>REGO01000556.1:325692-364567 GCA_010120015.1 Rhombomys opimus | reverse complement strand
CTTCCCCTCTGTGGACATGACCACAAATCACATATAAGTCAAGTACTGGTGTTATAATCTACTGAGTTCTCAGTGAATGCATTTTTCCTGGAATCACAAGCTCATGTGAGTTTTTCATAGTTTATTTCAACATGTTTTTGAATGGCTGCCTCTCAGTCATGACGGATAACACAAAACTGGTAAAACTCCACTGCCATTCACCCACTAGTCATCCTTTGAAAATAACTATATTCCTCGATGTCCGTAAACAACACACAGTGCAAAACAAAAATAGTTAAATAAGCCATACCGTAAGTCTTCAGAATGTGAGGTATGCCAAGAATCTGTAAACAGGAACGAAAGATTTGTATTATGAATAGTTTTGAATTCCAAAGAAATCTAAATCATTTTTCCCTTTCAGTGTGATAAAGTCCATTAGAGTCCTGTCGTCAGAAACAGGTGGTGGTACCCCTTGAAGAATGATGTCATATTGAGGATCCATGATTGACCATCACTGTGAATAAAAACAGGCAGAAAGCAGTAGCAGTCATCCATGAGTAGTCAAGGAGAGACACTAATCAATATTCACAGATCATTCTTTTCAGTCAAGGTATTATTTTCAGCTTGAGAGACAAGCGTCGCTTGCACTGTCTGCCCTCTTGTGGACAATGGTATGAAACAAAAAAAAGAAAGAAAGAAAGGGGGGTGGAGAGAGGAAGAACAGGCTCACTTTCAGGAGTCTATCATCATGAATAAATATTTCTGGACTCTAATTGAAACTATCTTTCTTCTCTGACCTTTCATTAACTAGATATACCATTCATCACCCATCAGTCAGGAATCCATGTATACTCATAGTTTATCATACTTCCCTGTAAGAAGAACAGGGGGTAGACAGTTCACAGCTCTATGCTGTAGAAAAAGTTCATTTGCATAAGGCCATTCTTGAGATGAAGTGTCATGAGACATGTATTAAAATGGGGTTCAATCAAGATTTAATATTAATGAAACTTTTATTAGTTCTTGATATTCCATACCTATCTTCTTAATTTTGGTTACTATTTTCAGAAACAACACATGTTGACTGAAAAATCTCAAAGCCTACCTTATACACCTCTTTGGTGAAGAAGAGAGTGCAATGAGCTGATATTTCAGAACATACACATCGGAGGGTATCTGCCTAGATCGACGCTTTGTCCTTAATGGTGTTTTTCTACAGCAGTCTGACACCCTTTAGGAATGCATCGCTTATAATACGGGATGTATATTTTTCATAATAAGACATCTAAATTACTTGTCTTTGGTGCTAAACATTTAATGAAAACAATCATCAATAGGGTACACAAATGTTATATATTTCACAGTTCCTAGATAAATCAAATTTCTGTGATTAAAAATTAACATGGTCCTGAAACAAGAGTGAAACTTATGAACTTATTAATAGGAAATGGCCTTTGCTGTGGTTCCTGCTTCATTTTTCTGATAAATATTGAGAGGGGGAAAAAAAAAACAAACGCTGTCATAAGACCAATACATACAAGAAATGTTGATGTGTTCCAGACAAAAGAATGCATTTAACACAGGTGGTGAATTGGGGGTCACCACTTGTATCGCAGCCAGTATTCCATCAACTGCTCCATCTGTTGGCTACTTGGCTGTTACAAGGGTCACATAGACAAATAAACTGCCATATGATGGGCCAAGCAGCTCTCCAAACTTCCAGCCTAACAGTGGTATTAGTTCCAAAATCCTTTTTGCGAGGCGGTAAATAAGGTATTTCTCAAAAGTCCTAACATTATTTTTTTTTCCCTCAGAGGAGGAAAGGGAAAAGGCATGTAGGACTTTTTTTTTTTTTTTTTTTTTTTTTTTTTGCTCTTTATATCATGACAACTTTTATTCCACACAACAAGAAGCCAATGTAGAGGTTTCTCTCAGCTTGCTGCTACATATAACAGCGCAATTCTAGAGATAGGATCGGGATTAATAATCACTTAACTGAAAAAAAAATCACTTAACTGGCCATTATGTACAGTGGTACACAGTCTTATGTCTATACAATTTTGGCCTAGATTCTGAATCATATATATTAAAGAAATTTTTGTTTTCAAGTGAACGGGATTTATTATTACTTTACTGAGAACAATTTTTTAAAAACATCACGAGATGCCACACATTTATCTTCTCCCAAACATAACCATTGTGCTAGGTGACGACTGCTTTATTTTAAAAGAATATTTTTCTTTACAATACATATGTGTGGGTGGAGAATTGTGTAGGTGAATAGGAGGATACATGTATGTGAGTAGGGGATGTGTATGTGAAGGTGTGTGTGTGTGTGTGTGTGTGTGTGTGTGTGTGTGTTTGTGTGTGTGTAAGGGAGAGGGAGAGAACCCAAGGAAGACAGAAGACAGGGAGGATGTTGGAAATCTAGAAGTTAGATTTATTTCCTAGGCATTGCTTCCTTTAAGAACAAATTAGAAATACATTTTCTGTGGACAATTGTCATGTGAATTTCAAGCTTCTCCCTCTCTTTTAAATTAACAAGCACTGGGTGAGAACTGGCATCTGGAAGACTATAGCTTGAAACATGGTGCTTTCCACACTGTAGTCTTTGATAATGACCTAATGTTTTCTAAAACTCTTTAACATTAAAACAGTTGAGTCTGTAGGTTTCTTACCTGAGTATCCAAATAGCCCATCCAACAAACCGCTTGGTTGGGAATCATAATATATTAGTTATTACCATGGCTATCTAGAGAAAATCCTGCTTCCATTGCAAAATTTAACTGCATTTGACACGTCCTTAAAATATGCTGCTACATGCTGCTATTCCCTTCTGGAAATCCATAAACATGTTGATCATAGAAGTGTTTGTTCCTTATAAGTTTGGTCACTAGTTTACACCTGGTTTACACAACACAGACTACCTCAGAGAGACCAGGTGTTCCCCTGCCAGGGTTTCATATTCTTGTCATCTTCGTGGAGCAAATCTCTGAACTCGGGGGAAAAAAGCTAGAGTTTCCTATTACATGCTAGAAATTGTTCTAACCCTCTAAATTTTTTTCAGTGTTGTGACAATGTCTTCTAGACAGTGGCAAGAGAATTGTATCACCAAGTCTCATTTACTGGAGAAAGTATTGCATGTTACTTTCTAGGAAATGTCGTGAAAATAGTTAAAGAATGATTCCTGAAGGCGTAAGAGATGGCTGGAAAGAACACTGCCTGCTCTTGCCAACGACCTGGGTAAAGTGCCCGCAGGGTAGTTCTCAACGTGTGTTAGTTCTTTTTCAGGAGATCTGATGCCTCTTCTCGTCTGGGTGGGCACTGGATACACACGTGAACAAACACAAACAAAGGAAAACCGTCTATGTACTAAAATAAAAATTTTAAAAGAATAATTTTTAATATTTCCCCAGAATATTGAATAAAAACTCCTGTTAATACTCTCTTGGAAATTCATTCCTCTCTCATAGTATACGTAAACTGAGTTATATGTTCTTGGCTTTCTTCGAGGCAGAGCAAGGTGTATATCTGAGTGTTCAAGTGTGGACTCTGAGTTCAAAAGAAGCGTACATTAAAGAAGAAGCATACATTAAAGATGGGGACACAATAAAGAAGAGCCAATATGAGGATGTGTCATTTCACTGTACATTCATTTTTGTAATGATGGGTGGTTCCAGGCCAATCCAAAACAAATTTCATTATCATTTCTCCAGTATTCCTGAGTCTGTTTTTGTTTTTTTTTTTTGTTTTGTTTTGTTTTGTTTGTTTTTTTCCCCTCAGCATTCATCCCAAGGGGCATTAACCCCTTCGCTGCTTTGTGAACATGTGAAAACATAATAGGTACTTATGGGTGTTCCACAGCCCTGAGGTCAGGGAAGGCCTGGGGCAGAAAGAAAATGGAGAGTACAATGTAGGAGATGAGAAAGATGTTGCCAATTATATGTGAATGGCCACAGACTGCGGAGGATCAACTGACACAACACACAGGTTGACAGGATCTGAAATGAGGTTCAGGAAACACTACCACAGATAAGTGTTCCAAGAAGAAATGGATTAAAACAAAACGTGCCATCTTTATTATTTAGCTTCACTGGAGTTTCAGTGCTGTAGTTTCAGTACTTTAAGTTGCAGAATACACTTCCCATTTAGTAAAGGCAGGTCTTGTATTGTATTAATGTAGGAATTCTGCTCCATATTGCCTTCAATCAGATCTTTTACATGCAAGCATAATCAAACATTTTGAGTTATTCTTTATTTACTTTCAAAATGGTATATTTGACAGTTAATTTTAGTTTTATACTTGGTTAAATAACTACTATGGAAAAAAAAAGATATCAGCATTAATAGTATTACTCCCCACTTCTACCACTATCCTTCTGTGTCATTTTGTTTCTCTTTAGTCAGTTGTGAATGCTGTTTTCTGCTTCGGTGAACATGAGTAAGACTTCTGTGGGATTTTGATCAATTTATTTAAAATACTGAAAACATTGGAAGCTCTTAACCTATGGAATTCAGTTTTACTTACCTGACTTTTAATATCCAACCTTTTAAATAATACACAATAAACTACTTCTCTTTTTCTTTATTATCATTATTAATAATATTATTATTAATTATAATTTAATCATTTTGTATCTTGGCTGTAGCCCCTCCCTCACATCCTCCTGGCCCTATCTCTCTTCTCTCCCTATATCCATCCCCTAGTCCTCTGATAGGGGAAGTCCTCCCCCCCCTACTATCTGACCCTAGCCTTTCAGGGTTCATTTGGTCTGTCTGTATCCTCTTTCTCTGTGGCCAACTTGCCAGGGGAAGTTGCTCAAAGAGCAGGCCACCAAGTTCATTACAGTGACTGCCCCTGCTCCCCTTACTAGGGTACCCCCATGGTCCTTGGTAGATTCCTCAATCTTTGCAGGCCTTCCTGGACTCAGATTTTTTGGCTCTGTTTGTCTTCCTGTGGATCTCCTGTCTCCTTCAGGTCTTTCTATCTCCCCCTTCTTCCATAAGATTCCCTGCACTCTGCCCAAAGTTTGGCTAAATTTTGGTACACTTATACAATGGAATACTACTCAGCAATTAAAAACAAGGAAATCATGACATTTTCAGGCAAATGGTGGGAACTAGAAAAGAACATCTTGAGGTAACCCAGAAGCAGAAAGACACATATACTCATTTATAAGTGGATACTAGCCATATAATATAGGATAAACATACTAAAATCTATAGTCCTAAAGAAGCTAAACAAGGAGGACCCAAGGGAAGATGCTTAATCCTCATTCAGAAGGGCAAACAGGATAGACATCAGTAGCAGGAGAAGTCAGGGAGCAGGAACCTTCCACAGGGGGCCTCTGAAAGATGCTACCCAGCAGGGTTATCAAAGCAGATGCCGAGACAAAACACTGCTTCTAAAGACATATTCAGATACAGTCAAATTTTGCCAACTCACCAACTATATATGATCATGTCACATTTTATTTTAAATTTTAATTTTACTTTGAGTTCCCTGTGGTTTTGTAATTTTCTCCTCAACTTTATTAATACATCTTTTTTAGAGAAGAAAAATGTTCTCTTCTCAAATAATAGTTACCATTCCCTAGTGTTTGAATCTTTTTTTTTTTTTTACTGCATTTACATTTCCAGACTTCCAGCTTGGATCTTCTAAGCATCTCTCTCCCTTTCTAAATTGGATACATTCTAGGTGTGATCCTGAGACCTATTTTTACTGCACCTTCATTCACTGTTGCAAATCCTTTCCTGTTGGTTTGTTCCCCAAATTGTTCTGACAATTCACCTAGTCTTCATGCCAGGGAAATGTTTATTCTGGCATTGTATGTTTGGTTAGTAAGTAATTTATGCTGAGAATAATGACCCGACAAATTTATAACATAATCTCAGAGACTCATGTTACTGAAGTAACAGACGACTCCAGCTTCAATCTGTCTTCTGATTATCCTTTTCTTTTTGGAGAATTTTTAACACTTCCTTTTGGTATTTTGAGACCCTAGATGGTATATCTAGGTGTATCACTTTAAATTCTTTTTTCTCACTTTTAGGTTTAGCTTCTTTCAGCTCTTAGAGATATTTGAGTCTCTCCAGTGATGGATAAGTTCATTACTTATATATTTTATAGAGCCTAACTGTTAATAATTTTACTTCTGAAATTATAATAGACAACTATTAAATTTCACAGAATGATCATTATACTAAAAACATATTTTCAGTCTTATGACCCATTTCCTTGATTTTGTTTTATTTTTTAAGATGAGCTCTAGGACATAGTCTTGACTGACTCACTATGTGACCCAGACTATCCTTGAACTCAAAAGTCCCACTTGCTGCTGCCTTCTGAATTTTGGGATTAAAGGCTTACCCTACAATGACTAAATCATTCCCTAGCTTCACCATGGACTGCTTTTTGCAAATACAGCTCTAAGCTATTTCACGACATGGATTCTTGTTCACCTGTGCCCACTTAATTATATTTTTTAACATTCATAAATTTGGAAATTTAATTTCCTAGTATAGTTTTATATTTAATTAATTTGATGGAAATGTGTTTTCCCTTCCCCCAAACATTGAGAATATGCTAGCTTCAACAAGTTCCTGATAATACATGAGTATAGAGATTCAGTTCAGATTTTGACAACTTTTTTTTGAATTCTTTTTCTTTTTCTTTTTTTTATTTTTATTAAGTTTATTCACTTTGTATGTCCCCTGTACCTGCCTTCCTCCTCCCCTTCCAATCCCATTCTTCCTCTGCCTCGTGTCCCTCTCCCCGTCCACTGAAAAGGGAGGTCTCCTCCCCTTCCCTCTGATCCTAGTCTATCAGGTCTCATCAGGAGTGGCTGCATTGTCTTCTTCTGTGGCCTAGTAAAGCTGCTCCCCCCTCAGGGGGAGATGATCAAAGAGCAGGCCAATCAGTTCATGACATAGACAGTCCCTGTTCCCATGACTATGGAACCCACTTGGATATTGAACTGCCATAGGCTACCTCTGTGCAGGGGTTCCAGGCCATCTCCATGAGTGGTCCTTGCCTGGAGTATTCTGACAACTTCTATACTCATCAAAGCACCTACAGACTGAGGACTCTGGCTGCTTACTACCTCTGTTTAAGTTACTGGTAACAAGCCCTATTCTTTCTTAAGAACAAGCTAAAAGTAGGGCAACTCTTATATGGTCCTCTCAGATTCCATAATTTATTAGAAGTGGTCACAGAACTCCAAAAAGCACTTCACTGAAGTTGTTTATTTATTTTAAAAAATATCTAACTTGGGAATAGCCGAATAGGGGATACATAGGGCAGGTGTGGAACTCTCCTCTCTGTGGTCATGCCTCCCTTCCACATTTTATTCTATACACACCGTTGTTTGAATTAGTGTCCATTGGGGATCTGGCTAAATCTGTAGCTCTTTGCTATTTCTAGAGGTTGAACTGACTTTCCAGGCCATTGATGAACATTGCCTCTTTCCAGAAATCATCTTCTACTTCAAAGCCATGTCTGATTCTATAGTTCTAGGAATACCGTGAAGATGTAAGCTGCAAGTCCCACCACTTGAAAGATTCCAGGAGATTTAAGCGCTAGAGATGAGAAAACAGTATGAAGATTAAAAAGTTAGTACATATTATCCCCAAGATCTGTGGATCTCCCCCATCCTACCCAAAAGCATTATTTTTTTTCATAATTCTAAATTCACTATTTACTTTGCAACTGTTGAAAAATGGCATTTTCACGAATAACACATTTTTACATTTCCATATTGAACCCCCATCCTCAATGGGATTGTATCTTAAGATGTACTTTGATTTCTAGTCCAGATTTCCTTTATTTTATTTTATTTTATTTTATTTTATTTATCTTTTGCTTTAGCCTCCTTCAGTACTAGGATTACAGGTATTTTTTATAGAATTTCTAAAGCCAAGAGTACTTGAGTTTATATTTAGGAACCAATGTCGCAGTATTTCAGCAATCTTAGAAATGACGCACTTCATCGCGATCATGTAACATTCTAGTTTTGTGGTATATGAAGAAGATATTGTACATATTTACCCTATTTACCATGACCTAATTTACTTGTTTACAACAGCTAATCCCAAATTACTCATGAAAACCAACATGTTCAAAAAAACCATTATTTGCAGCAATTTCGTTGTCAGAGGAAAAAAAAAATCTTAAAAACATATATTATCACACTCAAACATACAAAAGAGAGAAAAATATATAATTTCTGTTATGAGGCAAATCAGTGCAGATCTCTGACAAAATTGATTATAGTAATTTACCCTATACATGTAGGTGGACTTGATTGTTTCTCTTTTACTCTAAGATTATATATGCAAACTGTAAGTCAACGCCATTTCACATACTAGTTGGATGTTCAGGTAACACAAAGAAGCTTGGTTTAACTTGCATTTCTTATAATCCACTTTTAGGTATTTTTACAGTGCTGTGCCTCGGGAACGTTCTAGAACTAATTCTCGAATGTTTGAATTGCGGACAGGACTAGCTGAAACAAACAAACAAACAAACAAAAACAATACAACACAAAACAAAAAACTCTAATTAACCTTGAACAACAAAATGATTCTAACAAAACAAAAGGTCAACATTGAAAATATAGAAATGGAAAAGGAGCTCAAAGTCTTTGCTTGTTAACTGCATGGCAGTATTTTAGGATAATATTTAAGATATTTCTAAGAACACTATGTTAGGCAAGCTTCTAGCCCAGCAAAACTTTTAGCTAGGTATGCAGAATCAAGAGAATTAACAAACAAATGGCCGTAAAATGTTACCAGCACTCATGCTCAGACCTAAGCCATGCTAAAAGATACAGGGAAAGGAAAAACAAACCAAACTAATATCCCTCACCCCAAGTGTTGTAGCAGGAGAAACTCACATCAAGGATACTTTTTAGGAACTTAGGAGGCAACAGAGTCATTGGCAGGTAGACAGAGTTCTGCTAGTAATGAATATTGAGTTTATCCAGCAGTGAGGCCTTGTTGCTCGTACCTGCTACCAACGAACTGAGGAAAATAGTGGTTATTCAAACTGCATGTCCTACTGGGCTACTCTCAATGGATTTCAGCACACTGAGCCCATAAAATTACACACTTAGGGGTTGTGGGAACGTACTGGTACTTTTCTCTTTATGTTCATTAGCCTTTGCGCGCGCGCGCACACACACACACACACATACACACAAACACACCTGTAGACATCTTTTACAATAACACAGTTCTTCACTATGTATCCATCTGTCATTATTCAAAACCTTTTTAGCTAGAATAGGGAGTATTTTCAAACACCCATATCCTAGAACAAAAATCCAGTGCCTCACACATTTGGTTGAGTCTTATATCTTCGTCATACTCCTTATCAAGACTGACTTTCATGAAGACTGGTTGGTCCAGTAGCATTCAGTGTTCTGGCAGAAAAAGTATCAGAACAGTTATAGTATCCATGTGTAATAACAGCAACAGAAGGCCAGTAATTTAGGCTCTGTGACACTGCTTCCTCTTATCTGCTCAGGACTTGCTCATAGACAGTACAGTAAAACTGGTGTGCAGGGTCAAGGGTGGTTTGTGGCTTGCTGCTCATAGCAGTGTTGCAAAGGTCAATGAGCATCAAGAAAGAAGTATCATCTCTTTTGCAATGCAGCATCATGTGTACTCACTATGTGAGTACCAAGCCATTAAATACAACCAGGAAATAAAAAGAGTGCAGAAGGGCTTATTACTTGCAACAAGCCTAACGAAGATAGTCTCAAAGCAGGACCTTGGAGACAAGGTCTTTAAGAGAGTTAATTAAGTCTAAATTAAATCATAAGGGCAGGAGGCTAGCTATACAAGATTTAAACCTTGTAAGAGGAAGAGACACCTGTTATGCCAATTCATCCTATCTTTGTGTCTTTCCCTGACTTCCTTTCTTCCCATCTCTGCTGTGCAAGGATAGACAAAGTCAGCTGTGTGACACAGAGAACAGACCTTCACTAGATTCTGGCCATGGTGCACATACTCTTGCTGTTGCTACTTCTCAGAACTGTGAGAAATACATTTTTGTGTGTGTGGACGGGTTTATGTTTGAGATACCCTAAGTCTGTGATATTTTGTTATGACAATTCTGGCTAAAACAGACAAACACTGTTTTTAAAAGCCATGCCAATAGCATATCATATCTTTTTGGTGATTTATAAACCTAGATGTCCCTTGATGAATAACTTGGCCTTGAAGAAGATATCATTTATGTCTACATTTCAAGCATGAAATATAATACCTGGTCAGTACACACTAACTAAGTAAAATTTCGTGGGGTTGATTTTGTTGGTAAAGCTAGCTGTATGGCCGTTTCTTAATTTTAAAATATGCTGTTCTCAGACAAAGGCAGATTGTGTCCAGTAAAAAAGAAATCTTTTACCTGGAGAACTTGAAGGCTTCACAACCCTAGTAAGGTTGGGAAGTAATTTAGTGAGGAGGCTATGTCCATCTCTCACCTTGCCACCTTACAGTACTTTGTTTAGGATTACAGAGAAAAGGAGAAAACTAGAGGGAATTTCAGCTGTTTCTAAACATCTAAGTGAGAAAAGGAACAGCAGTGCTTCTCTGCAGCAGAAGAATGAACTACATGACCTCCATCACATTCACGGGGCATGTGAAAAGGGTACTAAGTATACAATAGCAGTTTCTACAAGATGTTTTCCACAATTTGTTAATTTCATATGAATTTAATTTCATATGAATTTAATATGACTAAAGCATCATGTCGACTATCAGAAAGATCTGTCAGCAAATATGCTGGAGTAACAGCTCTCAAGTGCGACGGGGTATTCTGACTCTATGATTTCGCGTTTTTTTTTGTTTTTTTTTTTTTTTGCATGTGCATATAAGAAGGAGAAGATGGGAGAGGGAAAGAAATGGAAAGGCAGAGAGAGATATCTGTATGTGTGAAGGCAGGTGTAGTAGGCATGTCTTCTCTCATTGGTCTCTATCTCATATTTTAAAATATTTTGAGAATTTTGTGCATTAGTACTGTATTTTGATCATTTCCACTCTCCCTTCCCTCCATTCAAGCTGTCCTATTTCTCCCCTGATCTACTTTATCTCATGACTTCTTTAAATAATACTGTAACTTTTTTGAGACAGGGTATCAGTCAACCTAGGACTCACCATTTCATCTGAACTGACAGGCTGGTGAGTGCTGGGCATCTGAACTTAGATTCTCAGCATTCTGCAGTAAGTTCTTTCCTTTTAAGGCTTTCCTAGCTCCTAGCTTCTTTTACATCAATCCTATATAGAGTTAAAATGATATTCACATATTACACATAGCACAATAGTAATACACTATAGTGTGTAATATATTTATATTAAGATATACAACACAAATGTAATATGAAATTTATTTTGTTAGATGTACCATAATAAATCATCACATGCTTATATTATTTTGTATTTTTATGTTTTTTACGTATAAATAATACTAATGTGAATAACTTACATATGTGATATATAAAATCATGCTTGATTATTTTACCTTGTTTCAGATAGTCGTGTTAAATTTAAACTCTGTAATTGAAGTGATGGGACATAGACAATATGTTTTTCTGAGTTCACAGCAATTTTAAATATCCGTCACAGTGAAAACTTTCTGATAAAAGCATTATTAGGTAAAAAAAAATTAATATCTCTGTGTTGAATACAGCCAGTATTAGTTTCATTATCTTAAGTAAAGTGAGTGGAGTAATTTAAAAAAAAAAATTAAACAGAAATTGACAGAATTTCCTCTGAAAGAAAAATGCAAATTACTTTAGTGGATTTGACTAAATTAGAAGTTCATACAGTTGTAATTCATTAGATAATTATTCCATGTTATCTTATCTGTTCAAATATTGTTTAATTAGTGGTAAAATAAGAAAATTTCAAATCAATTTGTTATCACATAAAAAAGGTCAAATTAGTGAAAGGAAATGATTGTGAGACCAGAAGCTCAAAACAAACGTTGATGATCCTGAGAATATAATCTTTTGGATTTCAGTGGTAGGTTCTCAGACTTGGTGAGACGTGACTAGGATACAAGGAAGGAGAAACGTGACCAACATAGGGGACTGCTGGGACAGATCTTGAGGCACAGGAGAAGTCACCAAGTGTTGAAATGATCCACGGGAAATTAAGAATGTTTAACTTCTTGAGTTCTTTATATATTCTGGATATTAACCCTCTGTCAGATGTAGAGTTGGTGTAGATTTTTTCTGAGTGTAGTATGTCATTTTGTTCTAATGACAGTCCTTTTCTTTAAAGAAGCTTTTCAGTTTTATGGGGTCCCATTTATTGATTGTTGATCATAGAGCCTGTACTGTTGGTATTCAGTTCAGAAAGTTGTCTCTTGTGCCAATAAATTCAAGGCTCTTCCCCATATTTTTTTTCCTAACAGAATTAGTGTATCTGGCTTTATGTTGAGGTCTTTGACTCACTTGGACTTTACTTTTGTGCAGAGTTATACATATGGGTCTATTTGCATTTTTCTACATTTAAACATCCACTTAGACTAGAACCATTTGTTGAAGATGTTTACTAGGCTACAGAGAAGGAGTATCCTCAGAGTTCTAAAGAGACCTGATAGGCTAAGGTCTGATAATGGGGGAGGAGGACCTCCCTTATCAGTAGACTAGGGGAGGAGCATAAGTGGGGAAGAGCAAAGGA
Source organism: Rhombomys opimus (assembly GCA_010120015.1). Lineage (NCBI taxonomy): Eukaryota > Metazoa > Chordata > Mammalia > Rodentia > Muridae > Rhombomys > Rhombomys opimus. The sequence goes on along the minus strand of REGO01000556.1, from coordinate 351,898 downwards.
CCACTATGAAATGAGGGAGGGGGCTATAGTCGACATAAAAAGTGAATAAATTGTAATAAATAATAATAATTTTTATAAATTTTAGTAATTAGCATTGATGTAGTTAAAGGTCCTGTTTTTATTTTCATTCAAAAAGTCAGTACATCAAATACATTTAAATAAATAAAAAAAGAAGTTAAAAAGAATGTGCATGTAAGAGTAAGCATGGGAGAAGAATTAACCAAGGTTGTATGGCTACAAAAAGGTCGATCCACTCCTACACAGTCAAATAGATGTGATGCTCACCCACTTGCTCATTAACTAATTTCATGGCCATTATTCTAACTTATCCAATATATACAATATTTAAAAGGCTAAAGGGACAAACGCAGTTTTTGTTTGTATAGTTGTCTATTTAAGCCTGAAAAATTCACACTAAATATTTCATATGGAAAACTGTACTGTGGCGTGCTTATGAAGTAGGCATTATGAATTCTGTATTGTTTAGTTCTTTTATTCTGGCTGATAGCCTCCCCTTGCAAGTATACTTGTTCACACCAGTCTGTAAAGGAAGAAAATGACTTAGATATGGCTTATTATCGAAACCCATTTCTTCAGTATAAAGTTTAATTGCTGAAAACAGTAACACATGCTGCATTGTAGAGTGGAATCCATTGTTCACTTTTGTTCTTCAGTCTCCTTCAGAAGAACCTTGGCCTGTACTCCACAGCAACACCTAGTGGAGAACAATGACAGTGCGCATCCTTTTGTAAGGAACTGATCACTTTTTCTCTAGGGCCAACTCCATTCTTCTATGCAGAGAAGATTTGAGAATTTTCAACACTACTATCCTATCTCAGACCAAGGAAATAAAAGGTACAAATCAATATTTGGAGCTTATCTGTAATGGAATTGCAAGCTCTTTAACTAGACAACCCCCTGTCAAAATGATGGTAGATAATTGGATGTATTGAGAAATAGATGGGGGGAAGATTTAACCTCTGAAGTCTTCTAAAAATAAAATAATAATTGTTTTTGTGTAGATTCCAATTAAAAATTGGAATGTATGTATGATAATAACTATCACTTAGTCACATAATTTCATGGCAATTCCAATACCTTTATTAAAGTTTGTTTTTAAATCCCAAGTCTCTCTCTCTCGTTCTCTCTCTCTCTCATGCTGTTCCTGCAGTTTGGATAGATATAGTGTCAGATAAGTGGATCACTTCTCAAATTGACTGCCTAATGTGAAGATAAAAGTAAAAACAAAGCAGATAAGAAAATGACAAAGGTACTTCCAAGGCTTGGCAAGGAGGCCCTGTTTACTCACTGAAAACCAATCTGGGAAAAAAAAATCTATCAATGCATATAAACCCTACAAATCAGCAGTTCTCTGTACCACCTAGTAGATAAGACTACATATGTAATCATTGCTCAAGTCTCATTCAGTATAACTGAATTTGATACATTCCATCTATGGCTTTGGTATTAGTAATGTAGAGACATTGACTTTGTTATAATCTCCCAAAATAAGACTGATGCGTATATCCTGGGTTTAAATACATTTCTTTGATACACCACCATAACAATGTTTTGTTCAACGCTGTGGCTAACAGGTTTCTATTATATATATGTCGATCACAATGCTGAAGGATCATGCATTAGTGACATGCTGAAGTGATGCTAATAATTAACAAACAACGTGTTTATGATTCTAAAACTTATATCCAGGGGCTTGAAAGGTGACTTTCAGTAAATGGCTTGATACACAAGCATGAGCAGCTGAGTTTGGATCCACAGGACCCATGTAGAAACCCAACCAGCTTAGCAAAGTCCACAGGCTCCAGGTTTAAAGAAAAGACCTGTCCAAAACGATGAGAGGAAGAGTGTCTGCCAAGATGTTTGTTGTCTAGCTCTATACTCTACTCCAAATGCACATGAATACATATGCATGCACACCCATTTACCCAATGTGCACACATATGTGTAGAAATACACATAACAAACACATAAATGTAATAGTACCGTATGTACAGTAGTATATAATTTATACAATGCGATGACAATGAATGACCATGTTATTTATTTGTGTTTAGTACACTATATTTTTATCATTATTTATAACTTACTCATTGTACTTGAGATTTCTGGAAAACAGAACAGCACAGCAGCTCCACGCATCTTCTATTTTCATGTCTCTTAATTTTTTCCAAACTCTATGTGATTAAACTACATCATATTTGTTGTTATGTTTATAGAAAATATGGCATCCAACAAGATAAAACTTCTTTATGATGCCTTTCTCAGAATGTATTCTCTAGGTTCACCACACATGGCTATGTTCCATTTGTTATACTCTCCCTGGACAAAGGAAACCAAGGAAGCAAAACAAGGCAAAGGAAAAACTAAATGTCTCCAGGGTAAACTCAGCCTGTCCTAATGAGAAGCTTCAGGACAGGGCTTTTTAATACAGAGGTGAAGACTTACTATGATAAGAAATATCCTTTAGGATAATTCAAAATAGCACACCTTCCCAGGCACAACAGCTTCACTTTGTCAGAGATAACCTTTCATAAATACCAGAGAACCGTAAATGCATGAGCCTCAAAAACTGGTTTACACAGAGTTACCACTGTAGGCACCATCACATGACAATAAAGTCATTTCCTGTTACCATTCCATGTTGGACTAATAATTTGAGAATAGAATATAAGAACAGGAATAATGTATCAAGAACCAATTGTTAAAGTAAGAACACAAATATACATGATAAACAAACACTTTCATTACTCTTAAAGCAAGCATCCTTGAACTCTAGGAATGCAAACTTGACCACTGAAAATAAACATTCATATTTCATAATCTAATTCACATATCCACCTTCTAGCCATCTAATAACTTTGAAAATGTAATTCCTCTCTACACAACCATAAAAATAGTACAAAACAAAAGTGTTCATGTGCAGAGGCACATTTGTCTTATCTTTCTAGCTACCAACTTAAATCAGGGATGGAGAGATGGTTCAGCCACTTAAAGATGTTTACTGCTCAGGCCTGAAACCTGGGTTCAATTTTTGGAACATGTGTAAGGGTCAAAGGAGAAAATCAGCTCCACTGATATGTCTTCTGATAGCCATACACTTCCTGTTCTATGAGAATGCACCTGCTCATGTGTTTACATGAACACACACAGACACACACACAGAGAAATAGCAGGGGAGGAGAAGTATAAAGAGAGATTGGGGATAAGGAGATAAGTAAATAACAAGTTAAATGAGCATATTCTTAAAAACCTAACTCCTTATAAAAGACACTTTAGTTGTACTCGTGTCTGTGTGTTTGTGCATATGATCACGCAGGTGCCCAACAAGGCCAAAAGAATGCATTGAGTGTCCTAGAGCTAGTGTCCCACAGCAATGTGGGCTGTGGAAGTGGAGGCTTTAGGATCTCTCCAAGCTCTGACTTCACGTAATGTAGCACAGAGATGGTAAATATAATTCCCCAGTGTAGAGGCATTGTAACCCAGCAGCATGGCTACTCTGGCAAGGGTACCTAGGTCTAGGTGATCTGTCTGGAACACAGACATGCTATTAGTATAAACCTTTAATTCCTCTGTCTATAATACACACCTTTGATCCCACTGGATGAAATACTGATATGCCTTTGCTACACACCTTTAATCCCAAACAATTCCTTCTTCTTGAGGGAAGGATAAAGTGACAAATCAAAGAAAGATCTGACAGCGTAAGTTGGCAATAGGAAATGTAACTCTCACAAGAACTAACAGAGAACAGAAGCTACTTATAAGCTGTGCAGAGAGAGAGCAAGAGAGTTTTTGGAGACAGTACAGTAACATTTGGGAGTACAGTACATTTTGGTGCCATTCAGTTGAGTGCAGTTCAGTTCATGGAGTATAGAGGCAGTTTTTCCAAGCAAAGCATTTCAATAAGAAGCAGAGTGAAGCCACTCGGTCAGCTTGGAGAGTTTTGAGCCAGAAGAGCGGATCTGAACCAGCCAGCAAGAGTTCATAAAGAACCGGAAAGGATGAGCTTATTCAACAGTAAGTTTCGAACGCTGGAAACAGTCTAGGCCTATGTTGGCAGACAGAGGCTGTATGTTGAAGCCTTCAACATCTGGCTTGCAGAAGATTAGATTGTAATGAGGTTAGAAGCTTACAGACCTCAGCCTAGGGATTAATAGAGAGAAATGCTCTGGGTTCAGGCCAAGCCATGTATTCAGAAACCTTGGGAATAGCTCTCATCTCATCCCCTCATCTGAAGAAATGAAAGCAACATTTACATTCTAGTATATTAATGAAGAAATTATATGTTTTTTTTCCTCCAAGGCCAATTCCCACAATGTACCTGATTCTGTCAATAAATGGCACCACTGCTTCTCATTGAGGTGTCTGCACTCCTGAGGTGTCAGCTCCTTAAAGGAGGAGCATTGTTTTGATGCTCACATTTCCCCCGTGGGGTAGCACCTTAGGTATTGGAAGTAATTATAAATTTGTGCAAAGACGCATTTTAAAAAGCAGTCACATTCTAAACCCTGCAAAAGAAACAGCAACTCTATACAATTAAAATTATCTCCTAGAAAGCAAATAAAATTCAAACAAAGTCAGATGTATGAGCTTTGTGCTTTTGTCCTTCTCAACACTAATTAGTCTTTTCTCTTTATTGTCCTCAAAATTCTTTGATTTCCCTTTTGGGATTTTTTTTTTAGATCAATACTTATGTGTAGAGTACTGGATGCATTTTTATTCCTTCCAATGGTCAGGAAATTCCAAAAGACTTTTACACACACTTCATAGTTCTCTTTGGCTTGCAGTACTCATTTTTTAGTATAATTATATGCTGGGAACAGGGGCATAGCCTGTAGATAAAGTTAAATTTCTTGTGTTGTGGAGATGGCTGGGTGACTCAAGCACCACCAACACAATCAAGAGTACAGAGTTCAAATCCTACAACCCACCACATAAATTCTGAGCAACATAGATGCCCACCTATTATTCTAGCCTCAGGAGGCACACACAGACAGAATCTGTCATGTAAGCACCCACACTTACTTACTGGGTTAATGTCACCTGACATGACTTCAAGGAATTAAATCAGTCCAGGTTGGAGGGGCCCTAGCAAGACTGAGGCTGTGACAATGTTATTGAGAGCAATCACACTTTTTATACCTTTATCAGAATACTATAAGGGCAATTTCCAGGGTCAATACAGTTGCAGTTGCCAGGATACAATGGCATTTGCAAGCTATACAGGGTACACAAGATTAATGTCTAAGACATTAATTGTCCTGTCAAGCTTCCTTGCTTCCACGACTTCTGAGGGAAGAGGCATAGAAAAAAGAAGCAGCCTGAATGCTTCTCTGCCTGTGTAGTGCACTGGTCTGAAGAGACACTATGCCCCAGGAGCCATACAGTCTAACATGAGAAACCCAAGAGACATGCCTATCAAGGCACTTAGGCCAGGCTAACATCACGATTCCCTATACCGGAACAAGGTAGCTAGGAAACTAGCTGAATCAGTGTGCTCTGCTCTTGGTTAAAGGACCAAACACCAGAGAATAACGTGGACACCAGTCAAGGAGAATTTCTGACAACTTTCTGTCTCTACATGCACACATGTGAGTTTGTACCAGAACAAACACTCATGTAAACATGCATGAACAAACTCATTTGTACTACACATACAAACACAGTAAAAAGAAGTGGGAAATCCCTAAATTAATGTGTGTTATATTAACTTTGAAATTTTGTTGTAATTATTAAGTGTATAAACAATTAATTGACTTACAAACTAGCCTATTACAACAACATATTCTTTCCATTAGTTTCATTTAAACTTATTAATTCCTTTCCATTGTGATTTCTTTCACATGTATTCTGCAACCTGAGAAGTACTATTTAGCTTTCTATCTGATCCTCTCATTGCAGTTACAGTCAATAGCCTCAGCATGATAGTGAAACCAGCATGTACCTACAGCCACCCTAAGCAATTGCTTGCTTTTCACCATGCAGGCTTTCACACTGCAGTGTTTACAGGATTGCCTCCAGCAGCTCGTTATTGTAAACAACATAATGCTATATGGTACTGATGAGAGTAAATATGATAATGACCATGCATACTCATCATTGCTTCATCTTCAGAGAACTATTGCTGAGAGTAAGCGATTGAAGAGAGTTGGAATATAAAGGGAAGGAGAGAGGGAACATTTAATTACAAGGTTTTAGAGGTTTCAATTTGCTGAAAAAGTAAATCTCCAACATAATGACATGCAAGAATGTGGAAGAAAAGGCTTCATCATTGCCTGGACAGCTGTTTACATTTTCTTCCATCTGGAGCACAAGAGAAGAGAATAGAATTCTGTTTGATTGAAGCTACCCGGGTCAGGGAACTAGGAAAAAAAAAGGAACAAAATTCCCCTAAAACAGTAGGTCCCTAAGTCAACACAGACACCCTTCTTTTTCAGTCAGAACTTTGGGCACTGAGTAAGATGGAGATCCTATGGCAGTTCTCCCGTTTCCAAACTTGCCTTGTCATTTTCTTCTATCAATTGTTCTACTATTTCAACTAGAAAGCTACTTTTCATAGATAAAGGTTACACAAGACAATTATTTCCAACTATAGAAAGGGAGAGTAGTGTAAGTTTGGGGAGATTCTAATGGACTGTTTTTATCTAATTACATACTGTGGGAGAACCATTGACACTGTTGTAGCGGCTGTTGTTACCTAGTAGGGTTGTCAAGCACACAGAAATTCCCTATATCTTTACCATGAGGCTGAAAGTAACCTGATTGTTCTATAGAGCTATGTACTTGTCATGCTAGCAAAAAAGACACTAGCATAAAATAACCGTTGATTCCACAGTAATATTCATACAATTAAAGAGCTGACTTCTACCTGAGCTGGAAGTAGGACACAGAAGATTTCACCGAGAAACAAATATGATAATTATGAGTACTGCTAATAAGGGGCAGTTATGATCTTTCCACATTAGCCTGAAAATGTGTCAGAGCATTTGCATGTGCATTATCCTGGATTAATTTCCTACTGTCCTGACGAAAATTTAATATTGTTTGAAATTATACATCAGTATAGGATAAAAGAAATGAGATTACTTTGCAATGCAAAGTCTAAGTATATAATAAATATTTTCTTTTTTAATTACTTTTATTAATTACAGTTTATTCACTTTGTTTCCCCCCTGTAGCTCCCTCCCCCATCTCCTCCATTACCCCTCTCCAAGTCCATTGATAAGAAAGGTCTTCCTCCCCTTTGCTCTGACTCTAGCATATCAGGGCTCATCAGGAGTGTCTGCTTTGTCTTCCTCTGTGGCCTGGTAAGGCTGCTCCCCCCTCAGGGGGAGGTGATCAAAGAGCAGGCCAATCAGTTCCTGTCAGAGACCGTCCCTGATCCCATTACTATGAACCCACTTGGACACTGAACTGCCATGGGCTACCTCTGTGAAGGGGTTCCAGGCCATCTCCATGAATGGTCCTTGGCTGGAGTATCAGTCTCAAAAAAGACCCCTGTGTCCAGACTTTTTGGATCTTTTGCTCTCCTTATGGAGTTCCTGTTCTCTCCAGGTCTTACTATCGCCCATTTTTTTTTTTCATAAGATTCCCTGCACTCTGCCCAGTTTGGCTATAAGTCTCAGCATCTACCTTGATACCCTGCAGGGTAGAGCCTTTCAGGAGCCCTCTGTGGTAGGCTCCTGTCCTGTTCCCTGTTTTCTCCCTTCTGCTATGTCCATCATCTTTGCCTTTGTGAATGGGAATTGAAAATCTTAGCCACAGTCTTCCTTCTTGATTAGCTTCCTTAGGTGTAAAGATTTTAGTATGTTTATCCTATATTGTATATCTAATATCCACTTATAAGTAAGTATATAACCTGTGTGTCTTTCTGCTTCTGAGATACCTCACTCAGGATGATCTTTTCCAGTTCCCACCATTTTGCTACAAATTTCACGATTTCCTTGTTTTTAATTGCTGAGTAATATTCCATTGTGGAGATGTACCACAATTTCTGTATTCATTCCTCAACAGAGGGGCATCTGGGCTGTTTCCAGCTTCTGGCTATTACAAATAAAGCTGCTACAAACACGTTTGAGCAGATGTTCTTATTGTATACTTGAGTATCTTTTGGATATATACCTAGGAGTGGTATAGCTAGATCTTGATGAAGCACTATTCCTAATTGTCTGAGAAAACACCAGATTGATTTCCAAAGTGGTTGTACAAGTTTACATTCCCACCAGCAGTGGAGGAGGGTTCCCCTTTCTCCCCATCCTCTCCAGCATGTGTTGTCACTTGAATTTTTCATCCTAGCCATTCTGATGGGTGTAAGGTGAAATCTCAGGGTCGTTTTGATTTGCATTTCCCTGATGACTAAGGACATTGAACATTTAAGTATTTTTATGCCATTTGATATTCCTCTCTTGAGAATTCTCTGTTTAGTTCTGTACCCCATTTTTAATTGGATTACTTGATTTGTTGATTTGTTGGTATTTAACTTCTGGAGTTCTTAATATATACTAATATTAGCCCTCTGTCAGATATAGGGTTGGTGAAGATCCTTTCCCAACCTGTAGGCAGTCATTTAGTTTTGACAACAGTGTTCTTTGCTTTACAGAAGCTTTTCAGTTTCATGAAAATAAATATTTTCTTAAACAATCTGATTAATCAGCCTCTTTATTTTTTTGGTCATTGTTTTATTGCTTAAATTTGTTCTCTGGAAATTTTTTACACACTACATTCTATATATTACCATACACAACCCTCTCTTAGCCCACTCCCAACCCTCTTCCCAATAGGTCACATTCCCAAATTCAAATCTTTTTGTTGTGTTTGGTGACACATTTATTTGAATCAAGACTAATTGTGTTACCAACTGTCTGGTGATATCTCTTGGAACCTGCTGAATTCATCTTTAGTTATAAAACTAAAACAATGACTGTCCTCTCCAGAAAGCCATCAATAGGCAACAGTTAAGCATTTCCCTCCCCAACATGAGCTGCTGTTGACAGGCACAGTCTTGTGCAGGCTACCACAGCTGCTACAAGATCATGTCACAAAAGCTGTGTCATCCACTGTAGATATTCTTTTGCAGCCCTTCTCCCAGACCATCTTTTATGTTCCTTCTTATTCTTTGTCTGGATTATTACTTTAGTCTCAGAGGGGTCATCTAGATGTCCTGTCTATTTTAGTATTGATCACTCCACCATCAACCATTTATTCTAAATACACCACCTTTGTCTACTAGAAATTACTCTGATTAAGAATTAAGAATACATATTCTTTAAAAAGAAGTATAAATATTTATTCCAACTTGTGATCAACTCCTTAACTAGACCAGAAATACTGAACTTTAGCAGGGTTAACATTTGTATAGCAAGGAAAGAGCCAATCACCACTCTGTAGATGGCCAAATAATTAAAACTATCACAAGACACTATTATACATGGCCTAGAGAACAGGGTAAATTCTACCTAATTGGTAGAAAAACTGGTATAGTCAAATGGAGACACCAAATAGGACCAGCTGTGTGTATTAAACCCACAGACTTCTACTCTGATACAGCTAGACAGAACAGAATAGAGCACTTCATCCAATAATGATCAGGGTCACTGCTGGCATTCTACACTAAGGATTCTGTTCCTGACTTTGAAAGCCCAAGAGATACATTATACTTTGGAAAAGGGGCAAAGGACATGTACAGACATGCCCTGAAAGCAGAGCTTACCCATTTGATTATTTCTACTGCTGAGATTTATGTCTTTAGAGTCAAAACATGGCCCGCACTCCCGGACCTTTAGTGATGATAGCCAGCTTAGTTACCCAAGTGAAAGCATGAAGTGAATTCAGCCAGTCTGACCCTACAGCATAGTTCTTGGCTTAAAAAAAAAATCTCGAAGGTTGATGAACTGCAACTGCCAGAAACTCACATGGCAAAGGAAAAACTTCAAACACCATACACTGTAACACAGATTTTAAAAGACTGTCATCAATTTGTGTGACTCCACACTCGCATATCACTCCCACACAAAGAGATACATTTCATTTTGTAATTCCCTCTGGGGCTGTATTAAATCAAGTTGTTTATCTTTGGTCCTCTTCTTCTTAATGAATTAAAAACATTGATTTTTAAGTATGAATCCTGTTCTATGTATGCTTTTCTTGATGCTGACAAATAAGTTGACATTTTCCAGTCAATTTGTCTCCTAGCTGAACCACTGGCCATTGTTCAATAAATTAACAATATATTTCCATTAAAGTGATGATGGGTGGGTTCTTAAAGAGCCCATATCCTTGCTCCTTTCGAATATCATGATATTTTGTTTGCATTTTACATTGCTTTTATATTTTGAAACTAAATGGGAAACAAATGATAAGTATTTTGCTAAGCCTTTCATGATATGCATTTTTCCCTGTATCTCATTACCTTAAAGCAGTAGTTCTCAACCTTCCTAATGCTACAAAACTTTAATACAATTGCACATAATGTCATGACCCCAACTATAAAATTATTTTTGTTGCTTCTTCAGAACTACAATTTTGCTTCTATTATGAATCACAATGTAAATAGTTTTGGCGAGAGTGATTTGCCAAGGGGGTTCTACCCACAGTTTGATAAAAAAAAAAAAAACACTGCCTTAAGACAAGGTAATGAAGGTGAACATATTCAGAAACTACTGATAATAAAGACTTGTTATTTTAAACTAATCCAATAGAATTCACATATATTGACCTTATATTATGGCTTTTCCATATGGCATTGGTCCAATTTTCCTGGTAGCATTGATTACAGAAAACATTGATTATATATACTCTTTATGATAGTGTAGTAGAGTATATATATTCTTTTATGATACATTCAGGAAGAAAAGAAATGAGGACAAAATTTTGCCAAAAAATCTTTCAGCAAGTTAATCATGCTCAAACAAGACCTGTAGGTATTTCACTTATTCCCTAGCTTGAATGTGAAAGTTTCTTACTATCAACTTCTTTCCTTGAGAGTTACAGCCTTAATAGTTATTTATTCTATTTTGGCTGTATCTGTTGTGCAGCAAGTATTGATGAACAAGGAAGCTCAAACACCGAAAGGTAGACCCCATACTCAGATGTGTCTGATTGGTAGCTCAGTCTCCATGTGGATCTCTGAATGATGGGAGCAGGGTCTGCCTCTATCATGAACTCAGTAGACTACTCTTTGATCACTCGCTCCTGATAATGCAGCCTTGCCAGGCCACAGAGGAAGAAGATCCAGACAGTCCTGATTTGACTTAACAAACTGTGGGCATATGGCAATAGTGGAGAACTCCCCCTTTCAGTGGACTAGGGGAAGGGGATAAGTGGAAAAGGGAATGAGGGTGGGACTTGGGAGAATTGAGGGAGGGGTCTTCAATAGGATTATATAATGAATAAATTGTGAAGAAAAAATTAAAAATTCCAAAAAAAAAAAAACAAAAAAAAAACGTGTGTAGGATAGATTGATCCTTTCATCGTTATGGAGGTTGAGTCTTTGGAACAGTGAGGTTATTTTCTAAACTAGAGCTTCTATTAACTCTTGTAAAGAAAGCCCAGTACATGCAAACATACTATCTCAAAAATGCTGTGCCTTCCCTGTACTCATGCATTTACTCTTTGTAACAACTAAATGCATTGAGTCTTCCTAGCCTTAATTCATGGATGAGGAGACTGGGCCTTAGAGAATTTTTTGAAAGAACCAATCATATTAGACAGAAGCTATGTCTAATTCCATATGTGGAATTAAGATTCAGAATTATAATTGCTTGAGCTTAGAACTCACACCCTAAATAAAGAGACATTCTTCATTTCTTAAAACTGTCCAAATATCTTTCTTCAAAGTTGATTTGATATTATTATTTTAAAGCCTTAACAATTCTTAATAAAATGGTGTCATGGACATATTAATTTTTTCTAAGAGATATTCTGTAAAAGAATCAATTAATTAAATATCTACAATAGAGATTTTTAATTGGAGAAGATACTCACGCAGAGATTTGAAAAGGACACTGTTTGCAAATTATTTTTATTGAATAAATATTTATTGAGTGTTGGTTAGGAAAAGCATAATAAACAGCATGGAGCTATGCACAAGAAGAAGCCTATAATCTGTCAACAGAGAAGAGATAAAGAATAACAAAATAATTTAATACAAGATTCATAATATTGCTAAGATGTATTTCAAAAAAGGAGTCTGCTTTGTTTATTTTTTCTTGATAATCTCAGCATAGAAAAGGCATTTCTATCTATTGTATACAATGTAAGAACATGCAGAGACAGATACACTAACTAAGGACCATACATGGAGAGAAGTTAGACCCCCTGTTCAAAGGAAGCCCTTTGACTGCTAAGTGTCTAAGTGCATTCCCTAGTAAGGGGTTGCAGAGGCTGTCCCTGCCATGAACTCAGTGGCCAGCTCTTTGATCACCTCCCCCTGGGGGATCAGAGGAAGGTGATGCAGTCAGTTTTGAGGAGACCTAATAAGCTAGGGGCAGATATAAGGGGAGGAGGACCTCCCCTATCAGGGTATTAAGAAAAGGACATAAGGGGAGAAAAGAGAGGGTTGATGGTACTGGGAGGAGATGAGGGAGGAGGCTGCAAAAGAGATACAAAGTGAATAAATTGTAATAAATAAATAAATAAAAATTTTAAAATGTTAAAAAATTAAAGAGAAAAAATGAATAATTTTAGCTAAGCAATTTTTGTGAAATTGAAAAACCTCAACTACAGAATAAATTAGACATTTTTTTAAATCTGTGTATAAGTGTAATTTCTTTTACATATAAAGAGTTCCTAAAACATATTATTAAAGTATGAAACATGTACAATATTGCTCATGGTTACATTATTTAGATTATCCAATATTTGGAAAGATGGGCATATATCTTTACATATTTGGTAGTATAGTATTATATCATCTTATATTGCAACTTAAAAATGAGATCTTGGGTCAACTGAGAGGAGAGGAGGGAGGGGCACCTTTGGAATGTAAAGTAAATAAACTGAAATTTTAAAAAAATGAAGTGATTTCTTATATATGTATATTACTATTTTTATTTCCATTTTTTCACTTTGTAACCTAGTTGTAGCCTCCTCCCTTATCTTCTCCCTGACCTACCCTCCCTCCTTCTTCCTCCCCTATCCTTTTCTCCTAGTCCACTGATAGAGGAAATTCTCTTCCCTCTGATCATAGCCCATCAGGTCCCATCAGGACTACCTGGATCCTTTTCCTCTGTGGGCTGGCTAGGTTGCCCCACCAGAGAGAAGTGAACAAGGAGTAGGCAACAGAGTTCATGTCAGTTCATGTCTCTTCTCCTCTTACTAGGGAACCCACATGGAGACTTAGCTGTCTATGGGCTACATCAGAGAAAGGTGTCTAGGCCCTTTCTATGTACAGTCTTTGGTTGATGCATCAGTCTCTGCAGTTACCTCAGGCTCTGCTTTTTTGGCTTTGTTGGTCTTGTTGTGTGGATCCTGTCCACTCTGGTTCCGTTTATATCCCCCTTCTTCCATAAAAAGGATAATTGCTCTCCTATGCTTATAGCAGCTTTATTCATAATAGCCAGAATCTGGAAACAACCTAGATGACCCTCAACCAAAGAATGGATACAAAAATTATGGTACATTTACACAATGGAATACTACTCAGCAATTAAAAACATGGAAATCATGAAATTTGCGGGCAAATGGATGGAACTAGAAATGTTCATCCTGAGTGAGGTATCCCAGAAGCACAGAGACACGCATGGTACATACCCACTTAGAACTGGATTTAGCTATATTATATAGGATAAACATACTAAAATCTACAGACCAAAATAAGTTAAATGACGAGGAGGATCCTAGGGAAGAAACTTAATTCTCATTCCAAAGGGAAAATAATAAGACACTGGAAACAGCAGAATAGGGAGAATAGGACTGGAGCCTAACACAGATGTCCTCTAAAAGACTCCACACAGCACGGGATCGAAGCAGCTGCAGAGACTCACAGTCAAACTTTGGGCAGAGCACAAGGAGTCTTACAAAAGAAATGATCTCTTTTTAAATGACATAGAAACATTCTATACATTATACTTTATAGTTTTAAAGGGTAGATCCCAGAAGAGAATATGTCTTACACAAACCTAAGTATGCTTTTCAGTGCACAGTGCATATGTGTATTTATGAGTAAGTTTAAATACATTCATAGTGTTTACTTATCGTGGAATCCAGGTTACTTATTAATAAAGATGAGATGGTAACTTTTCAGTTTAAGCTATTGAATTAATTATTTTCTCAAATTTAAACAAATTTAAAAACTTGTTTTTTGTAGAAAGTATTGCAGGGTCACTTATAAGGAGAATCAAACAGGGTTTAACAGATAAAAGGTAATTAATTCAAACAGATTGAGAATCAGATCAACGTAGGAAATGTTGAGTGAGTTTAGAGATAATTGAACTTAAATGTTAGGCCATGTGCAGATACAGATGGGAAGTTAGGTCTGTAATTATCAAATTATTTAGCTTTATATTACCATAAACTTAGAGTACTAAGTGACCCACATAAAACAATTATGTGAGTTTACCTAAGTGCTCCAGGCTCTACTATAATTCCTTGCTTCTTTTCTCTGTATGTGGGAGAAAAGGTTCTTAAGAAATGACTGAAGATGTAGACGTTAAATATTTGCATGAAGTTCAAAGACATGATGCTATATTTAAGATATATTAGAATCTTAGCAAAGGCCACTCTTGAGTATGATGTAAATAGTTGTCTCTTACATATTTTGCATTGCTCTATTTATTCCAGTTGTAGACACGTGTTATATTTGCTTGGTTTTTTTTTCTTGGATTTACTCCCTTCTTTTGGAATCAGCCTACTTCTGTTGTCTCAACATGCAATCTCTCTCTGTTTTATTTTGTTTTCATGATAGGGCATAGCTGCCTAGTGATAGTCATGTCTGTCCATTCCTTTGGTTTCAGTTAGGTGAGGTAGAAGTTACCTACTTTACTATCTTTTTGGAATGATAATCTACCTTAAAAGTCAAGTAAGTGCCTTTTCCCTGGCGGGACTCCCTTGCCAGGCCACAGGGGAAGAGGACATGCTCAGTTCTGGTACAACTTAAAGAGCTAGGGTGGATTTGAAAGGGAGCTCCTTTTTTCTGAGCAAAAGGGCATGGGGGAGTGAAGAGGGAGAGAGAGTGGGACTGGGAAGAAAGGAAGAAGAGGGGTACAAGGATGTAAAGTGAATAAAATAAATAACTGAGAAAAAAAAAGTCAAGTAAGTGTGGAATCCCAGAAAATTTGAATGTTCCTGGAGAACGGAGACAACAACTCAACAAGTGTGTGTTCCTGCATGTAAGTTTGTTAGAAAAAGAATAAATAAAGGTTACATCACCTCATTATATGAATCAAACACAAGGTACTCCTTAAGCTTTATTTATTTATTACATCCTGATTCCATATCTGTAAGTCTCTCTATGCACTCCTACATATCCCTTGTCTTGCTCTGCTGCAATGGGAGTCTTCCTGTCTTAATTAAAGCTATCTTACCATATTTGTCAGTATACTGTCGTAATAAATTTCATGATTCAAATCCTTTCTCCCCTTCACTAATACTTATAATGCACACCTTGCAGGTATTGTGGAGATGGTTCTTTGTGCGGCAAGAGAAAGTGGCTGAGGAAGTACAACTGAGGACAGTTATGTTGCTCTGTTTTTATAGAGTTCAGAACATTTATGAGTTCCTACAAGAGATAACTCCATGTCGCTGACTTCAGCTATCATCCCTGTGCAACATTCTGAGTCACAGGCTTCATAGGCTAGATAAAACTCTCTAGTACATGAATGTCAACATTGAACAGAAAATATGTCAATACAATGTGTTTCTCACAGACAATGTTAATTTACTGTAAACTTAAGAGTTTCACCCTTCACAATGCATACATTTTACTCCCCTAAAGCTTAAAAAGATCTGTATTCCTTCATGAAGAAATCTTAAAAGTTCAAGCTGAAAACAAAACTGTAATTCCTTGGTACATTGTTTTAGCCTATATACTTCATAAGTTCAGGCTTTAGTGCATACATCAAATATACTGCAAATTACATATTGTTATTCTATGAATTTCCCAGAAAGCAATAAATAAAAGCTATTCTTGTGGCATTTATACATTAGTAGAATATTTTATAGATGTGGCTTTCTTGTGAACAACAACAACAACCACAGCTAGTTTAGAATCTGTACTCATAAATTGGCATTTAGATTATTTTGAGTGCTGAGTAATTTTGCATAAAATTAAAGCATATCATTTTCCCACATTGCTACTTTAGTTATCTTTGGAAATATTAAGCATTTGAAGATTTTCCTGTCAAAAGCAAATGTTCTGAAGTACCCCCCTCTCCTTTGTGCTTGATGTGGACCAAATTAATGAAACTAATATAACAAGCAGACAGCAATCATCTGTCAAAGACACTTACAAGGCGTTTTGCATAGAAACGTCCTTGTGTTTTGACATTGTGATTTCTTGTTTTCTGACAGTGCTATAATTTGCTTTAAGAATTGTTTTAATCAGTTGCCAAATGCTTCTTGTACCACAGTGCAGAGAAATAATTGAATTTTGTAAAGATGTAGCACTGTAGCTGGGCTAGCATTGCAGTTGCTTTTTTCCACTGACCCTTCTTGCTTTGAAACCCAAGGTCTAATTAAAAACAATGCATTTTAAAAGAGATTACCACAAAGATAGTTGCAATAAAGCTTCACAGGTTAGTTTTGATAATGCTGCCATTCTCTTTAAATGGAAGACCAAAGTCAGTGCTGTAATGACCAAAGTCAGTAATTAAGCATCTTTCGGCTAGCCTATACTTTAAATGTAGCTTCTGAAAGCACATAAATCCATGAGAATAAACCTCTCTGGGACCATCTCAACTGAAGACTGATATTTTTAAATGAGCTACAGAACTGAACTTTGCTCTTTCCCTAAAGTGTTTGGAGAATTGCAGAATACTTATTTATAGAACCACTTTAAATACAATCATGGCCACTTCTTGTGGGGAAAAAAAATTACTAATTTTTTCTATCCTATTTTCAGATGAAAGCTGTATTCTTCTATATACAAAATTCTATTCATGAATGCAAGGTCGTATTTTAAAGGGAAGAAAGTATATTCAAAAAATGATGGAATACCAAATCATATTAAATCAACTCTGTGAACTTTTGCAACTAGAACAATCCTTCAAAGCCACCAAAGCAGGGCAGGGCTTGCTTACTTTGGAAAAATGTTCTGTTATCTTTTGTGCTCAAGACAACTACCTTCCTTTATAAACTAGCTCCCATCTTGTGTACAACGGCCATTTCTACCAGCTTCTACCATGTAGTTTCTGGGAGCTCGTTGCCCTGTTCTTTTGGAAATCGGCTTTTCCTTATTTGTTTCATGTCTCTAAGCTTCCCTGGCTCTTTCCAATACTATTTTTGTTGACTGATGATAATCAAAGCTGCTGTCTGTTGTTTGCTCACCGTCTGCTGCAATTCTAGAACAGAAAAGAATTACATCTATTATTGCTTGGTGTCCTAACACTTAAAGCAATGTAAGGGCTGGTAATATATTTGTGAAACAAATGAACAGAGCGTAGAGGTATACACTCAGATACTACATTACCCAGTCAGAATTTTGGAGCGCCCAAGGCACATGGTAATTTTTCCTTAGCTTCCTATTTCATTATTTCTTCCTAATATACTCTTTAGACCTTTAAATTCCACATACCCTGCCTGGGCTTGTCCTGAACACATAGCAACTTGTGTTGTTCTTTCTTGAAACCTTTGTCATTTCTATAAAATGTCCAGTGTATGCACACGCTGACCAGGCCTGGTTTCTGCAGATGCCAGAAGAAAGCATTCAATAGCCTAGAATTGTAGTGACAGACTGTCATAAGCCACCATGTAGGTACTAAAAACAAAATCTGGCTCCTCTGTAAAAGCATCAAGTGCCAAGCAACGAGCCACCTTTCCAGATATACCTACTTCTAAGTTTCGATCAAAATATGAAAGCATTCTATTGTGTTCAGTGGCTACCTAACTTATTGTTTATTTACATCATTAAGACTTATGCTTATATTTTGACATTTTGATATCTTGGCATTTATGATTTACATTTGAAAACTAATTTTAGCCATTTTTACTCATATTGGTTCTTTCTCCAAACATTCATTCTATTACTAAATATTTAATTGATTACTATTATTTTCAGATATTTTTTCTGTCCTCATCTTCTATACTCATGTCATTTATCCACTTTGTGTCTACAAAATAACCAAATATTTGACAAACAGAAGCACAGATGAATTGAAACTTTTATGGCTATCAAGAGCTCCTTTCTTGTAGATCTGAGTCGTTTATAAATGCTCTAAACTGACGGCCATTTCAAATATCATCTCAGATATTATTTTATGCTGTGGTTGGTCTCCTCAGTTGCAGTGAAACTTATGATACGTTGTACAAAATTGAAATGGCAATATTGAAGACTTTGCTGGTTATTTCGACTGTGTGTTTTCTTCTTTAATTATCCATATGTATAAGAACACAATATTTTGTTTAGAAAACTCAGTTAATTATTTCAGTTCCTCATTTTACTTTGTGGATTTGGATGAGCCTTAAGCTCACTGAATGCTGTGGTTTATAGTTACTCAAATCCAATTATAAATGCAATTCAAACTAAATAAATAAATAAGCAAATCTCAACCCTCAAGCTTTGCCTTTGTTGAATCATATGAAATAAACACAGCTTGTAGCCCTGATTAGACAGGCAATTGTTACTGTGTAGATTTGGTCTGCCTTTCCTTACTTGATAGTGTGTCTTCAGTTTCAAACCATGGTTTCCATTAAACTTAATTATGCTCCCCTGCTACTTTAAATCGAGGGTGTCCTTAAAATGAGGATTGCGTCTATTAAATTTAATTACTTCCTTCTGTGGATCAAGTGGCTATGATGCTGCTATTAAAAAGAAGTTGCTACTGAGAGAGGCTGTTCTTAAACTGGAAAATATATTTATAAAAGAACTCCTGGTTTCTTAGCAGCATCATGGTTCTGACTAGCTGCGTGCAGTTCTTACATGAGTTTGTTACTTTTTAGTATGCATGTTTACTGAACTAAAATTTCTACATGGCTATAACACATCTCTGAAATTTTCTTTTGGTTGCATATAGTTCTGAACATTTATCATTTTGTTCTCCTTGATTGATATTTAAAGAGGGTGAAGGCATATCTACTTCAGAAATATTGTGGCTAATGGCTGCTGGTACATGGACTCCATCTATGCTTTCATGGTAACTTAGCAGTACCACATATAAGAGGATTACATCACCAACTGAAAGGTGATGCAAACAGGACAAAACAAAGCAGGCGATTGTGCCATCTGGGTACCAAGATCTATCTCTACAAATAATTTTAACTGAGATAGTTGGACTCTGGGGAATAACAATGCTTTGATTTTCATTTAAGAAATTCCCCATCTTTATTCTAGCAACATTCAAATGCCTTTTTGAGTAATGGTAAGGCTGATAACTTGCCTAAAGAATCTCAAGATATGTATGAAAATCAGAATAACTGTATTATTCAATGATCTTATCTAAGATCATTTGCCTTTACACAATTCTCTGTTGGTCACATGCTGGCTAGATGACATTGGTAATTCCCTTCAGTAAAAGGAAGAGAATAATTTTCACTCTATGAATCTTTCAATGCTGTCAGTATGATGAAAAGGGATCGTGCTTACTTGTTTACGCTGATATTAACTCCACATCTCTGAGAACAATTAAAATGGCAAGGGATTTAACTTGCCACTAGTCTCTGATTCAGAACTTCTAGAAGACTGTAAGGAAATGTAAAGAGTCAATGGTGACAAGAAAGTGCTCCAGGCAAGTTCCGCTCCATTGAAGAATGACTCTTACTTCTTCCTGAATGTTGGGAGTGGGATTAATGTAAGTTATTACAAGAAGCAGAATCTTGTAAAAGAGTAACATTAATAAGAACAATGACTAATATTTACTCAGCATGCGTGCATGCTCGGCACTTACCCAAACACTTTACACACATTTTATAATTAAATTTATAATTCTTTAAGCATCTGTACCAGGTACCCTGACTGTAAAGTCAAAAAAACCAAGATGTGGAAAGATTGAATAACTTGCTCATTGTCACATCCTGGATCCACACTCAGGTCTAACACATGCCAGAATCCATTTTTATACTATATTAAAGGAAGATCAAAATCAACTCAATGGCATTTCTTTCAAGGTCTCCACCAACAGATAAGCTTGTTCACGGCTTCTATTCATAATTATTTAAGTCCTATAGATTAACAAACATGAAGTTACCTTGTGGTTGGGAGGTGGAGTCCAGAAATAAACTTTCTTACAAAAGCAAATTAGGTTAGAAGCAATGATGAGAGAGAAGCCAGGTCTTTTGTTTCCTCAAGTATTCCCTGTATTTTTCTACTTCATCCTAGGGACGTGCCTAAAGGTATATCATGGCGATGTTTGAGGAAGAATGCCATACTAGCTGTGTTGGCCAGGTTTTGTCATTATAGCCAAATCCTTTTGTCTCAAGTAGCTAGTCAAGTTCTATAACGATAACAACAAGTAAGGATACTTGGTTAAATCCTAGATCTAATTCTCCTATTATCAAATAAATTGCTGGCCATATTCAAGTCCCTCTTTCTCACTATCCTTGGGTAGTCACAGTTGCCGTGAGCATTCCTTCTATCATTGCTAAATGTGGCTGTTAAAGTATATTCATTATCTGAAAGTTAACCTGTCAACAGCAACAACAGAAAGAGAAATGGACAAGGACAAAGAAAGTCATAGCACCATTAAGCCCTGAAGTTGAACTCTTAAATTCAATCCATTGTTTTTTATTGTTTTCTAAACTTCTGCTATATCACCTCTTCACTGTATAGAGCAATCTTAACATACGTATTTTTACTTATAATTTCATATCTGTGTGCAATGTTCTTGATCATATCCACACATGACCCCTTAATTCCTCTCAGGCCCCACCCCCACTTCTGTCCCCTTAACAACCTCATGGTTTTTTTTATTATTTTTGTATAATCCACAAAGTACAATTACTGCTCTCCATGTGTACACAGGAATGGAGCCATCTAGCAGAGCAATTTATCTTTTCTCTGAATTTTAACTCAAGGCAAATTGAAAAGTCAAGGACTAATAACAAAAGAAAGAGTTAGTCCCACCAATTTCCTTTAGAGTCTGTGATGATTCTAAGTCATTTTGAGTCAATAAGCTTTGTTTGTCATGCTTAGTCATCACCATGGCCTACCCCACTAATTAATGAATCATTTGGTAAGCCAGCTTGAGACACTTATTATGATGCATTGAGAAAAACCTCCTGAACATGTAACTCTATTTGCACAGGGAATGGATAAATGAAGTCTAAAAGTAAAGCAGATATTTATTTTAAAAATGCTTAATTTTCTTCAGCAGAGTAATCATAAAAACTCTAAATATAGTAGATCTCGTTAGCTATAAAAAATTAATGAAACATGACATTATTTATCTACATATTTATTTATTTATTTATTTATTTATTTGTTTGTTTCTTTCTTTCTGTTTCCTTGGAGTTATTTTGTGCTGGATAAAAACAGCTCTTGGTTGATGAAGTTTTAACTGGAGTCAGTGTGTCTCCTCTCTCTAAAATTTCCTATTTAAATTATATCATAAGGAGAACATGCCACAAAAGCCTTTTTGTCTTTGAGAATGAAATTAATGGTCAAAATATAACCTTGGAAATCACCTGGTATCCATAAAAAGATAGAATGCATGCAAAAGATAAAATGACAGCAAGGATAATGAGAATAAGTATCTTTGTATGAGTATGTGTGTTCACATTTCCACAGGTGCATGGGTAGGTATGTACATGTTTATGTGTAGGCCAGAGGACAATGCAGGGTATTTCCCACAGAAATGCTGTCCATTTCCTTTAAGATCGGGGTCTTCCAATGTCTTCAAGCTCATCGGTTAGGCTGAACATGCCAGTGAGCCTCAGGGATTCTTCTGTCTTTGCCTCCCCAGCCCCGATGTTAAAACCCGCTCCTATCCCTCAACCAGACACTGCCTGAAATTGGTAATACTTGTAAATAGAAAACTGATTTTCTCCAATATAGTTTAACTTGGATACAAACCATTCTTAAGGGCATGCCCTATGCTCAGCAATAGCGGGCCAACACAAAATGAACTCAATGACATGTTTGGCGGTCCTTTTTCGCATAATGCTTTGTCTGGGCATTTATTTTGGTTTCTCAAGACAGGGTTTCTCTGAGTAGCTTTGTCTATCCTGGAACCCACTATGTAGACAGGACTGGCCTCGAACTCACAGAGATCTCCTTACTTTTGCCTCCTAGGTGCTGGGATTGAAGGCACGTTCCACTACCACAAAGTAACATTTATTTTGTTGTAAAGTCTTCATTTTCTGATGAGAAACTTCTGGTGACTTTCTCAACCAGGCTCCTTTTTTTTTCTCACAAATTTTCATTTATTACTCTGCTAATTCAGGAACTGCTGTTGCTCAGTGTTACTGAAACTAGGTTGTAATCCCCTAACTTCTGCTGATTAGAAATACGTCTTTGAATTTCTGAAGCTGTTGGTCAGAACAACCAAAATCTTACGAGCCTTTTGAAGCTACTGTACAATTTCCTGTTCAGAATATTCAGTCACTTTGAAGAATGATTTATAGATAGTGAAATTATCAAAAATTAATGAGATAGAGTAATCATAAAAAATGAGAGCCATAGACAAAAGCAATATTCCTAAAATATTATGTTTCAATATATTTAAATTATTTAAAAATTTAATGTTGTCTAAGAATTCAAAATCATCAAATATTTTTCATTTTCCACTGAAAATAAAGATTTATATAGCATAAATAATGTGACTTGGAAAAATAAAGGCCAGGAAGGACACTGATTACAAAAGATATTATTAACCAGAAACAATATTGTTCATCTTTTTGCTGAATTAGGGTCAAACCATTAGTCATCTAATATAAATTTTAATTATTTCATCTCTAAGAGAGTTCCAGGATCTGCTAATTAGACAGATTAGCAAGTTTTTAAGGGCCTGAAAAAGCTTCCTTTAAATATAGCTCTTTGCAGCTGTTACCTGTGACTTTGCATCAAAAACTTGTCATCAAGAGAGGGACCTAATGGAGTCCAAGGCATAGAGAGAATCACTGCACACAATGATGACACAATAGCTTAGTACAGGATTTATCTAATCTTTTTACATGCTACAGAGGTAATGAGTAGGACAGGGAGAATAGATCATGGTGTAGCAGCAACTTAGTATCCCACTGGCCAGCAATGTAAACCCAGGTGGTCAAGTCTCAATGAAGTCACTGAAATTGTGAAATCACCAAAATCAAGTTCTACTTTCGGTTCTACTGAACTGAAACGAACTTATACTGCACTGAAACGAACTTCGGCTATTTGAAAAAACAGAAATACTAATTTCATTTTTTTTTAATTTTTGAGATTTTGAAATGATTGCATTTCTCTCTTCACTCTCTTCAAACTCTCTTATATAACCCTCCCCACTCTCCTCCAAATTTATGGCCTCTTTTTTTTTATTAATTGTCATTAATACGAGGGTTTAGGACACAGAAAATTAAAGGTAAACTGTGTTTCTCTTACCTCCCTGGGTAATTAGTGATTAAGAAAAAGATTCAGCTGCATAAAAATGCCAGCTACATTATTCTTGTGAGTTCGCAGCCTGAAAATGGTGCCACCACTTTAAGGAAGCATTATTCAAAATGACAAGGGCAAGACATCACTAAGCCAGAACACTTTTATTTTTAACCTTTTCTCTTTCCTCTGATATTTTGTGTAAAACATGAAAGTAATGGAGATTTATTTGCTCTACCCTAAGCCATTCAATACAAAAACAAAAACAAAAAAAACAAAAAAACTGTACTAGCTATTACTGGTTGTCAACTTGACTATATCTGGAATTAACTAAAAGCCAAAGGACTGGGTATACTTGTAATGAATTTTTTCTTAAATAAATAATTGGAAGTGGGTAGACTCACTTCTAATTCAGATTTTTGAGGTGGGAAGATAGACCTTCAATCCAGATCTTTTGAAGTGATAACTTCTACCTTTAATGTGTAACACACCTTCTGCTAGCAGCCTATATAAATGACATGGAAGAAGGATGCTCGCTGTCTCTTTGCCACCTTGCTCTTACTCTTACTAGCAAGCCTATTTACTGGCTTTAGAGACTACTTCTTGAAGAAGTAGGGGAGAAACTGAAGACCTGCTGAGTCATCTAGCCTCATACACTGAACAACAGTTGGATTCTCGGACTTTATATTTGTTAGACAGCTATCAGTGGACTAGCTGGATCACAGCCTGTAAGTCAATTTTGTAAATGTTGTTTCTTATTTCCTGTGAAGAGAGGAAAAGATGAGAGCTGTACCCAAGCTTTGCTAATGAAGGGCTTGGTCTGAGCCCAAAGCTTTACTGTCTTCTCACTATCCCTGGCCCTAGTCCTGGAATCTTCTAACCTCCACACAATCTAATGTTCTGTAAGCCCAGAACTTGAAGACTTCAGCTTCTAGCCCCTGTCTGCTAACCTAGGCTAGAATGTTTTCAGTCTTCAAGACTTACTGCTAGATGAGTTCATTTTTTTCTAGCTATTTCTGAATTCCTGGTGGCTATCAATTCAATTCTTCTGGCTCAAAACTCTTCTCCAAGTTGACTTATTCTTACTGGCTTGTCTCTGCTTCTCACTGAATTGCTCTGTTTGGAAAACAAAACAAAACAAACAAACAAACAAACAAACAAAAACTGCCTCTGTACTCCATGAACTGATCTTCACTGACTGTACAAACCCAACTGCACTCATCTGAACTGCACCAAACCCAACTTCCCTATCTCTCCATGCTCTGCTTTTAAGTGTTCTCTCTTGTCTGCTCTCACCAGACAGTTGGTCTTACCTTTCTCTGACTCATTCTGTTGTATCTTTCTTTCATTCATCACAATGTCTGTCCCTCAATTAGACATCATTGTTTGGAATTAAAGGTATGTACTAAATGTGTGTCTGTATTTCAACCAGAAGGATTAAAGGCGTGCCATGTTTCTTATGCACCTGGTCTACAGTTCACCCTCCATGCCCAGAGACAGACCTCTACACCATAACACACTTCCATCTGGATGCCTCTGCACAGGCCTAGCAGTGGTTAGCTATGTCCTGCCCACTTCATACTTCATCTCCTTGACTACATTCTTACCTACGTTTCCATAGTCCTGTGACCATCAGGGGCCATCAGCTCAGCCTTCATCCCCAGAGGCCTGCATCCAGGACAGAAAGAGGCTTGCAGCAATCCGGGACAACCAGAGGCTTACAGCCATCAGGAACTACCAGAGATTAACTGCATCTGTTCCCCAGTGCTCCATTTTTGGACCCACAGATCAGTCTGCATTATATGAGGCCTGCCAATACCAAAGAACCAGATGGCTAAGGGGCAGCATTACAACACAAACAAAAGAGCCAGGATAAAATGGCAACAGCATAATCCAGCTATTATACTACAGCAAACCCAGGATATCATAAAATGTCTGAAGCACAGGAAAATGACCTTAAATCCAATCTTATGAAGATGAGATAGAGGTCTTTAAAGAAAAAAATGAGGAAATCTTTTAAAAATACAGGAAAACACAATTAAACTGGTGAAAGAAGTAAAAACAAAACAAAAAACTGTTCAAGACATGAAAATGGAAGTAGAAGCAATAAAGAAAACAGAAACTGGAGAAATCCTGGAGGTGAAAAAACCTAGGGAAGAGAAAAGGAATGATAGACAGAAGTAACACCACCAGAATTCAAGACATAGAAGAGAGAATCTCAGGTATAGAAGATACTATAGAAGAAATTTATACATCAGTAAAGGAAAATGTTAAATCTAAAAAATTCTTAACATAAAACATCCAGAAAATCTGCGATACTATGAAAAGCTCTAACCTGAGAATAACAAGATTAGAAAAGATAACAAATTCCAGCTCCAAGGACCAGAAAATATTTTTAATAAAATCATAGAAAGAAAAATTCTCCAACCTAAAGAAAGAGGTGCCTATGAACATACAAGAAGCTTATACACAGCAAATAGCTTGGACCAGGAAAGAAAATCCTCTGACCACATAATAATTAAAACAGTA
>REGO01000556.1:220352-252182 GCA_010120015.1 Rhombomys opimus | reverse complement strand
TTCTCAATCCATTGGAAGTTGAGTTCTGATTTGGATGATAGATAAGCATCCATTTTTAATCATGCACATGAAACTACCCATTTTTCCCCAGCAGCATTTGTTGAAAATGCTTTCTTTTTTTCTTGTGTGTATTTTGGGTTTCTTTGTGTAAAAAAAAGAAAAAAAAACACGTCATACACTATGCATGTGGAATTGTGTCTGGGTTTTCAGTTTGATTTCATTGATCAGGAATATTTCTTTTTTGTATTCCAACATCATTATGTTTTTATTACTATAGCTCTGCAATACAATTTGAAATCTGGAATGGAGATGCCTCCAACAGTTCTTTGATTAATAGAAATTATTTTAGCTATCCTGGAATTTCTATGTTTCCATATGGTATTGAAACTGTGGGGTTTTTTCCTTTCAATTTCTGCCAAGAATTGGTTACACTTGGTTTTTAAATAATTATGGCCACTGTGCCTCCATTATTTTTTTTCTATTGTCAGATTTTACATGACCATACCCCATTGAATTCACTTAAAATGTATCAAGTTGAAACTGAGAAACTGGGGTTTAGTGAAGCTTAAACAAGAAAGAAAAGTCTTGTATTCCTGGTCCACAGACTCTATCCCTGGAGGCCCATGGCAGTCACTTCGGTCAGATATATGAAACTTCTACACACCAGCCCTCTGCCTGAACCAGACCACTGAGCAAACACAGCACCAATAAGGTACACCCTGGCCCCTGCATGCTCTATCTACTGTACCTCACACCTTATGTGCATTCTCAGAGAATGGCAATCCCCAGAAACCATGACCAGAATGCAACCCCTATCCAATGAGACCATCAAGGGCCAGCAGTGGCAGACAGGTAGGACAACTATGTGCCAGAGAACTCCTATAGCTGATAAACAGCTTTAGCATAGTGAATAGATACAAAATGTTCTAAAAAAAATCAGGTGCCTTCCTGAATACAAATGGGCTGAGAAAGAAATTAGGGAAACAAATTTTTTCACAATAGGCACAAATAATATAAAATATATTGGTGTAACTCCAGCTAAGCATGTGAAAGACCTGTATGACAAGAACTTCAATTCATTGAAGAAAGAAACCAAAGAAGATTTTTATAAGATGGAAAGATCTTCCATGCTCATGGATTGGTAGGGTTAACATTGTAAAAATGATCATCTTACCA
Organism: Rhombomys opimus; assembly: GCA_010120015.1. Lineage (NCBI taxonomy): Eukaryota > Metazoa > Chordata > Mammalia > Rodentia > Muridae > Rhombomys > Rhombomys opimus. The sequence goes on along the minus strand of REGO01000556.1, from coordinate 251,006 downwards.
AAAGCCATATACAGATTCTCTGTAATTCTCATCAAAGTTCCAACACATTTCTTTACAGACCTTGAAAGCACAATCACCAACTTTGTAGGGAAAAATTTAAAAAGACCCAAGATAGCTAAAACAATTCTGTACAATAGTAGAACTTCTGATGGTGTCACCATCCCTGATTACAAGTAGTACTACAGAGAAATAGTAATAGAATCTGCATGATACTGGCATAGACCCATGAAGCCAAAACCACACCATGGAAAAGGAAAAACATCTTCAACAAGTTTCTGGTCTAACTGAATGTCTGAATATAGAAAAATACAAATAGATCCATATTATTACCCTGCACAAAAGTCAAGGCCAAATGGATCAAAGATCTCAACATAAAAGCAGATACACTAAATCTATAAGAAGTGAATACGGGGTAAATCTTGGTGAAAATCTCGGAACTTGTTGGCATAAGAGACAGCTTCCTGAACAGGACACCAACAACTCAGTCTCTTAAGATCAACAGTCAATAAATGGGGCTTCACAGAACTGAGAAGCTTCTCTAAGGAAAAAGACACTGTCAATAGAACAAAAGGAAAAGATTTTCACTAATCCTACATCAAACAGAGGACTAATATTCAAAGTATATAAAGAACTTTTAAAAAATAAACACGAACAAAACAAATACTCTAGTTAAAAAACGGAGTACAGAGTTAAACTAGAATTCTCTGCAAAGGAATCTTGAATGAACAAGAAGTTCTTAAAGAAATGCTCAGTGTCCTTAGTAATCAAGAAATGCAAATCAAAACAACTCTGAGATTCTCCCTTACACCCTTTAGAAAGGTTACGATCAAAAATTCCACAAAAAGAGCAACAGAACCAAAAAATATGGACACAAGGGTCTTTTATGAGACTGATCATTCATGGTGATAACCTAGAACCCCTGCACAGAAGTAGCCCATGGCAGCTCAGTTTCCAAGTGGGTTCTCTAGTAATGGGAACAAGGACTATCTCCTACATGAACTCAGTGGCTGGTTCTTTGATCATCTTCCCCTGAGGTGTGAACAGCCTTACCAGGCCACAGAGGAAGACAGTGCAGCCAGTCCTGATGAGACCTGATAGGCTGGGGTCAGATGGAAGAGGAGGAGGACCAGCCCTGTCAGTGGACTTGGGGAGAGGCATGGGAGGAGAAGAGGGAGTGAGGGTGGGATTGGGAAGGGAGGAGGGAGGAGGCTACAGGGGGATACAAAGTGAATAAAATGTAATTAATAAATAATTAAATTAAGTTAAAAAAAACCTAAAAAACAACACAACAACAACAAAAACTCTCAAGTGACAGCCCAAGTTGGTGAGGACATGAAGAAAGAGGAATGCTCAACCATTGCTGGTGGGAGTGCAAACATGTAAAGTCACTTTGGAAATCAATCTGGCTCTTTTTCAGAAAACTTAAAATAGATCTACCTGAAGACTCAACTAAACCACTCCTGATCATATACCCACAAGACACTCCACATACAAAAAGGACATTTGCTCAACTATGTTCATAGCAGATTTATTTGTAATAGCAAAAAAACTAGAATCCAGATCTTCCTCAACCAGAGAATAGATAAAGAAAATGTGGCACATTTACACAATAGCACACTACTCAGCTATTAAAAACAAGGAAATCACACAATTTTCAAGTAAATGAAGGGAACTAGAAAAGATCATCCTGAGTGAGGTAACTCAGAAACAGAAAGGCATGCATGGTATATACTCACTTATAAGCGGATATTAGCCACATAGTACAAGATAACCATACTACAATCCACAGGCCCAAAGATCCCTAGTAACAAGGGAGGCTCAAAGGAGGTTGCTGGAATCTCACTCATAAGGGGAATCAGAATAGACAGTAGAAGTGGATGAAGAGAGGGCACTGCATAGGAGACCATGTAGAGATGGAAATGAGGGTGGGAATCAGATGTGGGGAGAGATGGGGGAGGAAGTCAGAGAGTTGGGAGAGAGAAGAGAAAGTGATGGGAGGGGAGTTGCTGAGACAAGCTGAAACCTCCAACAGGATATGCTACTGGGAGGAAATGAGGATTACTGTAGCTGCGACTCTTAGCAGTGTAGACATGAAGACAGAAGTGGCCACCTTTTAGCAAGGCGGGACTCCTAGTGGAGGGAAGGGAACACCGACGCAACCACAAAACTTGTGACCTAAAATTTACCCTGTCCACAAGAAGTGCAGGAATAAAGGATGCAGAGTTTGAGAGAATTATCCGGCCAATGACTGGCCCAACCTGAGGCCTACCCCACGGTTGAGAAACAACCCTGACACTATTAATAATACTCTGCAGCAGCCAGGCATAATTGTCCTCTGAGAGGCCCTGTCCAGCAGTGGATCTAAGCAGATGCTGAGACACACAGCCAAACCTGAGGCAGGGCTCAGGAGCCTTGTGGACTGGGAGGGGACACGAACTCCACAAGCCGACCAGAAGAGTCAACTAACCTAGGCCCGCGGGGGCTCACAGAGGCTGAAGCACCAACCCAAGAAGATGCATGGTCTGGACCTAGGCCCTCTGTACATTTGTCAGTGATGGGCAGCTTGGTCTTCATGCAGGTTTCCTAGCAAGTGGAATCGGGGCTGTTTCTGACATGGTAGCCTGCTATTGGATCATTTTCCTCTAGCGGAGCTGCCTTCCCTGCCCTCAGTGGAAGAAGATGTGCTCAGTCCTATGAGACTTGATAAGGACATGGGGTTTCCCCTTTTCTGAGAAGAAAGGGAGGAAGAAAGAAGGTAGGAGAGAGGGTCCAGGAAGAGAGGAGGAAGGGGTCTGCAGTCAGGATGAAAAGTTAATAAACAAACAAATAAATAAATAAATATATCTAAGTTTTTTAAAAAAGTTGTACTTGTTCAATACACATACAAATGTTCACAGTAACTTTAGTTTGTTATTTTAAAGATAAACAGCTGCTGAAACAGCACATGCAGGAGGCCATGTCTATTTCTATTGTGTCTTAGCTTCCATCTTTAAAATGAGCTAATAAAATCTCAATGAGATCGATATGAGACAATACTCAGCAAGTACTAAAAACATATTTAACCCACTTAAATCACAAATGCTAAACAAATTGTAGTTATAATCCATACACATGAATAAATAAATCTCTATATAATATGAATGGATAGAAGTGAGTTAGAATTTTATTTAGTCAACTAAATATTATATATATATATATATATATATATTATATATATATAGAGAGAGAGAGAGTTAAAATAGCCATTCTTCTGATAAATGCATCCAGGTTCCTATTCACACACTGAGTAAACTTTCAACAAATATTGCTGAGAAGCAGCCATGTGAAATTGGAGATACACAAACGTATTTCAAATAAATAAAATTGCCAAAAACGTAGTTTTTTTTCCTGGAGTTTAGACTTAAAAGTACTATAAAATAACCAGGATATAGTACTTTTATACACTTAAACACACTAAAACTGTATTGGAAGGAGAGTGGGTGAAGTGGCTTTTCAAATCCAATCCTACCACTACGGCTTAAGAAAACATGATTGCAGGAATTTGCTTTTCAGTGAAATGAGTATTTACTGTGCCGAAACCCGAGGCAAGGCACATTCTGACTTCTTTAACCGAGCTGTAGAAAACCTAGAAAGAAAACTTTACCTGTATTTTACTGAAGAGAAAAACATAATACAGAAAAACTATGAAGCTGAGCAAGGATTTCAGGAATTCAGATTGTTCAGACACAGGAAATCTTATTCTGTTGCAGACATGATTGCCTTATTTTAAGTTTGAGTATGAGTAGTTATAGAAAGGAAGTAAGGGGAAGAGGAGAAAGAGGAAAAGAAGGATGAGCAAGAGGAAAAAGCTTTCTCCAAACAACATTCCACCAAACAGGCTATTGAATACATTATAGTCTCAGAAAGATATATCATATCTTGGTGGTTTTTGGAACTGGGAATATGAAAGTTTGTTATATATGTCTTCATACCTTTCTCCCTTTTGAAAGAAATAACTTTAGCCACCAACAGAAGAAGAACCAAAACATTTATTGAGAATTATCATTATGTGCCAGGAGCTATCCCAAACACATGGGACTGTGCTATTTAACCTCAGAAGCATCTATTTGGCAGAAGGTATTGGTGAAATGTAAACTTAACAAATGGAAACCCAGCAAGATTAAGTCACTCTCAGAGCTTGTATTAAAATCTTGGCAGGAAGGCTTGAGAGGTGGTATCTCCCACTCTGTCTCACATTTTCATTTCGGGTGAAACTTAAAGAACAATTGTAAGGAGATAAATACTTCATTCCTCACACTGTGCACAACCATTTAACTTCCACAGTATTACAGAGAAAAGTATAATTTTTCCATGTGTAAGATTGACAAACCAAAATATCAAATTATTTGTATAAAATTCACACATCTAAATTGGGCACCATCAGCAACAGCAACACTTTCTGTTGAGTGATCCCAGCTCACAATTCCTTCATAATTATTTCACTGGTTTATCAAAGTAACTCTGTTGGTATGCTCCAATTCCATTTTATACATGATAATTGAGGCTGAGGTAATAAAAGCTACATAAGTCACATAGTAAACAACTACACAGCCACAAAGGAAGTAAATGTGTAAACTCAAAGTTAGAATAATTACCTTTGTTAGTTTCAGAGGTCATCATCTCAACCAAAAGCATCCATTAAGAAATGTTGAGTGTTGTAAGGAAGAAAGAAACCTCAACAATGTTCTATTTTATCAGTGAAGACTCGAGAGCCAGACGTTATGGTGAAAACCTGGTAGCTCAGAGAGGCTGAGAGAGCACACAGCTGATCTTCCTACTCAGCCCACATCCAGGAGGAAAAGGCCTGCTAGCTCACCTGACAGCCCTGGGGGAAAGAGCCAAAAGCTAAAAGCCAAAGAGCTCAAAAGTTAAAGAGACCCGTCTTCTTCTCCATGTAGTCTTAAATACCTTTCAACTCAATGCCCTTCCTTACTGCTTAACCCCTGTCAGCTGCCTCTAGACCTAGGGTTAACTTCATTAAATCCTGTGCACAGAAAGCTCTTGGGTTAAAAGTGTGAGTTAGGGATGAACCCTACCAAACAAAAGACAGGTTTTTACAGTCCACATTCTCAGGGTTCGTTGTGGGATCAAATATCCTGCAACAGTAAAGCATCTAGAGCTCGAGGAAAAGCTCAGTGATTAAGAGCCCTGACTGCTTGTCCAGATGATTCAGCATTTCATTCCCAGCACCTCCTGATGGCTTACAGCTATCTGTATCTCCCGCTCCAGGGGATTCAATGCCCTCTTCTGGCCTCTGTGGGCACTTCTCTGCCTTCCTATAGTGCACATACATAGATGCAGACACCAACACATATAAAATAAAAATAATCTCTCCTGATTTAAAAAAAAAATCAAAATGTTCCACATTTACCTCTTACTTAGTGAAACACTTTAGAATATAGTGACTAAAATCCATAAGCCAGAACACATTTGGAATAAAATACAGTGGGTTGTTTAGGCATGTATTATTTTTTATTTTTATTATTAGTTACATTTTATTAACTCTGTATCCCAGCTGTATCCCGCTCCCTCATTCCCTCCCAATCCCACCCTCTCTCCCTCATCTCCTTCCTGCCCCTTTCCAAGTCCACTGATAAGGGAAGACCTCCTCCCCTTTCATCTGACCCCGTTTTATCAGGTATCTTCAGGACTGGCTGCAAAGTCCTCCTCTGTGCCTGCTAGGCATGTATGTTTTTAGCACTTGAGCAAACCCATTTCTCAAATTTGTAGCCAAAGAGCAAAATTTAGTTCACAGTTGTATACCGTGATTAACTTTTCTTTTGAATATAACATGTAGGTCATGTTCTAAGCATATCACTCTATTCATAATTTACTTTCACAGTATAGAAATTCTCTTACACTACATGATTGATTACCCAGGGTTTTCATTAAATGAAGTGAAAAGCCCAAATTCTTTATCTCAAAACCATCTGATGGGAATTGTGCTGACAGGATACTTTTATTTCAGGTTGGCACTGCAGGGTAAATTTTCATTACTATGCAATTCCTAGCAAATAGGGCTCACGTTGTGCTGGTGTGAACTGTAAGTCCTCTGAAAGGACCTGACAAGATAAAAGAGCTGTTCCAAGAATTTCTATTTCAGTCTCCCATGTAAGTGATCAGAATTTTATACAGGAGCTATCAGGGTCCATAAAGACTCTGGGTGTCCATTTTTTCCATTTCCCAGTTGGCCAATGTGATAGATATGTATGGTCAGGCTCTCCTATGTTGTCCTTGATGAGTAACACTTTAACTTGTCACTGTTTTGGCTCTTGAGTGTAACAATGAATTATTCACTCAGAAATCTAGAAATAGAATTTCATTACCTGGTGGTAAAGTTAAGATTTTTATTTTAATGGATGAGACTCGCTCAGTTTTATATTTCATAAAAAAATCATTTTAAAGGCAGACCATCAGGGAAAAACAAGAAAGTTTTCACTAACCTATTCTTCATTTAAATTCATCTGTAGGTCAGATTCAGACTCAAATCTGTTTCTAAAAATGATTTTAAGGAATAACTGAAAAGTCGTATCCCAGTGGTGTGTCATATTTATATTTTCAAAATGTCAAAACACTATTTATTCCTGAGTACAAAAAAAAAAAGATCTTAGCCTATGAACACCAGGTTATGGGAATATATATATATGAAATTCTCATATATATATATATATATATATATATATATATATATATATATATATGAGAAATTCTCAAAGACTAATAAAACAAAAGCTCACGAGCCACTCACTTTTATTCATTTTTTAAAAATAATAATTTGAATTATAAATTATTAGTTCATTCCATCAAGTATTGCATGAACTTATGTAATTTTTGCTTAAAACATGTGTCGGATGATCATGAACCTTCTACCAAAAAAAAAATCTTTCACTTATCGATGGCCATAAAGTTAACTATGTCACTTTAAAATTCTTAAATCTCTACTTTAAATGGTCTGGCTTCCTTTGACAGGCAACCTTGTATGAGTTTTTTCAGAGTTTGCCCTTTGAAAACCATGTCCTGCTGATCCTCACAACTCTTATTTGATCCATGACATCTTTCTGTAAATGCACATCCCAGCAAGTGACACCTTCCACCTGTTGCCTTTCTGTATGTCCTTTTTTGTACACTTAGCTTGACAAGTCGATTAACTCCAAAGTCTCACCCGAAGTTACGAGCAGGTGGCAGATGGGACTTTAAACTCACTGCTTAGTCACTAACTTAAAACTATGATTGAAAAATAATTAGCTTCGGCAAAAGTAGGGAATGTGGAAAAGGTAATTAAGTAGGTTCATTCATGCTCAGGTGTGAAGTGTCCCAAACAAAATTCCTTCGGTTCTAAAATGGCATCAAGAATGTGAATCGCGTTTAGAAAATTCAGAAGACTAGAATACTAACATTATCGTTGGTTTACAGGGTACAAATGATCTACCCACTCACAAGTAGCCTTGGAAGTTACCCTTGACCTCCCCTTTCATTGCTGGAGTACTTGACACAGTGATGACAACTTTTATTAAGTGACTTGATTTGATCATTTTTGGAAGCAGTGTCTCACACTGCTATGTTATTTTCCATGATAGTATCTAAGGTGTAGAGAGTGAAAGATAATTTATTAAAATGACCTTGTTTTGTAGACAGAGAAATAGATATTCAGCTTTGACAGGATGAAACATACATCTATGTGTCATTTTCATGAAAAGTCCTCAGATATTTTATTTCAGAATTAGTGTATAATTGCATGTTGGTTGAAATAATTGAAATGTTCACTCAACTGCCATAAAACTGTTTTTGAACATTTTTATGAACACATCCATGAAAAATAATGGTGTAGCAAAGCCATAATTTTAATTTGCTAACAAATCTGTATTTTAGTCTCCTTCCATTTTCCTTTCATCTTCTAATTCATAAGATTACAGATTTTCCATGAAAGGCTATTTACAAAAAAAATTACAGAAATCACTAGTCTCATCTCTTCATAAAACTGGAAAATAGAAGATATTTTAGAATAAAACTTAGAATTAAAACCAAAAGAGGAAAACAAAAACTGCTTTAGATGGAAGGAAGAAGCATTGGTTGAGTTTTGAGGCTCATAGAACTGTTCTGTTTCCGATTTTATCATTTCCTCTCACTAAGTTACCTTGCACCTCAGGCTTGAAGAAAGGAAATGTTGTTTGCAAAAATACTCTGGAACCGTGAAGCTATTCTGGTAAGCAGAAAGATATGGTCATATAGCCACAGGACAAGGCTGTAGAGGAAGTCAGAATCATAACTCCTCTTTACTCTCAGCCATGCTGTAACAAAACTTGCTGGAGTGAATAATTGCTAAGCACTGAAATTCATTTCTTATTGCTTTGGCACTAAGATGCCAGTGATCTCTGTGACAAGTGAGAACTTTTTCTCTGTTGCTTATGTGAATGTTAAGAAAGAAACACATCTACCATGATGAAGAGGAAAAGTCTACCAGATGCACTGTCCCCAGTGCAATGGCTCTCACATTAAATTAACACAAAGAATAGACTGAAGCCCCTTGTGATTACACCTCTGGGAAAGGAGGGGATGGGGTTCAAGAAACAGAGAGTATAGCAATAGCTGTATTGTGTGTAAATTGAAGTAATGAATTGGTACAGTGTTAGCATGTTTATTATTTAGAAAAGATCTGTAGGAAAGTAATTTAGCTGACATGTTCCTGCATTGAGTTGTCAGTCCATTTCTTCAAACATCCACAAATTCATCCATCATCCCTCCAAGAATCCATTCATCTACCCATCCATTTCTGCATCCATCCATGCATCCATCCATCCCTCCAACCCTGCATCCATCCATCTATCTATTCTTCTGCCCATCTAGCTATTTTTCCGTAAACATTTATCAGATAATGTTATTATTTAAATTAATGACCACTATTAAATAAATTATTTGCTAGCAAGGCATGGTAGCACTTGGAGGGGCAAAGGCAGCTGAATCTCTGTCTGTGAGTTCAAGGCCAGCCTTATCTACAAAGTAAGTCTAGGAAAACCTAAGCTACATAGTGAGGCCCTGTCTGGAAAAAGAAAACAAAACAAAATTGCTAATTTTAGAGAGCTCATATTCTGGTGAAAAAATACTTGTTTTGCTAGTTGGTAGCAAATCCAGACCCCCAACCCCTTTCTGCCATCTTCTGTTACATTTTGTTCTGATCTGATACACAATCTGCAATGAATTTTACCCAGGTGAGTCTTCAGCTTCCTTCCAGCTACACAGTAATAACTCCTTGTGGTATCTGATAACAATCAAAGTCATGATCTTCAGATAACTCAAAAGACAAATTCATGACTCTGCAACAAACCAGAGTAATATATACTTCTGAAAATATATACACTTCATGGAAATTCATGCTTTTGGATACAAATTTAGAGTGATACACTGTTAGTGCTGATTAAAAAAAAATGTATACAGTGTCTGCCCAAGTGCACAGATAGACAAATAGATAAATCCAATAAGGAAGAAGGCAGGCCGAGAGAGAACTGAATTCCATCCCTGGGAAAGCTGATTGCTAATGTTGCCATACAGTGAACTTGCTCACTTGTTACAAGGACATGGCCGACAGATTTGACAACCACCGAAGTAAATATTTTAAAAGTACTATTTAAAGAAGAAATTACTTAATCCCAAGCCCTGAAAACCAATGGAAGCTTGTCATATAATGTTTTCCCTTCAGTGACTTTATACTGTCATTTTCCTCAAGGTCCAACTAGTAACTAGACATGAAATGTTTATTATATGTGTTATATGTAGTAGGGTTTAAAGCAAGAAGCTTGCTTGTTAAGGGCAAGAGTTTTTTTGTTTGTTTCCTAAATGCAATTTCTCTCTATTCTAATGCCTATTTGCTCCCTATCTTTGGCAAAACGTTTATAAACCTATCAAGGTATTTTCACTATGATGCTCCTCCTAGAGAAAATGTTAAAATAATTTTAGCTGAAGAATTGGGAAGATAATCTCTAAAGATATCTCTCATGCAAACACAGACATTCCCTAATTATTTTTTTTTCTGGAAATAAAACAGCATCTTTTTTTTTCTTTAACCTCTAATATCACCACTGTGTTATAAAACCCAGTTAAAATGATTTAGCTGATTCTCTTGCTAAGGTCAGTCTAGAAATCCTGGCATCTAAATAATAATATACTTTAGACTTGCTGGACATAGAGACCAGTTGAGAGTTAAACATCTTGACCTGAAGAGTTCCTTAGATAAGTCTCTGAAGTAGTGGTGGTGAAACCCTGCTGTTGTTAAAAGAGGGCTATTGAGGTGCAGAGATGGCTCAGAGATTAAGAGCACTGGATGCTCTTCCAAAGGTCCCCAGTTCAGTTCTCAGCAACCACATGGTGGCTCACAACCATTTATAATGAGACCTGGTTCCTTCTGCTGGCCTGCAGGCATACATGCAGGCAGAATACTGTATACATAATAAATAAATAAATCTTTTTAAGAAATGGTCTATTAACTGTCTTGGTTAGTTTAGAAATTTCTAAACTTAGCAATGGTGTTAAGTATAAGTTGTTTCACAGTAAGACAACAAAGACAGACCAGAGTGATGCTTTAGAAAAAATGGTTGTTCTGCAGAATGCAGAAGCAGAAATGTCTTACACTTGACTGGGTATGTCCATCCTTTAGGAAGAAATGCTACCACTATCTCCATCAATCTGTCCTTGGAAGCCATGGACTTGTTACGTGACCTAGTTTTTATACAGAGTAAGGCTGGAGCAAGTATAAATTTGTAGATCTGCTTGGACAGAAGTGACTTATTTTGTTACTGAAGCAGCTTGAGTCAGTGCTGTCCATTTGAATGGGGTCATTAAAATCAGCCTAAATGGTGTGCTAGCCACAATCATGGAAACACAGAGTTATATGGAGTATAAATAATAATAATTAATACTAATAACAACGATGGTGTTATTCAGAGAAGAAAACACCCTTCTGCACCTCCTACCCTTATTTCCTCCTAATTTCTTTCTTTAGCTTAACTGACATGAAAAATGAACTTAAGATTTTTATCCTTATTTTTATCATTGAAATAACTGAAGCATCCAAATCCCTTCTTTTTAAATTAAATTTTTATTTTTTATATTAATTACAGTTTATTCACTTTGTGTCCCAGCTGTAGCCACCCTCTTATTCCCTCCTAATCTCACCCTCCTTTCCTCATCTCCTATCATGTCCCTCTTCAAGTCCACTGATAAGGGAGGTCCTTCTCCCCTTCCATCTGACCCTAGCTTGTCAGGTCTCCTCAGGAATAAAACCCCTTCTTTTTAATAGTCGACATTTAACTATACCTGATTAGTTGAGCACTGAAATCTCAAATAATTAGTCTACTGCTCTTCAAAGATGCTAAATCATGTTGCCAATTTCATTGGAGCCCCTAATGTGTGAACTCGTCCTATTGTGGTGGGGAAATGATGAATATTACTATCCCTTTGATTGTGTGGCTGGATGACATGGTCTTGGTTGCTTTCTTAAAATTTAATGTTGACACATACACAACATAGAGGTATCTGTGTGAGTAGAAAGAGAAGACCCAGCGAATGGATGGATCACTGCAGTCATCATTTTCATTTGGTATAGTCAGGAACATGGGCCACAGAAATAACCCAGGGCTTTTCAAGACTGCAACCAACCAAGTTCTCTGAGAGGAGATTGAAGTGATGATGTGATTAATTCCTGTGCTTAGATAGATAGACCTGTCCTTGGAGAAATCCAATTTCGAATGTTTAGAGAATTTCTCCAAAGCAAACAGTCCAATAATATACCAGGAAACATACAAACTCAGATTTCTAAATGTCAACCTACTGTCAGTTGAGTAAAAAAGACAGGAAGCTCATCTCTAAGGGCAACTGTCAGAAATGTCAGAAAATGATTATGTAGGGAAGTACTAAGCAGGCTTTTTTAACAGGTAATGTGTTAGAAACGTTAAGATGCTGGGGAAAACCATTCAGGTTTGGTGGCATTTGTAGTTAGGACACATGACCTCTAGTTCATCAAGTCAAGCAAAATGAAGAATAAAATAAAATGTTGCGATACATAGGTATGAGTATGATGAAATTCATTTCAGATGTGATCAGAGAAATGGTGAGGATAGCACTTAGTGAAGATTCATTAATTCCCTGTCATCACACGTGACAAAATATTCCCACATGTCTCAGACAACAAGCTGTTCTTGGCTCATGAGACAGAATCCTCAGGCTTGCTTTTAAATTACAACTTTATCACTCACTAATTTTGTGATTTTGGATAAATGAATTAAATAAGTTAAGCTTGTTGCTTCATCTGTAAAATACATAAAGAAGCCACATAGCAACAGCAGAGAGAAATAGAATCATATTCTTGCAAGAATATTTTGGTATCTAGCCATATGAGCTGAACTACATAGCTCAGGTTTGGAATGTGTTACTACAGTGCTCTGCAAAAGGAAAGCACATGATTGACTTCTGCCTCCCTCATTTCTTATTCCATGAACTTAAAGTTCAGTGATTACTCACTCTTTTGTCCACCTACACAGCTCTAGACCAGAACTGTCTAACCTCCCACAGCTCCCTTCTCCCACTACAGAAGTCCTTCGATGCTTTCAAGATGAAATTTATCTACACTTTCAAGGCTTTGATACAAAGCCTTGTCTTCCTGTCATTTGTTTAAAGTAAATAGTATTTTGCTTCTTTCTGCTTTTCAGTCAAGAAAAAGAATTCTTTTGTTCTCTACACATGACAAAAAATTGAATATTCTTTCAGATCCTTCCACAGTGTCCTTCCTTTTAGGTGTGTAAAAAGTATATGAGGTTTGAAGTGATCCGGTTAGATGGTATTAGAATCATATTGTAATCTCTCGGTCTTCCTAAAGAATTACCTCCAGAATTCTTTAGTGTTCTAGAGATAAAGTAAGACGTTGTTGAGGTGTCTGAACATAGCCTTTACGTATGCTGCGATATAGTTTAAACTGTCTCCAAATTACTTATTCTTAATAAAATGCACCTTCTTCGTAAGTAGTCATTACACTGTATTCTTTTAGGAATACTGATAAGGAAACAAGGTTTTTACCTGTTTAATTCACTGATAATTTTTTTCCAGACTACTTTGAATAATGCCCTGAAAACCTGTAGATGTGAAAAACTGGCTTCATTCTGATCTTTCGCCTTCACCATTGCTCATATCTGCCACCTCGCCATTCTCTGAAGTTGAAGCAGTACAGAGACCCCAGAATGGCTCTAAGACCTCTGGTTTGAGCATTTCATGGCAACACATGAAGAGCTGAGCAGGAAAAACTTCTCACCATACAGCTTTTCTGCTAGTGGCTGTTCTTTAGATGCATCCTTCTTTGGTGTCATTTCTTCTATCACCCTGTTCAGGACCTAGTGGTTCCTCCTGAATCGTAAGGCTGCTGAAAAACTTCCGTTTCTGAGTACACATTGGTTATATCACACACTGTTCATTCCATACATCTGTATAAACATCCCTTCAAGACATTCCCTTTGGGCAAACATTTTGATTGAGCCATCTTTTATTACTGCCAGGGTGCTGAACAATGGGTAGAGCATTCATCACAATACCTGTCACATAGTGAAATTAGCCCTTAACAAATAATATAACTATGCATACAATCATGCATTTTTATTCTGTTACTGATGTTATTAATCAGCATCTGTAGATACTCCTTTTCAAAAAACGCTAACACAGGAAATGTGGATTAATTTCAGGAGTTGCACAATGATCCCTTCAAGAAACTTCAAAAACATTCAATGCTATAAATAATTTGTTGGTGAACATATTATTTAAAATCAAACATGTCAACATTTTCTTTCGAAAATTTCATTTGTTGTTTTAAATCCTACTTTAATTGGGGATTTAACAATGTTTGGATAAGCTAGGCTGGCTATCTAATCAGTTTTAAAGCCTTTTGTTGCTTTATTTTTCATTTAATTATTTTTTTCTTTTTATCATACAATTAGTTTAATAAAAACATTCATCACATTGAAATTGGCAAATTAAGGGCAGTAAAAGATTCAAGAGGGAGGAAATGGGATTTTAATCAATGGGATATCATAGCAGAGATATATTCAGATAGAATCTTATCTCCTTTACATTCTGCAGCCTTAAATGAGACATACTGTAAACTGAAGTATCATTCAATGGTTAGAGAATTTGGCTGATAGATAGGAAGCCAAGGTCACAAGAATGAGGCTGGAAACATATTTTAGCTTTGCTAACTAAATAAAAGTAACATTATAATATCAGTCATATACAATTAAGGCACATACACACAATCTCCCTTTAGTTTAACGCCTGTACAAACCCTAACTATAAATAAAGTCACATTTAAAATTTCTGGAGTTTGGGGCTATAAAACGTGGATTGCAGGGGCAGAGTACTTTTCAGTCAATGACAAAATGAAATATCTACACGGGTATGTGATATAGCACAGCATAGAGAGCTTTGAGAACACAAAGATGAAATGTCTTCTTGTATTATTAATATTCTGTCTTAAGCCTCATTTTCTAATTTCTCCCTGTACTTAATTAGCTATAAGTAATTTTATGTTTTCTCAATACCCTGGGCTTTGCTGCCTTAGCCGGATGAATGTACTCTATTTATTAACCTACAAATCATTAGGTACACTTCTTTTAAAGTATTTCAATGGGACTGGGCCCAAAGCTCACTCCCACTTGAGGAACCATCTAGCCAGGTAACCTGGAACAAAACATTTATCTGTTCTGCACCTGTTTTGTTGTTGTTGTTTGTTTGTTTTTGTTTTACCTGTAAAGAAATGGATCAGATTCTAGGTTTACTATAGCATCTTTTACTCCACTGTTTAGAGGGTCTAATGATGTTAAGAACACAACCTCATAATCACACAAGACCCCTTCCTTTAGAGGAGGTCAGCCTTTCTAAACTGTGCAATGCATTTGCCAAATTATGTGTGTGTGTGAGAGAGAGAGAGAGAAAGAGAGAGAGAGAGAGAGAGAGAGAGAGAGAGAGAGAGAGAG
The DNA here is from genome assembly GCA_010120015.1 of Rhombomys opimus. NCBI lineage: Eukaryota > Metazoa > Chordata > Mammalia > Rodentia > Muridae > Rhombomys > Rhombomys opimus. Next base: position 235,962 of record REGO01000556.1, on the reverse strand, counting down.
AAGCATGTGCTGTACTGGGTAATTAATTGATTCATTTAGAGGTAAAAAGATAATATAAAATTCATAATCTTCCAGGAGGAGACAGTTAATAAGTGTTTCTGGTTTAAGGCTCATGTGATAACTCTGCTTGAGCGGAAATAAAGTTGATGCATGGTCAGGTTAGTCTGAGTCCTCCAAACACGATCTGCACACTACATGTGGCATCTGCAGCTCAGGCTCGAGAAGGCCCAGGTGCTCTCCTCCATCTTCTTCTTTACGAGTGACTGTTCCAGAAGGAGAATCAAGGGCTCTGTTGTGTAGGAATCATTTCAAACTGATGATAGTTGATAAATTCAGGAGGAGGCATCATCAACATTGCCATCAGCTTCCTAAAATCAGGGATTCCAACAGGGATTGAACCGTCAAAGTTTCTTGTCGAGAGAAGCCACCTCCACAGGGTCAATAAGTGCCTCTCATCATCCTAGACAAATGGATGACTGCTATAGATAGTTGCTATAGATGGATGCTATAAATGGTTGCTATGAAACTTCAGATAAACCAGTTCTTACCTTTCATTAATTTTGCTTCACCTTGCCTTCCTAGCCACTAGCTCCTAGATATTATCTCTTTAGCAATCAGTAAGGTCCTTTGTTAAGATGTAAATGGAAGCCCCAAATTCTAACTACTTGTTTTGTTATGCCCTGTTTGTGAGACCCCCAAAGACCAGGAACAGACTGCTCTGTAAATATATGAGGGTTTTTTTTTGTTTTGTTTTTGTTTTTGCATTTCTTATTTGTATTTGTGCTTGAACATGGGTCCCAAGAAATGCGTCCCCATGGTCTAGGGGAACAAGGTTTTTAAAGGGCAAAACTGCAAGCAGAGACTTACATGTTTTGGTGTTACATGACTGGGTAAGGGAAATTGATTTTGAAACGATTGGTCCATTTTAGGCACCAATACCATAAGAGGTTCTGGTTTGGCCATCTGGGCTGGTTTCCTAGCAACTGTATCTCTAGTGGGCAGGAAAAAATGAAGTAAGGCTAGTTCTTCTCCACAGGTGGCTGAACATGTCTCCACCTAGCTAGCCTTTGTTCAAGCTTGTGTTTTAAAACTTTAAAACAATACACATTGATTTTTAATTCTTTGGCCTCTCAATTTCAGCTACATTCTCTAGAAGTCCTCTTCTTTGTCTATAGCTAAACATTACCCCTTTTACTGACAAACTATCTTTCCTAACATGAATCACATGACTGTAGTAATGAACCTAAAAGAGCAGGAAAAAGTTTAACCCCTGACATTCTCCATATCAAAATGATGATTCGGGGAGCAATTAGCTGGGAAACATATCTAATTAAGTTAATATCTGGAGTTAACTTAATAACAGAAGGAATAATCTTCAAATAGGTTTTTGAGGACAACTTTAAAAACATAAAAATGGAAACAATGTTGTCTATCTTAGTAGGCCCAGTATGAGCTATCAGCATCACACCATGTTCCTGTTCCGGTCTGTGAAGTGCCAAAAGGGGTGCTGCTGAGCTGGCATGACAGGAACAGCAAATCAGCATTTTCGTTGTAGTAGAGGCAAGTGTGACTTGAGGAACAAAACCCTTCAAAGACGGTAATTTCACACACAGCCCAATCTATATTTACATTCACTGTGCCTTTTCTGGTATACATACCAAAATTTTCATTTTTGAGTTTGCATAATGCCCTCATAGCACAAACTATAACCCCACTTTTGCTGGCTTCTGCAAAATTGTACATCTGGAGAATACAAACCTGTTCTTAAATGGGAAGCAGAGGGGATGACAACCTACTTATGAAAACCATACTCTGTAATTAAGCAGCTATGTCCTTAAGTAAAGTTAGTTTGAGAAATATTTTTTGTAGAGTCATTGAGATTGGGAAGGGTTTCTGAGATGTTAGATATTAAGTTGAGTGCCGATAAAGGTCACTGGAAGGGAGGCTTCTTTTATGTTCACATTTTCACAGACACACACACTTACTAGGTTTCAAAAGCACAGGTGGGGAAATTAAGGCATCCTGTTAAATTAATCCAAAGCCTCAAAAATATTTTCTGGATTTTGCATGCCAATTTATCATCTCTTCCCACATCTATATGTTCACCATCTACTGTATCTCAAGCATTATGCTGGACATAGAAGAACATGGAAATAAATCAGACTGTGCCCCCTAATGGCAGGAAGCTTATTGTATTATGGTGGCCCAAGAAAAGGTGCCTTAAAAGTGATAGAATAGAATAGAACTCAGAGGTAGAATACAAGCAGGTGAGCAGAGACTTAAGGAATTTAGACACTTTAAATTCCACAAGGAACTTACTGAGTATCTGTGGAAGGCATTTAAACACAGTGTTGGTTTGCATTTCAAATATATTATTTGAGGGATCTTGGTAGAGTGTGATTCAAAGAAATGGATTAATAAATTTAGCAAGCCTACAGACCTGGGTGTCCCCGTGACCATTTAGTTAATCATGATTAAAAAATGTTATCTGTCCTTTGCTTTAACCTTCTCTGGCATAACTTACATGAGTTACAGCAGACCTAAGGCCAAGTGTGGCAGGTTGCCAGCTTTTACAAAGAAGTTTTATCGCAACTTTCAGTTGTCACTGGCTACTTTAATACTATGATGACGGAGTCAAGTAGTGTTAGAAAAGACCTTAAAAATCACAAAGACTTTTTTTCCCATAGTCTTTTAGTAAAAGAATGCCCACCCTGAAATGGTAAATAACATGGCTTTCTTCCATTCATTATTTGAGTATAATCAAATACCTGACTGAGTATCCGTAACCACTCCCTACTCCTTTCTCACATGACACTATTTATAAAGTGAAAATGTCTGCATGCATAATGGTGTGACTGTTTCAGCATAGCGAACATATTGGATTGCTAAATTATACAAGTCAAATATGGATTAAAAATTTTGAAGCAATTTAGAAAGCTAAAAAAATACTTTGAACCATAAATCTGAACTTAAATGAATATGATATATGAAGAAATAGATTCTTCTGGGGGAAGGCCGGTCATGAACTCATCACAAGGTGCTTGAAAGTAGAACCTGTAGAAACAGGAACTTGCAAAGAATGAGAGCATGGAAAATGGTTTCCTAAAACCATCTTTACTAGCTCCAATTCCAATTACTATCAATTTAGCTTTCATGCATCCTATTGTTTTTATTTATATTACAGTAAATGTGATGGCCAATGAAGTTTAGGAGAGTCACTCCCACATCATCCACTCAGGGACCCACACAGCTTAACGATATCAGAGAGACTTTCTATGTATTCAATACCTTTAGTTAGGAGAACTTGTAACACATTTACTCTGTCAGATTAGTAGCGAGATGTCATGGCTCATGCTTTAACCATTAGTCTTTAGTCACCCAGAGGGATAAATATTTTTAATTTTATCTTGAGGTAGTTTCAGGTATAGGTTTGTGTTAGTTAGTTTTTTGGTCAGTGACACAAGATAGAGTTACCTGAGACGAGAACATGTCAACTGAGAAAATATTTCCAGAATATTATCCATTATGCAAGTCTTTGGGACACATTCTGTAGCGATGGCTGAAATGAATGCCCTTCAATAACGTGGAAGGTTATAGTCCGCTGTGGGTAGTACTTTCCCTAGGCAGAAGGTGGTGTGCTGTGTAAAAATGGAAAATGAGCAAGCCAGTAGAAGCTAGTCAGCAAACAGCATTCTTCTAGAGTTTCTGCCTTGGTTTCTGGTGATATAGGCCACAACCTAGAAACCAAATAAACTCTTTCTTCCCCAAGCTGCTCTTTGTCATTGATGTTTTTTCACAACAGTAGAAAACAAATTAAGAAAAGATTCATGTATATACATTTTAGGAGCTGGAGGGATGGCTCAGAGTTAAAGAGAACTTGTTGATTTGCAGTGGATTGAGGTGGAGTTCCCAGCACCCATGTGGAAAAATGTAAATTCCTGGTACTTCTCCTGGCATCTGTGACACCAATGTATGCATACGGTACACAGACAGACATGCAGACAAAATACTTGTACACATAAAATACATCAAGTAAACTTATAAACAACTAAAAATATTTTGTCACAAAGTGGCAGCACTTGTCATGTTAGCACACAGATGAGATGTTTACAACAGAGGCAATCTCTTTTCCTAAAACCGAGACTATATTTCTCTTATGACTATAAAGCACCAAATGCTAGGACTAGTTTGTTTCCTTCATGATTATCCTGAGGATCTAAAATTTCCCAGACCAAGATTTAAGCAGGATCACCTCTGTTTAGCTTCTGAGATCAAGCATTTCTAAAGTAAAGTAGCTTGGCTATAGATGAGATACCAAAATTCTTAGAGTTTACTCTCTTTCAACAGAAAGTTGGTTATGAAGCCAGTGCAAGCAAATAGCAATGGTGTTCCAAAGATGAGAGGGGACATGACTATTGTAGAATGGTGACGCTTTACTGGCTGGCAGCTCTGAGTGTCCTTTTGTGTAAAAAAGCTCTTCCTTTATCACCAGTCAGCTCCTATAGCACATGTGAAACTTAGTTCTGACTTCCTTCTCATGTGGCTCTAACAAACCCCAGTGCTAGGTAAACCTTTATTGTTCAGAATAATATCTGTAACAGCGTGAACAAAATGTATAAAACTTTATATTGTCTAATCCGCCTTGTAACATCGGAGCTATTACATGTATTTTCACTCTATCTTTGATAAGGAGATTCATCTTTCTTTCAGTTGATAGATTCTGGTCACCAACTCAGGTCTCCACCTTTAACCCACATGCCCTCTGCTTTCCTAGCTCAGTGGGTTTCGTATTTCACATCGATCCGATGTTCTTTGTAATTTTACAATTTGGCTTTGTACTTTAATTTTAGCTTAAATAAAATTCCAGTTAGGTATAATGACACATTAGGATGGTAAATATGTAATTCCCATCTTTAAACACACAGAAGTGTACACCCATACCCTGAGTAAAGAAGATTTAATATGTGTGCACAAAGGCAAGCATGTAGTATTTGTACCTTTCAGGGACAAATTACACGGATACCTAATATCTTCACCATCTTTAAATCTGGAACTAATTCTTCCCTACTTGAGAAGACACTCATTTTATAAATATCTCCTTTCCAATTTGTCATCCTACTTGTGAGAATAAATAAGCTTTAGCTTCTTTTTAAAATCAGTAGAGATGAGGTCATATTTCCTTTTATCTCAACAGTCCTTAAAGGAATACTTTGTATTCAGACTGAAAATACCTCTTGTGACTAAAATTCAGTATATAAATATTAATTTATTAAATAAATTACTGTTTGTAGTTAACACAAATCCTTTTTTATTTATTTGCTAAATGTATACAATGCACCCCACATGAGTGTAGAGCCTACAGTTGCCAGAAGAGGGAAACACATGCCCTGAAACTGGAGATAGGAATGTGAGCCGCTAGCCATCTCTCCAGCCCCTCATTTTAGTTTTAAATGTGGTGTGTGTGTGTGTGTGTGTGTGTGTGTGTCTGCAGGAGATATTAGATAACAAAGAGCTCGAGTCACAGGTGTTTCTGAGCTGTCTCGTGTGGGAGATGGGGATAGACGTTGGGTCCTCATTATTAACAATATGAGCTCTTAACTGCTCAGCCACCTCTGCTGCCCCTACAAGTTCTTTCTTAGTCTAGAATATTTTCCATTTTGTATGTATCTATTTTTAAATCTACATAATATTTTAACTGCAATTCTTCCTTTCATTATTAATCTTGGGCCTATGAGGGTTTTTAACTTTCTTTTGGGAAGTTATGAATTTGATTTGAGATAGCGTTGGAAGAGGTAAACATAAATTAAAGAAAACCAGTTTTTTTCATTCAATGAATTTATATTATTTTAAATTCAGTGTACATAAAGAGTAACAGCAGAGATGTTGGAGGGATGATGGAGAGATGACATGGTAGAATTCCTCTCACATAATCTCGAGGACATGCATTAAGAACCCCAAAAAGCACATCGTGACCTTACACACCACAATGGTGGATATTTGCAATCCCCGCACTTTGGAGGTAAAGACCTGAGGATCCGTGGAGATAACGAGCAAGCTTATGTGAATCGGTGAGACACTGACTCAAAAAATTAAGTGGAGATTTATCAAGGAAAACACTAATATTGATGCACACACATCTGCACACATATGAGCACAGAAGAACTTGTGTGCATGTCTAATACACACACACACACACACACACACACACACACACACACACACACACCAGAAGAGAATTTGGCGAGAGCTCTCTTTTTAAGCATTTATATGTTTAGGAAGAAATGAAATTTCTTAATCTGTATATCTACAGAAGATACACCTGTACCTCTCTGGAAATCTGCCAGAGTTGTTATTCTTTCATTCCTCTGTTTTTAACTCTCTATGCTGTGCACATTGCTTAAAGTCCCAAAATATTTCTTGAGATTGTGGAGGATCATACACCATGTTTTTTTTTTATTAACATGTTTTTAGGCAGTTTAATTTTAATTACTTATGATTCTCTGCTCTTATTTTCGTGGCAAAGACTAATTTAAGAAGAGATACAGATGCAACACCACCTCAGAACATTGCTCTCTATTAAATTATTTAAAGAAGTGTGAAGATTATTAATTATCGGGTTTTTAAGGTGGGAAACAGATTTTACAATGTTCAAAACATCTACAGAAAGTATTCTTATACTTTCCAAGTGCAACCCTCCTTTCCTTTGTCAGTGAGGATCAGATTAGTAATTCTGGACTTTGACCATTGAAATCTCCTGTTTGCTCCCATTGATACTAAGTGTTAACATGGACAGTGTTCCTGTCATATTACAGATATGTTTTACATAAACTGTTCCATTTACTCCTGCACATGAGACATCATCGGGCTTATGTAAACTAGAAATGTTAAACGAGGCAAAACAGATTTAGAAAGGAAATAACAGGGAGAGTTCTAAGACTTCCTGATGTTTAGGTCTCTATTTCAGTCATAAGAACATTCTACTTAGGAGTTGGGGATATAGTGCATTTGATAAATATTTGCCTTGCAAACATGAGGAGGTTAGTGTGAATCTCCGAACCCACTTTTTACACAGTCAAACTTGGTGGTGTGTGACCTGGAATCCTTGCCCTGGGTAGGTCATTTGACTAGCTCTAAAGCAGCAAGACACTGTCTCACAAACCATTGCAGATTATTCCGAAGGAATACCAAACACACACACACACACACACACACACACACACACACAGGCAGCTACACATAATATCACTCCTAAGTGAACAGATACACAGAAGCACATCTATACACAACATACGCAACTTCTCATTTGAAAAAATCATAGAAGTCAAGTATTACAAAGAGCAATTGTCATGTTGGTAAGAACTTTATAACTGGATAACTCAACTGAATCCGTTTTCCAAATTAGAAACATGCCAGTGAGTTTGGATGAATTCCAGGAGGCATATTGATGGACTTTATTTAGTGTTTCCAAGCTGGACAAACATCAACGTAAAACTTCATGGACTAAGTCAACAACCTCTTACTGTCTTGGGACATACAAGGTGCTTCTTCCTAAGTTCATATTAGCAGAGGCTCAGCCCTGATCACTGTGAGAAGCTTTGCATCTGGGTTGGTTGAGCCTCCTTACAAAATGGGGACTGTTTTCCAGAAGAAAGCTACCACCATGGTTTGTTATTATTAGTAATTATCATTATTATTCATTACTTATTTTATTAATTTTGTAATTATGATATAATGACATCATTCCTCCTTTTCCTTTCCTCTCCCCAAACCCTCCCATTTACCCCTTCTTGCTCCCTTTCAATTTTATGACCACTTTTTTCATTATTGTTATTATATGCATACATATTCTTAAATACAACCTGATTAGTCTGTAAAATGTTATTAGGGTGTATGTTTTTAGGCACTGACCACTTGGTATGAGAGAACCAACTGGAGTGCTCCTTCATCAGGAAGATGGTTTCTCCCACTCTCAGCATTTGCATAGTTTTTTTTTTTTAATAAAGGTCTAAAAATGTCACTTCCACTTCTACCACAGTCCTTTGCCTAAGGGAATTCATAATTTTGATATATATTTAATAAGGATGAAGGAAGACTCTTATTTTTGTATATACAACAGCATATGAGGAAAGAAACAAATATTTGTCATGATGTAAACTCTCACAATGGTTTAACTAAGAATAAATATGTTCTCTACCCAGACTGTTACTAGTTCTTTCCAAAGACTGTGGTTTTCTTAGTTGTGTTCCAACAGCATGCACTTCTAAAAGCAGAAATGACATTCTGATTTCTCTTCACAGACTAAACCCACATATAAATAATGATTAGACTCATCATATATTTTTGATATTTGTTTATCAATATTCACTTACCCCTTAGCACTTTACCTTGTGTTGTAAAGCATATATTGTTAAAACCAGTCTCCTGGAAGGAAAGAATAGGGATGTTGAAAAAAACATAAGACACCTTTCACTCATTGAGAGTCTGATACCTTCCAAGATCTATGCCACATACTTCTATCCATGCGTAACTGTGTGTGACAGTCCAACAATTAAAATAATGACAAAGTTTGGGTATCTAAAGGCCAAATAATTGCAGACAAATATTAAAGTTTATGCCACAAGAAATATTTAGGAAAGGAGTTCTAGACACTCTACATCTTTTCTCCAATGTGATGTACCAACACTAACTTAGAACTTCATAGGCCAAATCAACAACACAGCATTATATCTAATGTTTGAACATCATTGATTACAGCTTTTATCGTCTAAGATACTGGCGTATCTGCAGTGCTTTCACATTCATAGGGTTTTTTAATCATTATGGCTAGGCTCTTTGACATGGTCCTTCGATATGCACACTAAGAGAGAGGAGGCACTTGCCCTTTTTTAGAAGCTTGAGGATTAAATGAGAAAAGAGGAATATGACGAAAAAAGGAAGAAATGGGAAGAAGCAGTGTAGAAACTAGTACCAAGCATCCAAGGGAGAGGATGAAGGGTTGATTACTCACTGGGCACTGTGTTTAGAACACAGAGGTTTAAAGCAGGTCTAGAAGCTGGCTTGAGTCAACAGGAAATTGATGGAGGATGCAAATTCTGAAAAGAATTCTTAAGTGAGGGAGTCATGTTCTGTAGTAAATTGAGATAGGTGGACCCTGGGCTGAGAATTGTTGGCCCTGAACTCTAAGATGGGACTTTTCCATTCAGAAAAATTGGTTCATAAAGTGGAGGGTTAGGAAAAAGACTGCAGGCATTTTAGATAAAGAGAAATATTGAGAGTGCTTCAGTGGGTAAAAACATTCCTTAACCACAGTTCAGGAAAATAGTGAAAATATTGAAATTCTTCCTAAAATTCTGAGAGAAGAGAGAGAATGGTTCTATACTGGTATCAGAACCATTTTGAAAGAGAGAGAAAAAAAAGGAGTAATTTTTATCTCTTTCTCCTTAGAACTCATATTTAATTTTAAAAATGACTTCTAGTATCAGAAAAGCATGAGAAGTCAAATTAGAATTCAATTCCATTGAGTGCTCATTCTCCAATTATTTTTCAGTCTTCTGAGATTTTTTTTTCTACACAGAAGAATAACAGTGTTCTCAGTATTGAGAGCACTAAAGTATGTTTAGGGGATGACACTAACACAGTTTACTGAGAATGTGCTGAACATTTAGAGGTCAAGTTAAAGAGGCAGAAAATATAGACTCCCAGTCTATAATCCATTCTCCTAGGACCCTCCCAAATTTTACATAACACCTTACCTTATCTTACCTTATCTTTGCAATGAGTTAAACAAGGGTTTGCTCTTCTTTTTTAATCATGTAAATCTCATTTTTAAAGGAGCTTAATATTTCATTAGGAAAGACCAAAAAAAAAAAAAAAGCCTCAGGAAATTAAGCACAAAGGCTTTAACTGGTCTCTGTGAGAATAGCTTGCAGCCAAGCTTAAGAGACTTCTTCTGCTAATCTTAATATTAGCTGACATTAATTTTGAAGTAGTTATTGCTAATATGAATTATGTATAAAAGATTAAACTATATTTATTTTCATTCTTTAAAATGCAAGGGGATGGTGTCTCCCTTTGATTTACACATTTAAACACCCCTTCATATTTGCTTGCATGCTTTCCTTCTCAGGAGTCAGCAGAAAAACATTTGCTCAAGCATCCTACACTTTTAGTGGGAAATACAGGCCTTGTACATTCCTAGTACCAAATTCTATTCTCTTGTTTAACCAATTAGATGCCCAACATTTGGGGAAGGAAACTTAACATATGCCCGAAACAGAAGCAAAATATTTCCTAATATGAAAGAATCCGACAGATCATTGTTTGTAGCTAATGGCATATTGTCTGAAACCAGACTGCTCAGATACAGATTCCAACAGCATCACTCATGAGCTGTGTGTCTTGGAACAAGCAGAGTACTATTGGTCCCTCTTTCCTTCCTTGGAGACAATACAAGTACCAATCGAATAGCTCTGCCATAAAGACTAAATAAAATGGCATAACATAAGTCATTAGCATAACAGGCAATAGTATTTTTTTTCTATTTTATTCTCATGATTCCAACCACATCAAAGTACTCTTGAGTTACATCTCAGGTTTTCTCTGTAGAAAAAATAAAAGCCGAATTAGGTGGCTCTCCTCTCTCATCTACTAATACTAGCCACCCAATCTGTTGTTTGACCCAACACTCAATAACATTTATTTTTCTTCACACTAGAGCAGTAGCTCCTCAGTGACATAAAATTATAAATGTGTCATTACCAAATATTTACTGTGTCAAAATATCATCTTAAATGTAATTGTTGTAGGAAGGTTCAACTGTATTTTCAGATGAGATCTGGTTACATCCCTGCCATGGACATTGTTATGAATCTTAAACTATCTCCTGTACCCATAGGATGAGAAGGAATGTTCCCCAATTATCACTGATTTGCTGATTACACAGCCTACACCTGGGCAAGGAAGAAGTGAGGTAGGCATGAAGGAGGTTCCCCGGGTTTGGGGGTGGAAGGATCACAGGAAGGAAAGAGGTACAGGAAGATAAAAGAAGGAGAAAGCTGTGATGGGTTACTATAGAGAGAAACACATAGCCAGATCAGCAAGAATAGAGGAAGTGGCCCAGAGAAAATAAGCAACTGCTTACAGAATTATGGATGGAAAAAGCCCATATAGAAATTATTAGAATGATTGGCCTGGGACGAGGGCTGGAAGGTAAAGGTAGTTTAGAATCTTACCTGCCCTGCCCCAGGTAAGATTCGGCTCTTCTGAAATTTACCAAGTGTCTGTGTCTCCTATTGATTGTGATAGAGGGCTAGATAATACTGCTGTAATAATTTTAAGGCTAATAATAAACATTATTAGACCATACTTTTAAATTATCCACAGCATGTAACAAATCTTACATAAATATCTATTGGCTGAAAGTAGGAAGAAAACATGGTAGAAGTAATCATATACACTCCTGTAAAGACAAGATACAAAAACAATTTTTAAAGAAGGGATTATCACATATATAATGGTTCAAACATCCAGAAAATACAGTACAAAAATGTTTTCCCACTAGTGCTTCATTAACCTTTTACGACTTAAATGTAGCAACAAATGTAGTGTTTTTCATAGAAAGAGTTTCTTCAAGAGAAAAGGATTTGTTTTAATTATATATAAATATCAAGTAGAAAAACAATGACTTGAATAGGACAAAAGGTACGTGAGAAATAAGCCCATCTTTTCTGCCTTTGTATTTATTTTCTTTGTAAATATAATTGTATCTTCAATCTTTCCTTTCTTCTTTCATCCATTCTTGTTTTTCTTCCTTTATTGTTCTTTGTCTCTTTTACTCTCTCTTCCCCTCTCTCTTTCCTTTCTGTCTTTCTCTCTTTTTTCTTCCTTTCTTTCTTCTCTTTTTTTCATTGAGGTAGTAACTTTCTATATCTATCTCTGGTTGGCCCCAAACCCAGAATAATCTGTTTTGTTCTTCTGAGAGCAGAGCTTACAAGTGTGTACCACCAGGTCAGTCTTTATGGATGTCATTTATGAGCATTGAGGCTATTACTGTTTATCCACAGCTTGCTCTGAAATAGAAGCCAGAGTACAGAAAATGAGTCAGCCTCTGCTAGCTGCCAAAATAATTTGCAGAGTCTGATGAAATGTCTGATTCTTACTTCTGAAAATGATACCAACATCCTTCCTCAGTCATTCCACAGGCTTGTTAAACAACACTGGGAATAGGAAGAGGATATTAGAATTATGTAGACAACATTTAGTTTGAAAACACAAGAACACGATCTTATTTTAAAAGAACTATAAGGATCCAAATAGCAGATGGCACAAATATGCATTATGTGTAAATCATTTGCAGATTAAAAAGAAATTCTTAAGTATTTGGAGAATATGGATAATAGAAATGACAAATGGGGTAGGAAGGTCTACTAACACCGGCGATCAATTTCACCGTTTCTAAAGATTATTAATATGTGTGCTTCATGAATGATAAAAATCTACACAGCTCTGTATTCAGAAGGTCTCACAGGATCCTGTCTCCATTTTCTGATTTTCTCTGTCCACTGCTCCTCCATTCATGCGAGGAATGCAAACATCTCTTGACTAGCTGAACCATTCACAAATTATACAGGGATATTTGGGGATTTTCTTATCAGAGCATTTGAGATTCCAGAGTATATGTATTTATGGTGACCATTCATCTGAATTTACCTCTGAGAGACATAATCTTGTCTATATCCTTGTCACAGATATTGCCATTACCTCAAATGCCTCTACGTTTAGGTGTGAACTATTGTGGTCAATGTAAGATACGATGAAAACAAAACAAAATAAGGTGTGTAGTGGGGAAGGTTGAAAATGAATGAACATAGCACAGTGTGATTGTCCTTTGTGGCTGCATTCTTCCGCTGTGAGCCAGAGGAAGGTGCAGTGATCACCATTGAAATGGTTCAAGTTACACACAACTAATTTATATCACTGGTGTAACAGAAAAAAAGACCTGTGAAGTCATGAGTTTCAGTAAAACCTATATCTAATACTCATATATCCAAACAAGGTCTCCCTTCCCTCAAAAGTACTTTGTATTCTAAAGAATTGCATTTGAAACCACACTAATTAGAAACATTAAAGGTAAAAAGAGTAGACGGTCAGGAGAGGAAACTATGGAGTAAATACAAAGACAATTACAAATTTGTGTAAAATGTTCTTAGGACATTTACCTAGCTGTTATTAAAATGAATATGCAAAATTCTAATTTAATAATATACATGTAGGTGTTTGTGTGGTTATCTTATTTAAATCTAGATGAAAAGTAAATCTTAACCTGAAATAATAAAAGGTGCCCCATTGTTTTAGCGCACATTGTTTTAGAAGCAAAATAAGCGAGGTTCAATGGCACACATCTGTAATCCCTGCACCCAGGGAGGCAGAGACAGGCAGAGGTCTGTGAGTTCAATACCATCCAGATTAAAAAGCAAGTTCAGGACAGCCAAGACTACACAGAGAAACACTGTCTTGAAACACCAAAACAAAAATAAAAAAGAAAAGAAAAAAGAAGCGTACATACACAATGTTTCTTGGACATATTATGGCACCTTTAAGGGTACACTTTATGGACTTCTTATAATCCATTCTAATTATATTACCTCTTATTTGATTATCTTTCTTCCATTTCTTTAATCTCCTTTCTCTCTAGCTCTCCCACAAAATAATGATTACTCATTCATTAAAACATAATTAACTGAATAAAAATTACTTCTAACAAGGTGAGCAGGCAGGCTTAACAAAATCAGCCTATTGATCGTCGTTTAGCTGGTGTGCATTGGGGAGTTGATAAAGGACAGGCAGTGAGATCATCTGCCTGCAGGATCCTACTATTTAAATGGTAAGATTACACCAGGCTTGTGTCTGTAGAGAATGACGCTCCTTTCAAATTACAATTCCAGCTCCTCCAGTGGCAGCAATGACCATCATCAATACAAGAAAATGTTCGGGATCACAGGAAATGCTTTCTCCCATTTTTCTTCCTCCCCGATACAGCTCTCTGCTTTCCAAAATGAGATAGCTGAGTAGTTGCTGGATAGTTTCCTAATGATTAAGGATGCTCTCCACGCTAAGCCATATGTTTTGCTGCTGGTATGTTGGGACTATAATGAAAAGACGGATACCTCTCTACAGGAGAACCATGTTTAGTCAATGCCCTTTCTCCTCATCCTGATTAAATCAGGAAGCTTAAAAGAGTTTTGCCTTCATGATACAAGTAGTTTGAGCCCTATTGGCATTGAGTTTAAACACTGCAAGCAAAATATTAGTTTTGGGTCCGGAGTGTATTCATAGCCCAGACTGTCTCCAACAAGCTTATCTGGAAGATTCTGTTTATGTGAAAGAAATTGCTATGATCAATCACTGTGCAGTGAGGGTTCAAGCAGAATGCTGAATTGAGAAATGTTTTCCATTGGTCCTGTTCAGCAAGAGACAGGAGCTCTACAAGTGAGCAGTTATAAATACCCAGCAAGAAAACTACAATTTATGTTCTAGACTTTTTTTTTCAGTTATTGATATGAGACCTCATGTTTCAGGATCATTTTTCTTCCCTCCAACTTATATTATGCAGTCTCCACAGACCAGAAGCCAATTTCAGATGCCCAACCTTGGCTGTTATAAGTATTTTTGAAGCTTGTATTTTTCTTGAGATATAAGAAAATCTCTGAAATTCTCAATGTGTTTTGTAGAAATGAATTCCATTTCTTTTCTTCTTCCAAAGCCACATGAGGGCAGCCAAAATCATTATCACCATTTCATAAATACACTGAGAAACAGAGAACATTTGTGTTATAGAAATCTCTTCAAAGAAATCGCAAAAAGGAGAAACGGGAAAAGAATCCTGAGTTCTGATTTCCAGATATGATGACAAATCATAAAGCCAAAAGTCATTTCCAGATGTGTTTTTATTTGAACTTCTACCATTTCATAGACTGAGGAAGGTTTTTAAAATTGCACGGAGTAAACAACTTTGGATACTTTTTTATGGAGTTGGAAGCAGACAACTTTTTTATATTCTGATCTCATATCACTCTCTCTGTTGCCGTTTCTCCTTTTATTACTATGATTAAATAAAGGCTTGTTATGTCTCTTACTTTGAGAGAACCTTCTGTTATGGTAAGAAGGGCATGGTTGGTACGAGCAGCCTCAGTTGTAGCAGCAGGAGGGTGAGACAGCTGGTCACATTACTTGCTCTGATCAAAAACAGAGACCAATGAGTGCTGACACTCAACTCATTTCCTACTTTTTTTCTCTCTCTCTTTAATTGAGCCATTACTTTATCCCATGGGATACAACCACTCACCACTCACACTGAGGGTGGAATATTCCTCTTGAGTTAAACTTCTTTGGAAACAGTGCAACAGATACACCCAGAGGTGTGTTTCTGAGATGTAGCTAAATCTAGGTTCTCTCAACCTCCCTTTAGTCAGATACTTAGACATTTGTGGTGATCTGTCCTCCAGCTGCCTGCTCTTTTGCTGCTTCAAGCATTCTTTCAGGAGTGGATTCCGATCTGGTGGCTTCCTACTTAAACTCAGCCCTCTGCATTATGAAAGACATTTTTTTTTTT
>REGO01000556.1:159852-213612 GCA_010120015.1 Rhombomys opimus | reverse complement strand
CTGTGGCAGATTCTGCTGCCTGCCTCCTGCCTCCTCCCAAGAGGGAGTAGGGATTTTGAGCTGGGCGCGCAGCTGCTCTCCGTGAGCAGCGGGAGCTCAGTTGTTATGGCAGCGGGTACCCTCAGGCAGCGAGACCTTCCAGGGAAAGACTGGGTGACCTGTGATCAGACTCGCAACTTTGCTTCCCCGTGGGGTTTTCTTGCGGCTGGGACTCCCAGTCTCAGGAACCCTTGTGCCCACCAATCCGCCTGGGAAAGCTGCATTTGCTTTTAATAAAGCTCTATAGCCGACCCAAATACTTGTTATCTTACTCTTCTCCTATTTTCTTTACCAGAAAACAGACTTAGACTGCTAGACAAATTCCAGGCAGTGAGCGACCCTCCCCCCCTGCAAACTAGAGATAGGTGACACCCAATGTTGTTCTTTGACCTTTGCACAGACGCACTCAAACACACCTCCATGTACATTCATACACAAGCACACAAACATTCACACTCACTTCATGACACAACGGTAAATCGTCTGCCTTCCCATAGTGTCTATTTCCCCGGTTCTATGAGCCAACTTGGGTTTTCAGAGTTTGCCAACTGGAAGAACCACATCTTGCCCACGTGCACAACTCTCCTTCATTGGTTGTAATTCACAGATTAACCAAATTTTATTGTACCCATGAAAACCTACTTAGCAAAGGTCTCAACATCTCGGTGAATTCCCACCTCTATTGATAGAATAGGGCCAGATGAAAGGGGAAGAACATAGGAAAAGAAGAGGGAGGGAGGGTTGTATTGAGAGGGAATGGGGGAAGGGGCTACAGCTGGGTTACAAAGTGAATAAACTGTAATTAATAAAAATAAAAGAAAAAAGAAATTAATAAACTTGTTTATGAAAATCAAGGTTAATGAGTTAATATTTTATTTTCATTCCATACATCTGTGTTTAAAAATAGGACAATTAGTGATAGTGCCTTGAGTTCAACAGTTTTCATAACATGGCCAACAATGTAATTTTCCCTTACTCTGCTGACCCAGTATCAGCCAAACTGAAAGATTTACCTTTTCTACTTTTTCCATGAAGTAGGCCTTTCTCTATGTCGGGAGGATTCTTACTCCAAGCTTTCTTTCTGAATGATTTACTAAGGTCCTTTCTACTCAATTTAATTTTATCTTTGTTAACTCAAAGTGGGCTCCATGTTCTTGACAATTCTAAAATAATACTTTGTTGAAAAAGCAAAATATTGAGAAATAAAACACATCAACAAACACTGCATATAATTCTACTCCACAATCTGTCACAGGTGCCGAGAGTTCAAAGGCCTAATTTTGTTCACTGCAATTTGTACAGAAAATAAGAATACTACGAATACAGCATATCATTAAGAATCATTTCATTTACTTTTTGTTTGTTTGGTTTAGTTTTGCAAGTCATGTTTTGTTCTAACCGAGGCCTCTCAGCTGTTTAACATCTGGGTCTTCACCGTCCAAGCAATGTCAGGCATGGGCTTCTTCATGGTGTGAGTCTCCAGTTGGATCAGGCATTGGTTGCCTACTCTCACAAGGTATTTGGCACCTTTACCCCAACACATCTTGCAGACAGGACAGATTGTAGGCTGAGGGTTTTGTGGTAAGTTGGGGTTGGCATCCCAGTCCCTCTACTGGAAGCCTGTTCTGATTATAGAAGATGACCTTTTCTGCTCCATATCCTCGATTACTAGGGGTCCTTTCTAGGGTCACCCTCATAGATTCCAGGGAATTTTCACTGCACTAGGTTTCTATTTGGCATAATTTTCATCAGAGAGTCTTCATCCACCAAGTGATAGAAGGAGATGCAGAGAACCATAGCCAAACATTAAGTAGAGTTCAGGTAATCTCCCAGAAGGGGAGGAAGGATTTTAGGAGTCAGAGGAGTCAAGGGCACCATAATAACATGGTGTACAGAATCAACTAACAGAGTTAATAGGGGATTCCGGAGACTAAAGCAACAATCAGGGAGCCTTCTGGGTCTGACCTGCATCCTCTGTATATATGTATGGTTGTATAGCATGATCTTCTTGTGGGATTCTTAACAGTGGGAGTGGGGTGTGCCTCCAGTCTTTATAGGAAAGTATGTGTCTTGTCATATTGTACCTTATTCTGTCATATTTGATTGCTATCCCTGGAACGATGTGGGGGAATGAATCTGGGGTAGAGGAGAGTTAGGGGGGAAAGGAAGAGGGAGGGGAAAATTAATGTAATACATGAGAGGAAAATTAAAAAAAAAATACTACCCTAGAAATTATTCCAGGGATCCAAATTCTAATACCTGAAAAAAATGTAACTTAAAGAGCTACAGCCTAGCAGTAAATGGTTTCCTTAACACTTGTCATTACCTCTAATTTAGAGTCAACCAGAAAGTGTGATGTTCATCCTTAGCCATTAACATGGAACATTTTTTCTACCTAAACTTCACCTACTTTTATCATGAAAGCTTTCAAACAGGCCAAGCCTAAAGGCTTCATTTTATCTCCTTCCTCCTGCTTTTGGCCTCATCCAGAACCTAAGTGATGATGTAGAACAGACTTTTCCTGGGAAGACACAACAAACATACATGTACTCATCCAAGAAAGGTAGCCCACAACAGTCCAAATTAATTACACAAATGCTCAACTTGTTGAACCAGGTTGTTGTTTTTTGTTTCTTTTTTTTTTTTTTTCGGGGTGGGGGGCGGGCAGTGGTTACTCCCAGGAATATGGGGAAAGGATTAATAACAGAAGCAAAAACAACTCAAAGACAGCTGAATCACTAAACCCACACCAGTATACATAAAGGTTCACAAAAGTTAAAAACCTAGAGCATACTGCACTGCCTGAAGGTAACTCGACAGGTTGGAGAGTGACCTTTTCAGGTGGCTCAATTGGTCTAAGCCTTTTCCAGGCAGCCCTGCTGGTCTTTGTTTGTTGTTCTTGTTCAGTTGTTTGTTGTTGTTGTTTGTTTCTTCCAAGAAGTTCATGTAAATATTGGCTTCTTCCAAATGGCTGGCCTGTCAATCACTCAGTAGTCTTTTCTCTTTATGTACTCTTGGGAATGGAAAGGCTGATGAATCTGGTCAGTTTTAGGAACTTCCTGGAGCTATTTTGAATGAATTACTTTCTATCTTAATGAGCTTCTCTGCAGAATAAAATGTTTTAACCTTGGTGAAAACTCCTGCGCAGCACATGACAGCTCCCTCTTGCTAAGAGTCTCACCATAACTAGCTTTAAACTTGGTTTGTTTTAAGTTTATTATATTTATATCATACTCTAGAAATAGTTCTGTTTTAGTATTCCTTTAGGAGAGCAAGCTTGGCCTTTGTCTATATCAGTTTTCTACCACTATAAATCCCAAACAAATGGCTAAAATAGAGATTTTCATTGCTCGTGATTTTGTAGCTTGGCTTCATTACTCTTCCCCAGGACTCAGCTCTAAGCACTTGTGACTTGGATACAGCAAATAGGGTTCCTGGGAAATAGAAATGAGATATGGAACTCTCTCCCAATGGACTCATTTAGTTCATAACATAATAACATTATCAGAGTGTTCATCTGCCAAATCTTAATGTATAAAAAAATATATGTTGAAATAAAACTTGTCTGGACGGTATCTGCCCTGACCAGTTCAGTTCACCAATTAGGACAAGCCTCTATAAGATTCTGTAAATGTTTTTAATTCCTTAGATAGAGGTGCAGGGGGAATAAGATGAGAGCCATAGCGAAGCTTTACAAATACATGGCTTTGGGTAAACCCAGAAAGTTTCTTAACGTCGATATAACCTAATCGTCTGCAAGCTCAGATTTTGAAGGCTTAAGCTTCCAGCCTCTGTCTGATAACCTATGCCTAGAATACTTTTGGCCTCTGAGACTTACTGCTGACTAAACTCATACATTCTAGCTCTTACTAAACTCTGACTAGCTGTTTCAACTCAGCTGTTCTGGCTCAAAATTCCTGTTTAAGCTGACTGATTCAAACTGGTTTCTCTCAGCTTTTCTTTGACTTCTCTGCTTGGAAAAACTGTCTTTGAACTCCATAAACTAAACTGCATGAACTCATCTAAACTACAATGAACTGAAATGGACTGGACTTGACTCTCAAATTCTAATGTACTGTCTCCAAAAACTCTCCTGTACTCTCTCTGCACTGCTGTTAAGTAGCTTATCTTTCCTGTCTGCTCTGTTGAAAGTTAGTCGTATCCTATCTCTGACTCATTCTGTCCAGTCTTTCTCCACGTCATCACTCTGTCTGCTCCTCAATTAGATATCATCGTTTGAGATTAAAGTGTGTATTAAATTCCAGCCAGAGGAATAAAAATTGTGTTCTGTCTATATTCCAGCCAGAGGGATTAATGGTATGTACTAAAGGCATGTTTTTATTCCAGCCTTATCGCACAGACCTAGGCCTTTGGATGTGATCTCTTGCCAGAGCAGCCATGTTGCTGGGCTAAAATTTTTCTACAGGATTCCAGTTATACACACAAGTGACAAGTTTGAGGAAATGGTTGACTCATGGATTTAGATGACAGTTGACTAGGGGACAGCATTTCCAGTTCAATAATAGCAGAAAAGTTACTGATACTTTACATTAATGCATATCACCAAGCATTATAATAACTAAATCATTTATTTTTTATCTTTAATATCAGCTAGTTATATCCATTATTTAATCCCAAATCATAGCTAAGAAAACTGACATTGAAAGATTCAGTAAATTCTCTAAGCTTTGACTGTCCGATACTAACCTCCAGATGTCATGATCTTGCCAGCCTTCCACTAACTGGTGAAGGCCCTCACCCACACTCCACTGATCAGCACTTTTTATGAAAATTCCCAGCCTGCTTTCATGCTTCTATTTTCCAAGCATGGGTCAGTGCAGTTTTGATTAAGATGGTTTAATTTTCTGTCATGTGTTGATGACCCAGAACGTTTCCTTCGTTTATTAAACAAGGCAGCTTATCTAAGCCTTTGGGGTCAGGTGTCAAAAAGACTGCCATTGGATGCTGCTGTTTTAGAGTTAACTCAGAATCTGTCCATCAACTGAACTTTCACTAGCTCCATTTTGATAGGTTTTCCTATAATCCACTACTTTTTATGAGAGATGAAAAAGGATAAGCAAGCAAACAGGCAAACAAAACTGCTAACAACCATAAATTATTCTCTATTTTTATTAAACTTACACAGAGAACAAAACCAATCATGGAATAACAACACTGAACATTATTTGATTTCTCGTGGTATGAGTATGTGTTTTAAGCATTAATGAAATTTTGTGAGAAGTGAGTAATTCAAGCTGAACTCTAGGTATACAATAATAAAAAAAGTCCTTTTTGTCTGTTTATTAATGACCTATTGAAATTCTCGTCACCCCTCGGTACCCACATAACTAATCCCTTAAAATCTGTCCCATTATTTTAATTGCAATTAATCTCTTGCCTAGAA
Source organism: Rhombomys opimus (assembly GCA_010120015.1). Taxonomy (NCBI): domain Eukaryota; kingdom Metazoa; phylum Chordata; class Mammalia; order Rodentia; family Muridae; genus Rhombomys; species Rhombomys opimus. The sequence goes on along the minus strand of REGO01000556.1, from coordinate 208,169 downwards.
CACATTTCCCTTCCTAGTTTATATTATCTTCTCATATATTTTACTTTTCTAAAAATTTGTTAGTTCATGTACTCATATCCAGGTCAGTTCAGCTAACAGCATATAGCAAAACCCTTTGCTATTTTCATGTGATTAGCCTATATACATTTTATTGATTCTTATAGTTTTTCTAAATCAAGAAAACACTGCTCTTTTTAAGGTGTTGTGTTTATTTCTTAAAGGCTCAAACTCTTATTAATAAATCATGTGAATTTTACAGTTTTTAAAGAAATGTTCTGATGAATGAAATCATAACTATAAGTTAATTCTTATTTCTTTCCTTATTTTCATGTCAACGTCCTTGTCACGCATTCATATTAACCCAAAGTAGTCATCAGCTTCCTGAAATCTCTTCAACCAGCAAAACCCAATTGTTCTAACATTTATCTAACTCCACTGGTATATATGCCCACATCTTGCATCCATGCCTATGGAAAGTGTAATTGTTCCCTTCTTCTGGGAGATATATGCTCTCTGGATCCTAGTACTTCCTTTGATGTCTTGAGGTTATCTACTAATTAAAATAAGAGTTTCTTTGAGACTGCCAGTGGATTGAATAATAACATGGAGACCTTTTATATTTATTATAAGCTTATGGCACTATAACTGGGCTGGATCTAAGCTATTTTAACCTGACTATACTGGCCTGGTCTAAGTCCTGCCATGTGGCATATTAGTCTCCGTTAGTTCTATGTGTTCATCGTGGGCCCTAGACCCTGCTCCTGCTTCTTCGTTTTTGTCCAGCTTTCAACTATGGTGCTGAGCATTCTTCTCAGAATCCCTGCCTCTGCTGGAAGTCCCGCCTCCCTCTCTCTCTAGCCTCTAGCCACCCCTTTATTCAACCAATCAGAAAGTGATGTAGAACAATGTTTACAAAATACTGAGGCTGGAGATGCTTCATAAAATAACAGTGCCAAAGTCCTTCATGTAATCAGTTCTCTGCACGTACAGAAATCAGCATTTGAATAATACAAAGACAATGTTTACACAACACACAGTATGATCACCCTAACAACCAAAATTGTTGGAACTCCAGGTTAATTATTGTATCCTGAAATTTTCATTCTGTAGGAGTGGTTTTTATTTTGTTTGTTTGTTTTGTTTTGTTTTCCCATTTATCTTTGTCCTTAACTCTGACCTCTGGCTTGTGAAATGAGTCAACTCAATAGAACCAAGACTGAGAATATTAATGCTTGTGACTCAATTAACTGTAAAAACATCAATTTCATGTCTCATGTAATTCACCACCTGTGCTATTTGATATCCTTTGGCCTATCATGAAGTAGTGTGTAGGAGGGCAAATGCCTTCTTCCTAGTGTGATATCCTGTCACTGGGCTATTTAAAATTTCAATGTCCAGAGGCATGTTAAGATCAAAGCAATTGTCAATTTGCCTCATTAGGCATCTGTTTAACCTGTTTCATCCAACAGTTTTTTGCCTCCAAGTAGGCATTTAAACCTCTAACTTCTTTAATGAACACAACATGTTAGAGGACTGGCACGATCTATACAGATCACTAATGAAATCCTGATGCTTTCAAAAACACTCCAGTAATTAAACTGGGCAAGGCACATATGAGGTTTTGTGAGCAAAGTGCTTAAAACAATTGAGTGGGATAATTGATGATTAAAAGACGAAGGATCTACAATGTATTCCTAACAGTAGAATTAGGATTCTTAAGAGATAGCATAAGCTCATAAATAAACAACCTTACTGGTAAGGAAATGGGTCAACATTGTTAATGAACTACAAAAGCTACTTCATTATCATTGTGTATAAAACATACAATGCTTTAGGAAAATGTAATGCTTGAAAATGTATCAAGATTTTCGGTCTATTACTGGCAAGTGTACCATAAGAAAGAAAAATGTATTTTCATCCTTTAAAGTCTCTATGGTTCTATGGTATCATATCATCTGAGAAGCAACAAGGATGTTGAATTTCCAACTGTATTTCCCTAATGTACACCTAAGATCATCTTAGTTTAGCAGCAGATTGTGTTTCTGTGGCAATAGAAGGACTGACTACTTGAAATAACCAGGGCAAGAAGCATATCAGAGGGCATAAGAACAGAGAATGTGAATCACAGGTACCATCCAGTGGAAGAAGCTGTTAACCACCTCGTGAAAAACAAACATCTGTCACGTGAGAAAATGGACAGAAAGAAGGCAAGCAGGCAATGGTGAAACTATGAAAATCTGAAAGGGAACAAAATCAGGCTTCTTTGTACTGTTAAGATGACACACAGTCACCCACTTGCTAGTTCCTCATCAGAGACAGGTCAAGTCTGAAGTCAAACTTGTAATCTTTGGACTAAAAAAAAGCTGTTTTCAAAACCACAACCATGTCAAATGACAATGGAAACAACTAGGTATTGAAGAGATAGTACATCTTTCTTATTGTTGTTAAATAAATATTTATTTAAATATTTATTTATTTAATTATCTATTAATTCATTATGATTTATTCACTTTGTATCCAGGCTGTAGCCCCCTCCCTCATCTACTCTCAGTCCCACCCTCCCTCCCTCTTATCCTCCTATGCTCCTTCTCTTGTCCACTGATAAGGGAGGACCTCCTCCCCTTCTATCTGACCCTAGCCTATCAGGTCTCATCAGGACTGGTTGCATCACCTTCCTCTGTGGCCTGGCAAGGCTGTACTCTCCACCCAGGGGGAAGTGATCAAAGAGAGGAAGTATGTGTTTAAAGTCAGTCATTTAACTTATAGCTCACACATATAAACATATGTGTGCATGAATATGCATGTATGTGTGTGTGTTCTATTCAAGCAAACTCACTTTCAAGCCAAATGTCAGATATTTATTCTGGATTAACTCTCTGATTTAGTTAGACATATTTACTCACAGTATTGTCTTTCTAATCCTCTATATTACGAGAATTCTAAAGGTATGTTAAACCCTTTTCCTTAGTACTTTCTTTCACCCTGTTTTCAAATCAACAGGAGTTAATCAGTCACTAAGGGTTAATTTATATATATGTATGTATATATATATATATATATTTGTGGGACAAGATCTCATGACATAGCACTGGCTAGTTATGAATTATGTACACCAAGTGGCCTCAGACTTGCAGTGACCCTGTTGCCTTTGCTTGATGTACTGATCTTCAAGATGTGTACTCCACACCCATCTACAAGTCAGGCATTCTATAACCTGAAAATTTAAATATATTTGCACACATATGTAACTATATTTAGAGTTTCAAGTTCGTTATTCAGGACGATAATGCAACTCAAACAATTTAATAATTTAGCAAAAGATATGGATCTAATAAGAAATAAAAGGTGATTCACAAGTTCTGTCCAAGAAAACAAACTTTCTAACTGTAAGGCATGAGAGTTTTCGTTAAGTTTCTAACTAGAAATCACCGTCTATTTTATTCCCAGCACTAGGCTGCATATCATGATGATCAGTAGCCTCCGAAGGTTTTTGAAATATACACTAAGCTGAAAACTCTTCAGCACAGCAAACCCCAAATTTATGTCCACTTCAGTCTTTGCCATTTCAGCGATAATTTACTACTGGGGCTGGAGATAATAAGGAAATACTATATATTTCTATTCACTTACATGGACAAGAGCCTTCAACGACTAGCATGTAATTTACTTTGTAACACTGTAGCTCTCAGCAAATATTCTTATCCTTTCTCTGCACATTTGCATGTGCTGATTTAATACAAATCAGAGCTGTTATTGCCTATTACTTTAGAATCAGACCACTTACCAATCATTTTATTTCTCTGGAGGGACAAAGAAAAACAAAGCGTCTATGGGTGTAATTTTGGAGTGCCTGTTGAAGGAGAGTGAAAGAATGTGAAAGTGTTCAGGGAGCATCTTCTGCTATAATGAAGAAATTTGAAATAGACCATGCAGACTGTTGAAGCAGTATTATTTTATACAAGTGTTTCCCCTGATAAAGGATGCCTCTTTAAAGGTGTTTTTGTTCCCAATGTTCAAGAAGGAAAAGAAAAACTTTTAAACTAGCCACAAAAGATTGACATCTAACTTGATATTAAAAATCTTTCAAAAATAAAAACCAGTAGAGCAAAAGGCAACAGAAATGGAAAGATTCCTTTAGGCTCATTTGATGGACTATAGTGATTTTTGTCAACTTGCCAATACATTTTGTTCAATGGTGTCCGTATGTTCCACCATAACCAATCCAATGTGCCCGGACCCTGGTATCCTCATCAAGACATAAACACAATTCACCCAATTCAGCATAAGTGCACTCCTACTAATTAGCTTGTTTTTATAATTGTAACTCAGCAGTTGCTTCCTCATAGGGTTGCTCAATCAATGTTTACAGATAATTAATCATTGTGTATCTCGTGTATGCTTAAAACATTCCAGGGCTTTTCATATGATGAAAATTTAGTTCTAAATTGTAGATGAGTAACTTTATATCTTTTAGGCAAATTTCTCAGATCATTTTTGACATCTTTTCTTCCCTACATCATTATAAAGATGCTTAGATCCCCAAAGCACTTGGATTTGACTTTACAACTGCTGAAGACAAATCTTGGTGTTTTTAAGTTTTTCTGCACTTTTAGAAAACTTTATAATTCTACAAAATACCATTCAAAAATGGAGGTTACCAATTGTTTTCAAATGTTGTCTTATGTGTTTTAATGTAATATATCTTTAATCTACTTGACTACATGTGTGTAGCTCTTAATATAATTTGAATGAGGAAATTATAACAAATGATTTCTGAATCATTATTCACATAAAAAGTGGAACCTATAAAGGTATGTTATGTTTTCATAGCCCTCACATTGCCAGAAAACAATGATAACAAAACGTCAAGAACCAGGCTAGACAGGGAGTAAAGGCTGCAATTTAGAAGATGGACACCATGTATGATACATAACGGTGAACAAATATTGTAATGTCCAGGTTGTCAAAAGCAAAATTCAGTAGCATAAGGGTGAAACCCAACTCATGAAATGAGATGGAAAATGAGAATTTGTAATCCTCCTGCTGATTGTACCACAGATCTGATCTCTCCATCCTGGTCTTGAATATGACTACTAAACGTTCTCATCTACACTTCTCCCAGGAAGGTGAGTTTTGATGTGCATATTCTTGTTCTTTACAGTCTTATCCCAACATTGATTCAATGTGGCTGCTAATTGGTTCCTTAATTTAAATTTGTTGACTGGTAGTATATTTGTTAAATTCAAACAATCCTTGTAACATATTACTAAGGAGAGGATCTCAGTGGTCAACCACATTTTCGTAGACAAGTGACTAGCAGAAGTGGAATTAAAAAGGAAAAATACAATGAAAGACTATGGCTTTGAACTGCACTCAAGAGTAATGGGAGTCTTCTGACCATATCACCTTTAAACAAAGATTATTGATACTCCTAAAAGATGGGGAAAATTAATTTGGGCAGGTTTAAATATTACCTAGCAATTACCTTCTAGTTATAATTCTATTAGGAACTTCATAAACGTTTCTATCCCGTTTCTTTATGTTTTTAGATGGCCATGCTTCTCTGTATTCTGAGAACTAAACTTGATAACATAAAGACTTCATGAGCGTTTTTCTATTTACATGCTGCCTGTGACCTACAGTGTAGTGCTGACAGGTAACCATCACCAATTGCCACACAAGCTGTGCATACTTATACAGAGTTCTCAATGAAATCATATCCCTCATTATCTACACAGGGTATGTTATAAATAGCTGCTTCCCTGAGCTTTTCAATGAAGCAAAGAGCTCATGAAGGTTCTGATAGTTTGACAGTATGATTCATTTTTCTTCCAAGCCATGAACAGCGAAAGGATAAACAAACAAATAAACAAAACCTGTCAGGTTGGCTGTCAAATATAATTAGATGACAATGGCTGCTCTGAGACATCAGTTTATTTCTAGCACAATGAGCTTCCCAGTGATTGTGCCAGGGGTAGATTTAATAGAGCAAGTATAGTAGGCTGATTGGTGAAATGGCTTCTGCTTTTCACACTCCAAAAACATGTCAGATATTTTTCTAAAAAAAAAAAAAAAAAAAAGAAAATGGCTGAGGATTTAAAACTTGGTATAATGCAAATACAAAATTCATTGCTTTTGCAACACAGGAGCCAAGAGTTTTCGTCTTTTCTCATCCACTAACTGGCCTGTCTTTTATGCTGAAAACATGAGGTCTCCATATTCATCTCTAAATTAAGACATGATTTCACTTGTTTTCCTGGTCCTGACCTTGAACCTCTTGAAAATTTTTTTATTAATTAATTCAAATTACATCTCAGTCTTAGGCCCCTACCTCCTGTCCTCCCAGTCCCACCCTCCTTCTCACATCCCCTCCCTCCTTTCTCTTTGAAGTCAATTTGACATTAAAATGAACATTGTGTCCACTGCATTTGTTTCTGTTTATTGTGCAAATCAATGTCTTTTTCTTCTTAATCTAGAGAGATAAGAAGCTAGGTAAAGAGGAATGGAGCATATGTTGCTAAGAAAAAGTAACAGATTCAAAGGTGCCTACTTCCTTAGTTGGCTGTATTGAGTACTTGTGTCTGTGACAAAATTCACGACAAAAGCTACGTAAGGAAGAACAAATTTTTGGTTCAAATTTCAAAAGCAAATCTCACCATGGTGGAGAATTTATGAAGGCAATAGCTTAAGGCAGCTTTTCAAATGGCTTCCATGGTTACGAAGTAAGAAGAAATGATGGGCTCTCAGCTCACTTTGTTCTTTTTATTCAGACTCATACTCCTTCCCAAAAAATGGTACCACCAACATTTTATGGCAGTTCTTTCCAAGTCAATTAACCTAATCTAGATAATCCTTTATGCCCAGAGACTTGTGTGTATGCCGTTTCTAAATCGCATCAAATTGAAAATCAAGATTAACCATCACAATGGATCCATCACTATCCTGGGAGAATGGTTTCTGATTATTTTACATAACTGGGAGTTAAAACACTCCCCTGTACTTTAATGAATTAGAATATTAATGAAGCAAAGCGAACAGGCTTCCATTTTTCCCTCATTTACTGGTATTATGTCTTGCTGGTCGCTTAATACAGAACCCAGTGGGAGCTGATTTTCATATTCCCAGGAATCTTGCAAGGCAGTTATTATACATAGATGTGACTAGACACACAGCATAAGAACTCTAAACTGACTTAATTCATTAAGGCAAATTAATTATACATTTACCATCATCAAATATTTCACTTCTTGGTCCTGTGACCAACACTCAAATAAGTTACTCACATTTCCTCAATTCATTGGGTACAATGCTATTTGCTGGCATGCTGTCACCCCCTCTCTTCCAGTATGCATCTACTCACATCAGGCTGATTCAATATCATGACATTTCATGGGCGACAGTTACACCATGGAGCTGTGTAATATCTATGGACAGAGGTTTTCTTTAACGGTTTCTTTTCAGATTTAAGCAACTGACGTGAAATTCTTTCAAAAGAGATAAGTTGAGCCACAAGGATACCTATGGCATTGCATTGTAAAAAGTGCACAAAGAAAGGAAACGTTTTTTTATTCAGGAGATTATGCAAAGAATTCACAAATCTAAGCGTACATTGTTCTCAAAACTAGACAAGCCGCTCTTGACGTGTGCTTTGAAATTGCATCTGACACCCTGTAAGACTTGTTTTCACAATTCTTCTTAAAGCCAGGATGGGCATTTTACCACAATTATGGCTAATCACACTGAAGCATTTTTAGCCAGAAGTTCAGCAATCATTAATGTATGGAAAAGAATGTTAAGAGAAAAACTTGTGATTTTCTTTCTCGACTGCGGAATAACTTGATGAAGTGTATTTCAACAGCTAGTTTTTACAGAGGATGGGAAAACTGAGTCATAGAGATAATCAGTTCTGCTATTTTTAAGTCATTAAAATCCTTTCTCGCATTGTCCCTTTGTCTTCTGAAAAATTCTTCGTATCATTTTCTATTACACCTTTTATTTTCCTGCTTGTGATTTTGGTGAAATGTACATCATATAATATTTGCCACCAAAACCAGTATCAAGAGTACATCTCAGTAGCATGAGGAAGTTTCAGGTTTTTGTTCAACCATCACATTCATCTACCTCATCACGCCAGATCTTTTTGCAGCATATGCAACATAAATTATAGCCTGACTGGCTATCTCTCTCTAACCCAAGCCCCTGGAAATGAACAGCAATCTCTGATTGTATGAATTTGATATTCTGTGTGTAGCTCATATAAGTGAGATAATAATTTATTTTTGCTTTCATAAATCAAATTTTTAAAGCTGAAAACCTACTTTATTATATGCATATATTGATTCAATTTTATTTTATTTTAACTTTTATTCTCTCTCTCTCTCTTTCTCTCTCTCTCTCTCTCTCTCTCTCTCTCTGACATATGCCACTGGATGTATATGGAGACTTTTTGATAACTCCTGGGAATCAGTTATCTCCTTCCATAATGGATTTCTAAAAGAGATCTTAGGCTTGACAGCATGAACCTTTACCTACTGAGCCATAACAGCATCCCAGATACTCATCCTGTGATGGACCTTTGTTTCATGTTAATGATAGTTCTCCAGAGCACTAGAGACATGTGAACATTCATAGTTATAACAGTGGATACCTTAGGGTGACATATCATCAAAGCCAGGAAAGTTTCATAAAACTTTCTGGAGTTTGGTGAAGCAGAAAATATTAGTAGCTTCCTAGTTCAAAAAGCCAGAATTTCCAGAATGAGAATAAAACACAGTATGTATGACCTGAGCTCACACCTGATGGCATGAAGTTCCACTGAGCACCATTGCTACAAACTCAAGTTCACTGGCCTAAAATTTTAAATCTGATTTCTGGGCGATTAATTGTTGTAGAAAAAAACAAAAGTTACAGGTGTTCCAGAGTGAAGCATGTAAATGGAAGCAATTGGCTGCTCTCTTGTTTTCTATACGGGACCCGGGATAGAATGCAGATTGGACAATCTCTTGGTCTCTTATTCTAGGACAAAGGGATGAGAACATTATGCAGGTTCAACCTCCAAAACATATCTAGAACCTTTGAACATTTCCCAGACCCCAACACTCCAGGTCCTGATTATCTCCCACCTAGACTATTGAAACTGCCTATCCACATTCTTCTCTGCATAGAAGTATTTGAATTTTACTTTCTATGACAAAATAGAATTTGTGAGGGAGAGACTATAGCGTCTTTGCAATGACCTGAAAAGATTGAAAAAATGTGGGTACATAACCCTAGATCATCTCTTGGCCCTTTGGTTTCCCTTTGTCTGCATAGGGGATGTAAGAAAAAACTTGGCTTCTTCTTCTGCAAGGGGTACATAGTTCCAAGGTTCATTCTCTAGCTGCTTCTAGTACTGTTTCAGGCACAACCATCTTAAGGTCTTTATTGCTACAACATTGAAATATAATACTTCCAGTTCTTGAGACTCAATTTTAGTTATATTTATCTCTCCAACACATACCATCTCACACAATGTGCAATGAACTTTTCAAAAGTGTATTTCTTTCCTGACAAGAATGTAAATTCCATAGGATACTTCATGCTTATTATGCTTTTTAACTGCTCTATTCATACAGCAGAAAGCAGTACTTTCCTTAGTCACATGAAATTCTCAATAAACAAAAAATTCAATAAAATAATAGGACCCAGAGTTATTCTTTCTACAAGTGTTGAAATTAGTGTATTTCCCATGATTGGTTCCCAGTAAATACTTATAGAATGCAGGAGTTACTTAGAATTGGTCAATATATTTGTGTTACTAATTATTTATCTTATGGGCAGCTTTGAATTCCTTGAAGATAAGTTGGGCCAAGGACAGAGATAAAAGTTTCAAAGGAAGAGAAATCCCACAGGTAGAATCTTTCAATTGTCTTTCTTTTTCCCTCTGAATGAGCTGTAACACAGGCACCCAGAGCTAGCAAACATCAAATGGGTGTTTTCCAACATGGATGTTTTTACTGACAAGCACAGGACTTGAGAAGCTTGTGCAAACACACAAGCTCTTCCTTATACAATAAAAGACACAGAAAACAGCTTTTAATACCACTAGCCAAGGATAGTGCAACCACAACACAGCCTGATTTCCAGTATCAGACCAAAGAAGAAACTGTCACATTTGTTTCCATGTAACTAAATTTAAAGTGCATTCATTTTAGTTTCGAGTATACAAGTATTATTTGTATTAAAATTCCTAAACAATTATTTACTTTTCTTATTCTCTTTACACTCAACCTCTCCCCTTTCAAGTCCTTTCTTCTATCTTTTCTCTTAACTATAAACACTTTTCTCGTTTCCTCTCAATTGTCTAGTATTGAATCCCTGACATGTGAGTGAATGAATGACAGCAGGCACCGACAGGTTCCATGTTAAACACAGGGATATGAGCACAGCATGCCAATGGCCCAGGCAGGTGGGGAGCTGAAAGAAGCAGGCTAGCCATCTGGAGATGAGCATATGGATGGTGTGGTACACATTCACACAATTGGCGGCTAGGAGGCTCAGAAATAGATAGAGGAGGTTTGACTCTTTTTAATTAAAAAAAAAAAAGCAAGAAATACCATTTTAAGGGGAAGCTAACATGAAGAGGCGAGTTTAATTGAAAGCATAAAATTTCTAAATGTCCACAGTTGGTTACAATTGAAAGTTTATTTTAAATTTAGAAATAATTCCACCTTTGTATTAGTGAATCATATCTCGAGTGATTATTATTTTAATACATTAATATGACAGCTGTTTATAATAGAATTTCCATTTGTTGGAAGATTTTTGAAATTACTTGAAAGTCTTTTGTCTTTCCACTTACATCCAAATTTCAACCAGATAAGCCAAAACGGAATTTTAGATGATAATTATAAGAAAGGAAGAAAATACTGTTTTTCAAGGAAAATATTTTCTTGATATCTTACACCCATTATTCAAAACTCCATTCCAGGTTGTCTGGTTGACATTTTGTTTATTTGTTGGCCTGTTTGTTTGTTTGTTTTGTTTTGTTTTGTTTTTTTTGAGACAGGGTTTTTCTCAAAAAGGGGTCAAAAGGGGTCCTGGAACTCTGGAGATCAGGTTGGCCTTGAATTCAAAGATCTGCTTTGCCTCTCTCAGCCTCCCAAGTGCTGGGAGTGCCAGCAGAGTGGGAGTGGAGTTGTCTCTGACTCTTCTGCCTAAGCTTGGGACCCCTTCTCACTACTGTGTTTCCTCCCCCAAACTTATGGGAGGTCTTGTGCCTGATCTTATCGTGTGCAGTTGATGTTCCTAGGAGAGAGGGATTGGGGAGTACCACTGAGAGGCCTAGTGAAGGAGCTGGGGGGAGTAGAGGTGAGGGAAGTTGTGATCTGGATGTATCATATGAGAGAAGAATAAATGTTAAAAAAAAAGTAGAAAAGAAATTTAGATGCAAGTGGGAAGAAAGACAATCTCATACATTCACCTAACAAATAAGAGAACAACATCCCAGTTGGCCTCTGGCTTCCACATGGAGGTCCACATATATGCACTTAAACAGAAACATTCCAAGCCACCATGCTATTTACATATACAAAAGTTAATTATGTTCCTTTCGTGTAAATTAAGTGAACTAAGGGAAGACGTTCATTTATTCTAGCAGTCAGAAATCTTTGGTATAACTCTGAAATTTCTTGCCTAATATATGAAAGAACTATACTTCAGTTAAAAACAATCCTTATCAGAGATTCATAACACGGATTTTTTTGCTTCTTTCTCCTCAATTCTAAAGACCTAAATCAAAGTAAAGAGTCTCTATTTTCAGACTGTTGTAGTGTAGCCTATTATGTTAATTCTCATATAATTGTGACTGGGGAATGGGTACAATGGAGGTTCCGATGATGCGTGAAAATAGATAAGGATTATGATCAGGAAAAAATAATTAATTGTCTGAGGAAAGATATCAGAATGATTAACTTTATAATTGAATAATACGCTCATGTTATTATATTGGCTAATGTTCTAACTGTACAGCACTAAATGAACTTTATCATGAATGGATATGTGTGGAGGAAGATGAGAAAGAGGAACCAGGGAAACTTGGTAGACCTCTGAGCGTTATTTTCAGTGGATTAAATTTTATCAAATAATAAAATTACACTCAGTGATGATGAAGGCACAGAGGAGTCGCTAAAATTTTTAACAAGGTGAAGGGCTTAGTAGCTAGATAAACATATTCAACTCAAAGTCAGAAAAGAAAAAAGAGGTAGTGTCTCCAGAAATATTTCAAACATGTCAGCTTTTATGTTAGTGATTGGGTTGGAGAACAGCTCAGTTGGTAATGTGCTTGGGACATAGCAGAAGGACCCAAGTGTGATGCCTGGAATGGAAGTTAAAAGCTAAATAAGAATGGGAGTGCTCACCTTAGGTGCCAATGCTAGGGTGGAGGGGACAGGTAAGTCCCTGGGGTTCACAGGCCTGAGAGCGTATCCTACTAGGTGAGTTCCAGGCCAATGAGGGACTTTGAAAAGCCAAGAGGTGAGGGACTTTGAAAAGCCAAGAGGGACGACACCTGCGAAACAGCACCAGAGTTGGCTTTTCACCTCCATGTGTGTATTCAGACAGATGCACCCACTTCAACATGTGTTTAAATACCATCCTGCACAAATAGACATGACTTAATTATGTTCCTTTTATGTAAACTAAGTGAACTAAATGAAGTTCCTTCTCTTATGTCACACACATTTCCCAAGTGACACAGATGCTTCTCATCTGAAAACTTTAGCCAGAATGAAATAAATATTAAAATTTCAATCCCTAAGTGCTTTAATGAGGTCAGAAGAGATTATGAAGGAGGGGAGCACTGAACTGAAGCCTAAACAAACCACGTAACGAATGGGCATTAAACTTGCTGAAAAAGAGATGTTTCTATAAGTAGATGTCTGAAAGTACAAATGAATCGAAGCATGTCCCAATCTGGAGAAGCAGGGCATGCTACTATCATATAAAAAACAAATGGGTTTGGATGAAAATCCAAATGTAACTGATGTGCATGGTCTGCTGGGCATACAGAGAGCACTGAAATTACAAGCAGTGCTCAGACATGTTACACTTTCTAGGTCAAACAAATGGTACTGAGATTCAACTAAATGTTTCCTACATGGGGTACAGTATTTCTACATATATGTTTATGCAGATGTCCTCTGAGAAATGTTTAAAGGCACCTACAAATAATTACGTAGCTCATGTCTCTAAGCAAAAGATAGTGAGCACATCCTTAAGCAGAGGTGGCCACCAAAGGGATGGGGAGAAGTGGGGAAGTGTGCGGGATATCGTGGAATGAGTATCAAAAGGATGTGTTGCAAAAGTTCTCTCTCTCTCTCTGTCCCTCTCTTCTCTCATTCTGTGTGTATGAAAGAGAGAGAGAGAGATGCTATGATGGCCTCAGCATTCCTAGCTTGCACCAGATGTGGAATTAGGAGAAATTTACTTCCATCAATAAGATGGCATTAGAAGGGAACAGGTCCAATGACATATGAATGTAGACTATGGGTTTTGGGGTCCCACAGAGTTTCTGTGTCACATTAACAGACTTTTTCTTTAAACTTTTTAAGTTTGCTACTTTTTAATTTATTATTTATTACAATTTATTAACTTTATATCTCGGCTGTGTCCCACTTCCTCATCTTCTCCTAAGCCCTCCTTCCTTCCCTCTTCTCCTCCTATGTCCCTACCCTAGCCCACTGACAGGAGAGGTCCTCCTCCCTTTCCATCCCACCCTAGCCTATCAGGTCTCATCAGTACTGGCTGGATTGTCTTCCTCTTGGCCTAGCAAGGCTGCACTCCCTGCCCCTCCCCCCCCAGGGGGAGGTGACCAGAGAGCCTGCCTCTGAGTTTATGCCAGAGAAAGCTCCTGCTCCTCTTACTAGGGAACCCACTTGGAGACTCAGTCTATGGGCTACATCTGAGCAGGGGTTTTAGGTCTCCTCCATGCATGGTCCTTGGTTGGGGTATCAGTCTCTCCAAGACCCCCAGGGCCCCCAGGGCCCAAGTTTCTCTTGGCTCTGTTAGTCTCTTTTTGGAGTTCCTGTCCCTTCCATGTCATTTTATCTCCCCTTTCTTTCATAAAATTTCAGATTTTTCTATCACCACATCTTTGTAGAAATACCTACTACACAGTCAGGTTTCAAGCCAGTATCCCTTAGATCCAAAGAAGATAGAAATCCCAAGAAAGACAGCAAATAATAAAAGACCTTGACAGAGGTAGTTTGAGTCTTCTTAGTCCTGATCTTGTTTTAGGCCAATGCTGAGACAAGCATAAAATGGAATTGCAGCAAATATTCAGCAAGAATCTAGTATGACATTCCCTGGAGGTCTGCATTCAAGGTTGAAAGTGGTACTTGAAAAAATTAAGCTCATCTGTATCTTCTGTGGTTGGCTCGAAGCCTCGGTGCCTGCTGATAATTCAAGCTGTTAATAAAAAGAGGGCAACCTCTTTCCCGACATCAACAGTGAAATAAATAAATAAAATCCTGTATGAGGAAATGCATAAAACGAGTGAGGAAATAGCTGAGAAAGGAGAAAGCAAAGTCAATAGGAGCAATCGATCAGGGATACTTCAAAAATGTAAACACTCAATATTGAAAAGAAAACAGAAACATAATTGTAGCTGCTGTTCAGTGTTTGCATAGACTCATTAGAATGCTCACTACAGTTAAGAATCCAAGAACTTTTCTACATAAACAGTGTGTCTGTGCTCTTGCCTGAACCATTAAGTGGGATGGTTTTGAATTGCCTTTGACTGCTTGAACCTCTGAAAGTTATTGTATATAAAATAGAAATTCTAGGGCAACTTGTGAAGTGTTCCCATTAATACACAATTGTCCTTTCAACATTTTCAAGCTTTTAACACGTTGATAGTTGGCAATGCATTACATTTGGGAAAAATTAGAGAATGTCTTTCTCAGATATCCTTGTGTTGATGACAGAAAATCATCACTAAGAGATCAATCATTCTCCGAATTGAATCTTTTCCAGCTTGCTTCAGATGTTGTCAGCAACTTCAAGCTTTTTAAATGATCATTTCTTTGATATCCTATGGACTGCTAAATCATGCAAATTATTAATTGATGTAATAAACACATCAGGCTATGGTTACAAAATTATGTATTGTGAAAAATAATGAAAATTTTTTCACAATAAATAGCCAATTAAGGAAGAAGAAAAGAACAAGTAGAAAACATGTGATTCAGGGTATGTTTGTGCATATGTAGGATATCACTAAAATCAGAAAAAGCATGATTGTCATTTGTGGTAGATGTGAGAGCAAACCTGCATAAACAATACTAATTGGAATATTTAATACTCAAATTACTATGTGTCACCTTCTGATATACCTGTAGTTGAGAGAAAGATGTTGACAAGGTGCAGGAAAAAGGAATTGTTGTAAAGCTAAAGGAGCAAGTCACTATGTTTAATGCCCAGTAGTGGTAAGGATTTAATTACATTATAATCACTAAGAACAAAGAGGATCAACAGTCCTTAACCTCAAGTCTGTCTTGATATCCTTTCAAAAGTAGCTCCCTCCTATGTGTTTCAAATCATACTGATTGCTACTCAGTTAATTGCCTTTAATTTTTTTTAATTTTTAATTTTTTTATTATTAGTTACATTTTATTAACTCTGTATCCCAGCTGTATCCCGCTCCCTCATTCTCTCCCACTTCCACCCTCCCTCCCTCATGTTCTCCCCTACCCCTTTCCAAGTCCACTGATAGGGGAGGACCTCCCCCCCTTTCGTCTGACCCTAGCTTATCAGGTATCTTCAGGCCTGGCCGCAAAGTCCTCTTGCCTTTTATATAGTCAATATCATTGTCATACATCAGAGAAGATTCTTTTCCAATTTTTGGTGTGTTGTGTACCATTATTTCTTAGGAAGTGACTAGCCTTTTAGAGTAGCTCTCTCTCTTTGTCTCTCCCAGAACTCTAGGTCCTATCTGTGACAGCATTATGAGTTAAGTGTTTTACCATTGTGCTAGATCCCCATACCTCAAATTTATATTTTTAAAGTAAGAATCTTTTACATGCCAGGCAATATCCTGGGTGCTCTATATGTATTTGACTATACTTACTTAGTGTGTTTATATATAGCAAACAAATTTATTTTTTAATGAAAAGGACATCATTTCAGTGCAAAAATTTTGTTTAAAATTTATTTATATTCATCCAAATAAACTAGTTGGAACACTTTCAGATTTTTGATTTATCAGCAAATAACAGTTTTGAAAAATTTTCCCACAATGTTTCTATATCCAGATTAATATATCATTAGCAACAGAATAAGTAGCTCTATTTTTTGTAGGTAGGTGTCCTTAGTTTATAAAATTGGATGGTATAAAGTGTATGTTTGCTGGCTAAATGAAAATGTAGCTACACCGGCCACAGCTGCACATTTGCTTAATTTCATAAGGAAATAAGTAAGTGCGCCGGCACCTATGGATGAGGCCTGCGATCAAAGCTCTATCAGCAGACATTTGCAGGCATAAATGCATGTCAGGTGTGTCAAAGCAAAATACACAGCATATGGACCAAGAAAGGAAGGATTCATGTCTGTGTATAACAACTCTGAAAGTAGATAGTAGTCTGTCCATTACATCAAGACAAACGTTGAAGGAAGGAAAAATCAGGATCTTGCTTAATTCTGTGGAGCCAGGAAACTGCAAATCCAGAGTTTGACATTTAATCAGTGTAACTCCGGATCTTACTTTTATCCACATATGTACAGCTCCCAGACAAAGTAGAAAAAGAAATGGACCAAGAATACTCCTCACAAAACTCCTGGGAGAATAAAGAACTGCACTGAAGCCTGGTAAGAAACAATCTGCGTATAATGGGTGTGGTGAATCAAGAGAAAGGTTTATCTTCACAGAAAAACAACAACAACAACAAAATTATCTAGACTCTCCGTAAAACCTTGTTCTTATTAACCTGATCACTATCTGCCACTTTGCTAAAAAAAAAAAAAAAAAAAAAAAAAAAAAGACAGGCTGTGTTAATGAAGTGAAGATGTACAACTATTGAAAGGCCGTGTTAAAATTTGCCATGTTGTAAACCTGGCTTTTGTAGGTAAATATGAATTAATGCATTTTCACTGCTGTGGGGAAAACTGCCGTAAATGAGTGACTTCAAATACTGAAACTTTATCGTGGATACCATTCTTCCACCTTCCGAGTCCTGGATTCTTTCATGACATTTAGGAGTAGGTCAAGGTCCTCCTATCATGTCTTTGCTGGTTGTTTATTTTCAGGTTGCTAGTTCCTTCCTGTAAAGCAGGGAGTGCTCTGTCTCCAAATCCCTCTGGCTGTTCTTTTGGTCTTATGCCTCTAAAACATTTCTACTTCCTGATCAATCTACTTTGCTGTTCTACTTTTAGGGGTTCCCAAAAATTTAAGTGTGTTCTTTTAAATACAAAATAATTAAATGACCCACATTATGGCCAGTTGACAAATATTAATTATAACTATAGTATTGCTCCATAGCACAAGCTACTCTGGTGTTTGAGACTAGGAACTCTAGAAACTAGAGCCAAGTATTTTAGAGGCACCTTTAGAATTGATCCTACAACATATCATTTTAATTTCCCATATACCTTACTGTGAAAATTAATTTAATAGCTTGCTCTATTTTGGACTGTTTTGGGATTAATTCCAGCCAACTCTATATAATTCTTCTTTTAATCTTAAATGAGTCACAGAAGAAAACCACAGTACCGTTTTCAATTCAAAAGTTGTCTTTGTCATTATATGTAGTCAGTGTATATGAACAGAGATTGAAAGCCTATGAACAAATTTCTTAATATGATAAATTAAGATATTCTACGCATACCAATTATCTTTCCAGCAACCTATCATTCCTTTGGGATTTTATATTACTACTTCAGATACAAATGACATGTTTTATTCAGTCACACCAGCATTAATAATCTCACAGCCAAACATGACAAAAACAACTGCACTTCAAATGACAGATGATGGAATTTAGAAATAGAAACAAATTCTGATTTCGTTTGTTTTCACTATCTGGTGTGATACCTCCAGCAATGAAGGAGGCAAGAATAAAGCATACTAAATTTGTGAGTCCAGGGCAAAGGGTAATTAGTCAGCATCAGTATCTTATGGGAGCACTCACACATCGCTTGAATCAATTCTTGCAAATGCACTACATACTTCAGAGTTACCCTTAAGGCAATTAGCAAATAATACCCCTGATCTGGAAAGAACTGATGTGCCTTTGTCAGGAAGTATCTTATCCATAGGTCACTGAGGTATTTGAGAAACCAAGATTCTAAACTATGACATATATGAATAATGACTAATATTGGTATTTAATGGTACACAGAGATACATGAATAAATTAATAACTGCTTAATGAATTCCAAATCCACATGAATATTTCTCCAGGAGAAATCAGGTAAGATTTAATGAATGGTTACCCATCTTTCCAATTTCAGAGAGCTTTCAAAAGTGGATGAATATATCAAGAAGTAATAGGCAATTGTTTCTTTCTCCTGAAACAGAAACAATAAAGCCAGAAGCAAGAATGAATAGTTATTTTTCACTTTGCCCTACATTGTGCTCAAAGTCATAAGTTTCATGTTCAAAGTGAGCAATGTCTCTTTGAGCTCTGTAGGGGAACAGAAATAATGTAAAGGAGATGCTAATTACATGGTCATTATAGAATAAGCAATGCCCTGATTGATTACCTTACTCAAAACACCTATGCAAATTAGCAACTGAGGGGCCAGAAGTTATAAAACCCAAGAACGAATGAGGTCAAGAATCTCACAGGAGATGTCTCAACTCTGATTTAATGGAGGAAATTACGGAGTTCAACTGTTTTTCATATTGGTGTTCATGCAAAATACACGGTGTAAGTAAACTGCAATCAGCTTCTCACATAGCGTACAAACACTAGGTGTGAGGATAACTAGCATTTGGAAAGTGGGAAAATGGATTTATCTTCATTAATAATCTTGTTACTTCTATTAACGTGTTTCTTAAAAGCTATCTACATCTGCCAACCACTTTAATAAATGCTTTAATTCTGAGCAAGTAGAAGGTATTTGAGCATGCATTCTTGTAAATCTTTAAGAACTGCAAAGGCAGCCACACTTACCACTGGTTCATACAAAAGCAGTGATCCTTCCTAACATAGTTGTTTAATAATGAACCTGGAAGTGTCAGCATGATATCAGGAAGTCTCCTCACACAAATGTTTACATTTTTTTGTTTACAAAATGTGGGGCATTCCCCAACACCTGGATGCATAGTATAGGTTTAGTTTATCTCACAAACCTACTAGCAGTAATGAAAATTCCTCGTTCTAAGTACTGATAGTAAAACTAACGTGATGTATAATATACATCTTTCTATAAACTGAATGAAACAAAAACCTAAGGGTATCTAATGACCGATGCATGCGGTCTACAAGGAATTTAAGAACACCACAGGAGCCATATGCTTTATAATTCATTTGGACCTCGGTTATATGAATGCTTGGTATAAATCAAGGAAGTATATTACCGCTCATGCTTTCTCCAATCTACCATACTCAAGATAACAATCGTTTTTATACATGCCATATTTTGAGCTACTAATATCCAGAGAGTGTGGGGCACTGAAAAATGATATGAAACTGGAATGAGCACAAATTTGCAACATGATTTTCAAATGATGACCATTTTACGGAAAACATGATTTCTCAATGCATTGGTTGCAAGATTCTTAAATCATTCAGTAATTCTCATTAGCACTTGGATAAAAAGATTATCGTATTTTGTTAATGTGCCAGATATGAGGAAAAATCAAGATAATTTAGTTGTGCAGTGTATTAGAAAAATACAGGGCAATTTTCTCTCCTTGTTAAATATAAAATGACTTACAGACCCCTAGCCATACTATTGCTAGAGTTCCAGAACATTTTCTGTGTAAGCTGACAATTTACAGATAATTTGATGAAGTAATTAAGCAAACACTCTCTAGAGGAAGTCATTTTGAGTCTGCTACTACTTTCTAGGCAAGTGACCCTAAACTGTGAATATGCCTAACAACTGCATTGCTTAGTGGAGCTATTGAAGGGATTAAGGGAACTAGTGTGCATGAAGTGCTTAGCCGAGGACTTGGCAGGTATTAATTACTCAGTACTGTTAGTGAGTAATATTGACAGAAGCACGAACAAATCAACTTTGAGAGAGCATCTAGATTACACAGTGAAGAGTAAATTGTCACAGAGATTCTCTGAGATTTGGGAGTTGCTTGTGACTGTTTCACTTGGAAATTGAAACTGGTCTCCCTTTGAAGGGACTTTTGACAAATTGGAAAATAAGACATGTGACGGGATAGAATCAATATAAATACAATCACAGTCAGAAATCCATTTCCTTGTGTCTAGTATATAATTGGCATGCTTAATACCTGATAGATCAAGAAGAATAAAGGTGAGTAGATGTGTACATAGTAAAAATAAAACTGTCTGGATCATCTGAAAGTTGCAAAAGGATTGTGTTTTCAACCCCTAATGAGAGCAGATTGCCACACTCTGGCAATGACTCCAAAGAAAGAGGAAAACAGGCAAACATAGAAAAATATGTAGGTTTGTTTATCTTCTCAGGAAAAACAAATATTTGGTTTTCCTGGTATGCAATGTCAGAAGGACATGAGAAACAGGGGGCAATGATTCTGATTTCTTCTGCTTTTGCTTGGTACCTAGCCCCATGACTTTAATTCATCTAAGCCTAAATCTCTCTGTTATTTATAAAAGGAATAAAGGGTAGAAAATTGCTAAAGTTTTGTAAGCTTTGGTGAGGGGTTTAGATTAAAGAAACTAGATAGTGTATAGGGCAGTAAGAATGAAAGTGAAATCTATGTATGAATGTATGTGTGTATGTATGAACATATTATGTATTATGCAGGTATATTTATATAACCAAAAATAAATATAGAAGAGATTATGAATTTTAGAAGGGGTGGTTGGTCAGGCATGGGAGGTGTCAAGAGTGTGAAATGAGGTAAAAAAAAATGTATGCTTGTATGAAACCTTCAAATAATAGCATTATATCCTAGAATTGTGACATATTAGCTATGACTGGACAATCTCCCAGTGCCTCCCAACTGTCATGGTTAGCAACACAATAATTATATTGTTATAGCTTGCACATTAAGTGCTCTCCTAAAACTTATGTATAGAATACTTAGTCCTTAGCTAGGAGTAGTTTTTGGACAATTGGTACAAATTTGGGACCTAGATGTAGGCTAGAGGGTGCAGTTTGTTCTAAGCTTTTCTGCTCCATCTCCTCTAAACTTCCATATTATCACCTCAGAAATGAGTGGCCTATCTATTTGCTGCCACTGCCCAGGACTTCTTCTTCTTAACGATCTCTTAATCAATACAGCTAAGGACTGAAACTTCTGAAATATTTTCTGACCTAAGTCCTTACCCATTTCAGGTGTTTGTATCAATTATGTGTCACAGCATCCAAAAACCAAATAAACAAGCTAATTCAATTAGACACATTTTCAGTTTGTCCTATTGGTTGAAGACAGAGTTACTTAAATGTATTTAGGAAACTATCGAAAGTGAGATAATGGGTGCTTTCTCTCTACCTTTCTCATCTTAGACACAGCTACTAAAGACCCATGATATATGAGTAAAATATACGGACCTGGTCTCTGTAGTCTCCTCTGGAGTTTTGCTTGTGTTCTGTGGATGCTTTTTTTGTTGTAGTTCTGAGTTTGGGATTCGGGAATGCTTGCTTTGTGCTTAGCTGATAGCAGTCTCTTGAGAAGGGGCAGGATCTTTGTCAACAGGAAATGTCTCTTGAGGAAGGGGGGAAGAAGGGAGGGTTGGCCAGCTGAAAAATA
Source organism: Rhombomys opimus (assembly GCA_010120015.1). Taxonomy (NCBI): domain Eukaryota; kingdom Metazoa; phylum Chordata; class Mammalia; order Rodentia; family Muridae; genus Rhombomys; species Rhombomys opimus. The sequence goes on along the minus strand of REGO01000556.1, from coordinate 186,277 downwards.
TCCTTGTGTGGGCTTTAAGAAGGTATAAAGAAGCGCTCAATTTGAGATTGTTGTACATGGCAACGCTTTGCATTACTTTCCTATACTTTGCAATGCTTTGCTCCTAGAGAGAAAAGCTCTGGTGAACTCTTCCCGCTGCTTCTGCCGTATGGTGCCATTTCTGCTAAGTCATGCTTCTCTTGCTCCAGATCCTGCTGGATCATGTTGCTGCTTTTGTTATTGTTGGATTGCTAGTTTGCTGTATTGACTGGACTGCTGGTATGCTCACGATGATGATGATGATGAATGGAATCGCCCCAAGGAACTACTTCTACAAAGATCCACATTCTCCATGTCTATTAACCTCCTTTTTTTCCTACCCAGTGTTGGGGTGTTGGAAGGGATTGGAAGAGAAGGGAGAAAGAGACTTAAAGAACCCCAGATACAGTAGTTAAAAAAAAATCAAAGTCTACACTCCACGTAAAGCTTCAAGGGGCTATTAATATATTCCCAAGGAAATACCTTGATTTTTAAAATTACTTTTGTTTTTAATTATATGTTTCAAATGTAATAAAATTAAAACTAGAGTTATATATATATATTTATACATAAATGAAAAATTGCAATAATAGTGAATATATTCTCTAATAGAGATCGCTATTCTACTTGAATCAGTGCATTAATTATTCTGCTTTCTGTCTCCATAGTTAGTTTAAACTAGCCAACTAGTCCACACTCTTATAGATAGTCTATCTATCAATGGTTCCTTTTTGAATGTTATTTTAATTCTTAGGGAATTTTTAGTGAGTAATAATAAAAGTAATCATAGTCTTGGGAAATTTATATTTGGGCAAGACAAATAACGTATGAGTGACTATATAAAGAAACAAAAGGAAGGATTTTCATGTAGTGAACGTCACGTAGCACATATGACGCAGTATGTAAATCCTACTATGTATCCTGATCATAAGTGATCATCAGGGGGTCAACTGTATTATGCTTCTTAAAGGAGGAGACACTGATTAAGGTGTGTGACTGATGAGAGAGAAGCCGTGCAGCAAAGGGCCAAATTCTACACAGACCAGGCAGCTAATGCAAAGATCTTAATTAGTAACTTAAGATGCTGAAATAACAGAAAAGAATGATGGCAGTGATGAAAGACAGGTTAGAGATGAGGTATACGAAGGAATAATCATATCACTGAGGACTTAATAAGGGCCAGGAGGAAGGTCAGATATTATCTTAACTGTAAATCAGGGCTTTTGGAAGATTTTTTAAAAAATGCTTTTATTCATAAGCATTTTATGCTGTATTTATTGCCATGCAATAAGGTTTTGTTTCGACAGTATTTTCCTGGGATACCTCCTTTCTGAGCTTCAGATAAATTTGTTCGTTTTCAATTAGAACGACCTCAGTGTCACCAGGAATTCATGTATGGATCAATCTGATTATAAGCTCTTTAAGTTTGACAGCACACTTTAGGCTCTTTGTTCACCTGGATGTGTTGAATGGTTAGAGAACCCACACATGAACCTTGAAGTTTAGCACTATTCTCTGCACTTTTAAGCATGTGCAGCAAGATTTAGTACTCTTTTGGGGCCATCAACCCAGTGTCCAGCACCAGTGTGCAGCCTGAGAACATCCACTCACATCATCGTTATACCAAAACAAGAATGCAAACACTGCTTCCTTACAATGTCCTCTTTCTTATACTTGCTATCTTTTTTGGATATGCATACCCTTCATGGCAATGGTTTTATTAAACTGAACAAAATAAACAGTTTGGTGGGTATTATCAAACTAAACACAAAAGATTTGGACCTCTTTATTTGAACGATATCTTATGAGTTTTCTGGGTCAAGAAAGTAGTGAAAATTTTTCACAGGTCACATTAGGAAGATTTTAAAGAGCAGAAATGCAATGTGAAATGTGCTTAAGTACACAACAAGGACATTTGCTCAACCATGTTTGTAGCAGCTTTATTCGTAATAGCCAGAACCTGAAAACAACCTAGATTTCCATCAATGGAGAAATGGATACAGAAATTGTGATACTTTTACACAATGGAATACTACTCAGCAGTTAAAAACAAGGAAATCATGAAATTTGCAGGTAAATGGTGGGATTTAGAAAGATCATCCTGAGTGACGTATCCCAGGAGCAGAAAGACACACATGGTATATACTCACTTATAAGTGGGTACTAGACCTATAAGATAGGATAAACATACTAAAATCTGTACATCTAAAGAAGATAAATAAGAAAGAGGACCCAGGGTAAGATGATCAATCCTCACTTATAAAGACAAATGGGATGGACATTGGAAGTAGGAGAAAACGAGAAGCAGGATAAGAGCCTACCATAGAGGGCCTCTAAAAGACTCTACCTAGCAGTGTATCAAAGCAGATACCGAGACTCATAACCAAACCTGTGGCAGAGTGCAGGGAATCATATGAAAGACATGGAAAGGATAGGAGCTCCACAAGGACCAAATATATCTGGGCACAGGGGCTTGTCTGAGACTGATTCTCCAACCAGGGACCATGCATGGGTATAACCTAGAACGCCTGCTCGGACGTAACCCATGGCAGCTCAGTATCCAACTGGGTACCCTAGTAAGGGGATCATGGACTGTCTCTGACATGAACTCAGAGGCTAGCATTTATTTGTAATCAAAGATCTAAGTATTTAGATTAATGTGTCATCCAGTTAACACCTAAATAATAATTGCAGAGCATGTGTCCCCGGTGATTTAGTACTAAAAGAAGAAAAAAAAAAGTTACCCTACTAGGCCTTATGGGCAATAAAGCAAACAATAAGAAAATATCAACATTACGTTTTATTTAGAAAAATTTAAAAATCGAGATGTATGTTATAAAAATGCACGACTGTTCTTTGTTATTTATTTATTTATTTTTATTACATTTTATTAAATCCGTATCCCAGCCGTGCCCCGCACCCTCATTCCCTCCCAGTCCCTCCCTCCCTCCCTCATCACCACTGTGCCCCTTTCTTACATAATGAATACACACAGGTCTCATTTTGATCTGGCAAATAAGAACAGTCAATCTTACAATGGGAAAACAAGCAGAAATCTGAAAATAAAAATAGGTAACTGGTTAAAGAGATGAAAACTAGAATGAACAATATTCTTCCAAGAAGTGCCCGAGAAAATATTTGTATGATGGGATAAAGAGAAGACAGAAGAGGAGAAAGTGAGCAATAAAGATGATGATGTGGTAAGGAGAAAGTGGAAAGAGGCCAGGGGACAAAAGGATGAGGGCTGTGGAACAAGTAGAAAAGTTCGCAATTGATGGGTAGTTCCAGGGGAAGTCAGTGCACTGTTTGCACTGGAGGGCAGCGTGATTATTATATGTTCAGTTTTAAATGCTTTAAGATAAGGGTTTGAGTTTGATTCCCACCACTCACATACTGACTAACCTTCAGTAACTCCGATCCAGATTATCTGGCACCTTCTTATGGCCACAATGGGCAGTGCATACATATACTTCACAGACATATAAGCATATATCCATAAATATATAAACAAATAAAATGTAAGATAAGGACTAGGTGTTATTATATCTGGTACATTAAAGCACAAACCAATTTACAAAGCTTCAATTGTCTTACTTGCTGGAATTGGTAAACAGTCATCTCTATGGCCAGCCCCTCGGGACCTGGCAAGCAGGACAACACGGACCCTTCATCACCTGCGACAGGAATACCTGTTTGTCACCTTATAAGTGGACTCGCCCCTCATTCTCACCCTCCCTCTTTTTCACCTCCAGCAGAGAATGTCTCTTTAACCACTCTTTCTCCCCTAATAAAACCTCCCACGTGGAACTTGTCATGTGGCATAAATCCTAACATTGGTGCTTGGCTTTATTGACCTCCACTTAGGGCTTTTTCCTTCCCTTTGAGTGAGTTCTCTACCAGAACGGTTTTGTCTCTGAAATCCTAGAGCTAGGTAACCTGTCTGATCTGGTAACTCTGCCCTTGGTCTAGGACCAACACTGATTAGATGACTGAACAGATGTAACAATCTACTCAATCATACCTTGCCTTTGGGACACCTCTGGTGGGTCACTGACTTCTACCTGCCCAATGACTTCTACAGCACACATTCTTCTATTCCTCCAGCATCCCCACTGGGATGTCTCCTGGAGAATTTTAAGTCCCTATGCATGGTGACTGATTTAAATGCCTCTAAGCTCATATGCTTCTGTAATAAAACTTGGCCTAAATATTCCTTAGATAATGGTTCAAATTGGATGATTAATGGCACATCAAATCCCAGTGTTTTCTGGAATCCTTTTAATTACTGTGAACAATCTGGTAAATGGAAAGAGGTTTCTTGTGTTCAAGCTTTCTCTCTTCTCTGCTGTAAGCGTTCTCTCTGTTCTTCCTGCTCTCCAACCCAATTGCTTCTGGCTATAATGTCCCAACCTCAAGAGTCTTCTACTACCTTTGACCTTGCTGATGAACCTCTGCTTTTCCATCCCCAACCTCTGGCTTCTTTCTCTCCACCTCTCACTTCCCCCCACCCTATGGCTTCTTCTTCTTCCTCTTTGACTTCTCCAGCCTCCTTAAATCTCTCCCCAGCAAGAGGCTGTCCTAATCATCCTATTTTGGCACCCACTTTTACCTCACCAACAGCTTTTATAACCCCTGCTACCTGCTCTCGTTCTGTAGCAAAGCCCCCTTCTTCTCCTACTCAGCATAAACCAGCCTCAATTTTTTCTTTGAGGGAGTTGGGGTGGAGAGTTTAGTCAGGGCACACGTTTCCTTCTCACTAACTGAACCTTCTCAAGTAGAAAAGAGACTGGGATCCTATACCTCTAATCATACTTTCATTAATGAATTTCAATATATCAATAAGTTTTATTGTCTCACCTTCCATGATATATATATATGTGATTCTTATCAATAACCTACTATCTGAGGAGTATAGGCGAATTTGGAAACAGGCTAGAATGCATGCAGATGAGGTTCACCAAACTAACTCAGCACACCTGGTTGGGGCTAAGGTGGTGCTTGATCAGGAGCCTCAAAGGAATCATAATGTCCCAGAAGACCTTTTAGTTAGGAATCAGTTCACAACCTGCCTTACTGCTGGTCTCTACAAGGTTGCCCTCAAGCCAGTAAATATGAAAACGCCAGGAAGTCATTCAGGACAAGAAGAAAGAGACATCTCAATTTCTAGAGTGCCTTACAAAGGCTGACTTACAGCATACTGTTCTGGTATATGAATAGCCTTACAAACCATTCATAATCTGGTCTCAGTTAGATATGGATGGTTTTATTGGAATGCCTTTTCCAAGCTGATTGACCAGGGCCACAGTAAGGACCCAGGAGCCTAACTGCGACATCTACAATTCTCACAGTAGTGTTTTTATAGAAAGAACCAAATGCAAAAGACATGGGGAGGGCAGGAACACATTTTGGCCAATCATACAAAACAATATTACTTTTTTGGCTAACTTGGCAAAGCATTATCACCTTTAAACTTATTGGTCGTAAGTGGGGCAGGTCTTAGGGTCTTCTAGAGTGGATCCAAAGTGTAGCCATCCTTATTGGTATTACCTATATGAAAACATTTTCTTACATTCTAAATAACTTAAGCTTAATTGTGGAACTATAACTATTTGGTCTTCAACCCCACCAAGACTTGAAAAGGAATAAAATTAGTTACTGGATTAAATAGGAAGTGCATGTTAGCAGCTTCGAAAACATAAAAAAATTGACAGAGACAGTTTGCTGCCTGAACAATCACCCAAAACTATCACGTTGGAGCATCATCTTCAGCCTTCTGGCTCAGTATATTTGACAGACATATATTTGAAGCAGGAAAGCAGGAACTATTTAGGACTTGCTTACCCTGTCAGAGTTCAGTAGTTAACCTGTCCTGCATTTAAGCTTGCCCATTTTTGGCAACATTCTGTCAGTCATGAAATGAGGACTTTATTTTATTTATTTATTTATTTATTTATTTATTTATTTATTTATTTATTGTCTGGGTGGCTTGTTTGCCACATTTGAAGCCATCTCCATATGGAGGTTCTTTGATGCTCATCATCTTCTTTGAAGTTGGCTGGGTGCTGCCAGGAGATGACCTGTCTCATTGTCAAAGAATCTTTACAAGAATGAAAACATTTTAAAATGCCATATTCTATATGTTTATGAGGCTTTTGAAGACTTGCCTATCTTTATATCATCATGTCTATCTTTTAAACCTATGATGTATACTCCTGTGATAAATTAGTGTCTGATATGAGTATTAGTTATTTAACTAACAATTAACTTGCATTATCTAATATCCTAACCTTATTTTCTCTCTGAATAAGATCATTAACAACTTATAACCATCTCCCAATGATAATAAACATTCATAGCCCCAGAAAACAACCAAAAATCTAACCTTAAAGGAAATTTCCCCCTTAAAGGAAATTGGACCTTGTTCTCATAAAATTTTTTTCTAGCTGACTTTTGGACACAAGAGATTCTGTTAGGGGGCCCAAAGGAAATTGGAAAAATGGTGAATTAAGCAAGCATTAACATTTGTGGTCTAGTCTTTGAATGTTGAGAAATTTCAGGCTTAATAGAAGTCCTGTTTGGAACAGTCTAAAATGCTGGACCAATTGAGATTAGCAGCTTTCTTCAAAGCTCTCTTGAGAACAGGCTTTGATGAGAAACAGCTATTGAAGCAGTTGAGGCAGGACCAATCAGAATGCTGGAACATGCAAGATGCTGGAACAGATGTGTCAATGTCTCAGCATGCTAGAAGGATGAATTCTATCAGGTTTGATCCAGTGATTTTGATGTCCAGTCCTTTCGTCCAGTCCTTTTGTTCTGCTAACATACAACTTCTCACAAGCATTATACAGTACGAAAATTATAAATGTATGAGATGTACAGGATGAAAATAAACTGTAAACCAATTTTATCTATGCCAATTAAAAGAATGGCAAAATAAAATTTGAGGGAGTCTGGAGAGACAGCTCAGTGTTTAAGAGCACTGTCTGCTCTTCAAAAGGACCCAGGTTCAATTCTCAGCACCCATATGGTAGCTCACAACTGTCTGTACCACCAATTCCAAGGGATCTGACACCTTCACACATGAAATAAAATTAAATAAAAATTAAAAAAAAGACTCCCTGAGTGGAGGGGACAAAGCAATAAACTGCTTGTGATGTGATGGATTAGAGTCCTCCCATGTTTTTTTCCAATTATAAGGCTATTGGCTGGCAGGTGAATGAACTCACATGAAGTAGTACTTCTGATCTAAAAACCAGGTATCAAAGAGTAAAAAGTCCAAGTAAATAAATTTTGAGGATAGTGTAGCCAAGGATTTATTGGCCATGTATTGTTGAAGTTCTAGCTAGAGACATTTTTTATATCTCAGTCAGTTTTAGAGTTGTTCCAATGTGTAGGGATTATCAATTTATGTTACCTGTTCTGTTTAGTCTTCTAGATCTCTCTCTCCTTGTGTGTGGCTAAGATCTTCAGGCAGTCTTCCTCTGTCATTTCTGATTTTTATTTGCTTTGATGGAGCCCATAATTTCTCTTCTCCTGTATGAACATATGCAAAACTTCTTTCCAAGCATAGCACATTCCCTATTCTTCATTTTGGAATTAGGACCTTTACATGCAGCTCTAATTTAGTGGTACATTCTATATTCCAGTGTGTCTTAGCAGGGGTGTGACTTATCTCATTTAAACATTTTAAATTTGATAAATCATTATTTAATCTATTTGGGGGAGATATTATATTTTCCTTATGTTTTATGACCATCTTTTAAAAATTACTGTTAGATATTTTCATATTTGTTTGACCTGTAAGAATATGTTATATTGTAACAGGTTCCATGTCATAATGTCTAAAACATTGTTGAACTCATGGATATACATGCTGTGGCACTTTACTGACCACTTTTTACCACAGCCACATACTAACTCCTGTCTCTATCCTATTAACATTGGAGATCATGTCCTTCTCTCCCCTCTAGACCAACAACCCTCATCTCTTTCTCCTAAATGGCTGGACCATTTCAAGGTAATTTTTGTGACCCCCACAACTGCCAAGCTTGAGGGCTTTTCTCACTGGATTCATCTGTTTCACCTCAAGCCTTTCACCAACCCTTTTCAAGATGATGCCTCCTCCTACATATCTACTCCAACAGGCCCCTGTTCCCTCAAGCTCCAGAGAATGCCAAGACCAAACACTTTGTCTCTGGTTCCAGAGGAATGAGGCCTCACTGCAGCAAACGTGTTCAACCCTACTTGACTGGGTATGGATTTCTCTTCCTCTCCCTCTTGTCTGTCTCTGTCCAATGTAATCCCTACATATTTAGATTCGAGGTTCAAGAAACTAGCATTGATAAGAAACAGTCTCTTCAAATAGCATCAGGAAATTGCTCTATGGGAGGCTGTCAGGAACTGATGGAAATCACCATCTCCTGCATAACCATTCCTCTTCTCCTATTTGATATAATTGTTTGCTTCCTCTTTGACCAAACAAAAGGTTAATGCAGAAAATGGCCTGACAGATATGGAGCCTGCCCAAACTGGTCTTGCCGGACCCAGGCACCAGCACAAAAGAAGCTCTTTCACCTATATAGGAAGATTTTCTGTTTCTACATCCAAGACCCTTGGGATCCCAAATGGGAAACAGCATCCTTGAAAAACTCTACATCAGCTACACACCCGATTTACCAATAAGTACAATTCATATTCAGAGAAAATAAGTCCCAATTACCCAATCCATGGTGATGGGAGAAGTAGAAAAAGTAATTATACACTCCTCTAAGGTCATTGCTTCTCTAACATCCTCCCTCCTAAATAATACAAACCTGTCATTTTGGCTCCTACTTCAGACTCTGACCTCAGCCTACAAGTTCCTTAATGTCACTCAACCAGGCCATTTTAGAGACTGTTGGCTGTGTGTCCCACCTGGGACCTGCTCAGAACTGCTGCTGACAGCTTCTACTGTGACCTTGTCAAGTAATCTTACTTCACCATTCACTAACTGCCCTGACTCTGCTGTTGTCACAAACCCCTACCTTTTTCATATCACTCTCTTTGGCATGGCAAGCTGTTTCAAGGCATCTAGGACACACTCTGTAGAAGGGTTTAGTTCCTTAGACTAATAAAACTATATGCCTTGATACCTCTTTTCAACCCCAATGCCCTACTGTTTATAATACCTCAGTTCTTTGTGGTACTCAGGTCTACCATAGTCTGTCTGGTCAGGAGTTTGCATGCTGGTGTTTCTTTTCTCTGAACTGGGGGTGGTGTATGGAAAAGAGGCCTTACCAATTCCATTTGCAGACTCAATAGCTGCCCAGCAGGATAGGAGGGCAATTCAAATCTTGCCCCTTCTGGCTGCTGCAGGAATCACAGCAGGTATTGGGACAGGACAGCTGTTTCTTTGTCAGCCTGTTGGGTATAGTAAAAGAGAAAAAAAAATCCAACAACTCCAGACAGAGCTATGGGATGAAAGGGAACAGGTTGAGACCTCTGATTCTTGGGCAATTGAAAACCAATATGGAAGTGGATTCTGCCCTTACTCACACCTTTTTTTGCTCATCTTTCTGTTTTTGCTTTTTACAGCCTGCTTTATAAACTTCTACATTCTTCCAACAACAAACCCAAACATTCTCTACCCAAACCTTTAATCAGTTACTCTAACAGGATTATCAACCTCTGCCCACAGAACAGGATGACAACGACCTCCCAATTGACCCTGATGGTGGGGACCAGCTGTACCCCAAGAATGACAATGTCACTAATCATCAGAAAACAGCCTGAAGAGCACCTGTCCCGATTCAACCATCATCCCTTTCCTAGTTCCTCACTTTTCACTTAAAGAGGGAGAAATGCAAGAATAGGTAGACAGGCATCTCTAAGGCCAGCCCTAAAAGGACCTGACAAGCTGAACAGGCGTCTCTGAGGCCACCCCCAGAAATTCAGCGGCAAAAGGGACCCTCTGCCACCTGAAATACAAACACCTGTTTGTCCTGAGCATGGGCTGGGTCACCTCTTAAGAGGATACCTCCCTTCTTTCTCTTTCTCTCTTTTCCACCTCATCCTGAAATTGTCTCTGTAGCCCTTCCTTCTCCCCTAATAAAACCTTCCAGGTCGAACCTGTCCCCTGGGGTGATTTATGAACCTGGTGTATATCTCTGCTGCATAAATCCTAACTTTACTAAAGTAACACAATCCTTTATTTACTCACTTCTCATCCATATCCCCAACCTTTGTGAAAAGAGTCGTCATAAACTTGGGAGACTAGAGTGGGTCCTCAAAAGTTTAAAAAGAGCCAAACAGTTTCTGGAAATTTTTCAAAAGGCCTTAGAACCAAGCCAAATAATGAAATAACTTTCAGTCCTGGATTTGCAATGCGCTGGGCTTTAGGGATTTTAAACTCCAAATGTTCCTGTAGAATATTGACATCGGCCATACTGCTCAGAAGGAATACCATCCCTTTAAGAAGAACATGGGCCACTTAGTATAGCAGCTTTCCTTGTGGCTTAGTATCATGAGGATTAATTAGTTGAAGTCACATAAACACAGCAAGGATAAAGTTAATGCTCTAACACACTGTGTTCTTAATGCTCTGGATCAGAAATCCGAACGTGGGAAATTGATTAGAATATTTTTTTTCCCCAAACGTGAAATTTTGGAATTTGTACATCTGTTTTGTGCTTTATCTTCTATGCCTGTAAAGCCACTTTGCAGGAAATGAGTGCCCAATCAATTGTTTCATGAAATATCAGTTGGGTCTCATGAAATGCATTATTCTCATAAATACTCTTGGAAAAAGTGGCCTTAAGGTATATGCTGAGTTTAGTTGCTTTTAATGTGTGTGTATGTATGTATGTGTATGTCACTAATCACATCATTTGCATCTTTCTCTATACAAGAAACTGAAAAATAACTATTCGTGTATTTATGTGTGTGTAAATCACTCTCTATCATGAAAGCATGGTAGCACAAATCTGAGCAAAATGTCAATGGTCTATGACTCTTCCCACACTGATTAGATTCTTTTGCAGCAGCAATAGAACTGATAACTGAATTATTTATGCTTTATATATGCGGCTCAGCTTAAAGAACACGAGGCTTGTCAAGTATGAGGGCCTATTTTCGTCAGTGGAAGGAAATGAATGATGGACTTCCACCCAGAAGGCTGGAGTGAATGTTGTCTGACAACCTGGTGACCCTTTGCTACTTTTTTATTTGTTTGTTTGGTTGGTTGATTTTGTTGTTGTTGTTTTGTTTTGCTTTTTGAGACAGGATTTTTTCTGTGTAGCCATGGGTGTCCTGGAATGAGACCAGATAGCCTCAAAATTCGGAGATCACCTGCCTTTGCCTCCTGAGTGCTACGATTAAACGCAGGCACCACTGTCTACTCCTTTGCTATTCTATTGGGAGCCATAGTCCACCTGAATAACCCCCATATCCTGATAATTGTTTAGGCCTTAATCCTGGGCTTTGTCTTTCAGTGACTAGAACTTATTCCTATGAAAGAGGCACCATGGATTCTACATCTTGCATCGACAGAATCCATACTTAACTTTACCACAGATACTAGGCCCTGGCCCTAAGCTCTGTCTATCAGCCAGTAGAACTCAATTCTTATTACAAAGATCACAGTTGCCTTGTTACCTCAACAAGGTAGTTTTCATGCAGCTATGCCAAAAGCTTTGTCATAATAATTGTTGCATGGTAACCTTTCTCCAAAGTTTTACTATGCTTAAATGTGTAATAATAATCCAGGAAATCAGTGTTTGGAAGATTTTGACTCAGTGCTTGCAAATGTGACATAAGTTCAATCTTCACCTCTCCTGGATCATCTCCATTAGCCATGAGGTTTGTGCAGTTTCAGTGGACACTTCATACTTGCTAATTTTGGATCTATCTTCCTTCTTAAAATATACACTCCATGAGGAATAGGCACTTTGGTCTTATTAATTTCCATTTTACTTACAGAGCTTTGGACAGTACTTAGGCATGAAGTGCTCGAAAATGTCTGAATAATGAGTCAACAAATCAATTAACTTGGGTGTTGGAGATATGGCTCATGGTTAAGAGCACTTGCTTCTCTTACAAAGGACACGATTTTGCTTCCGAGCCCTGCATGGTATCTCATAATCATCTATAACTCCAGTTCCACATGATCTGACAACCTTTTCTGGCATCCACAGGTACAAGGCACCCAGAAGGTATACTTAAATAGATGCAGACAAAGACTCATGCACATAAAATAAAAATTAGTAGCTCTTTAAAAATGAATTCATGAGTACATTAAATTTAGATACATAATTAAAATTTCTGTCAGTCCAAGCAGCTTATCCCATTTCTTAATGCTTATGATGCTAATCTTACCTCTGCAAATGACTTTTAAATTCCATAAAATCATTGAAATAACAGAGGAAAGAATATTTTTACACAATAGATGATTTCAGTCAATTTCAAATAAATAAGATTGGGTCTCTCAAACATCATTTTAGATTCAACATCAATGAAAAGTTATTTGCAACTAACTTGGATGTTCCCTGAGGCCTAGCGGTATAACTTTGTTTGTCAAGTGTCCAACTGCTCCTTAGTATTCGACAGGCATAAACATATAAACACTCTTCTTGGCTAGAATTAGCAACATATGGCAGTAAAAAAGCCTGCCATGGGATGCAAACCTTGTAGTCTTTATTTCAGTACTAATGGTTGAAACATAAGAGCAAACACTTGTTCATGTTCCAGAGTCATCTGCTACAAAATACACTTGGCAGGTCAAGCTAGAAAAATGTTGACACATACACAAAAAAATGTTAAATAAAGGTTTTCCTTAAACCTTAGTACTTCACAGAGCGCAAATCGAGTTTTTAGATTATGGGGGGGGGGAAATCCTGTTGGGTCAGATACAACATAGATTGTCTGAATTCTACGTGTCATTGCTTTAAGTGTCCAAAGAATATAACAGAATGTTTTCCACATGAAAATAAAGGGGATGGTTAGAAATAAGATTAGGTTGATTGTGGTTGGCCTTACATTAAATGATATTGAGGATTTTTAATTCAGAACATGGCTTTTCTGGCAAGAAATCATATCCAAAGACATTCTAGGTCTGTGTGATCTGGTTGGAATACAGACACACTGGTAGGCGCAGGAGCACAGAAGCAAACAGATATCTGACTTCAAGGCCAGCATGGTATAGAACAAGTTTCAGGTAAAGAAAATCTTAGGTCCAGGTGTGGTGAGACAAGCCTTTAATCCCAGCACTCTGGAGACAAGTATGCAGATCTCTAAGTTCTAGTCAGTTCAGTTCAGAAAGTTTGGTTGACAGTGAGTTGAGAGGCAATGCAGTGGAGCTGAGTTCATGGCAGCTCAGTTCAGGAAATTGAGACAGTTTTTACCTGAAAAGTTTTACAGAGAGAGGTTGAAAGCTAGACACAGGCAAAGACAGAAAGAGACAGAGAATGAGAAGGAGCCAGAAGATTAGAACAGATTGCTCAAATAAGTTTGAGGCCAAGAAGAGCAATTAAATGAGAAACTGAGATTAGCCATACTGAATCAGTCAGCTTGGTGAGGATTTTGAGCCAGAGCAGGAGAGTTGAAATGGTCAGCCAGAGTTCAGAAAGAACAAGGAAGGGTGACTTATTCAGCTGGACGTTTCAAAGGCTGAAAGCATTCTAGGCCTTCATTAGAGTATATGGAGGCTAGAAACTTTCAGAACTAGGCCTGGGTTAACAGACAGAGGCACTAAGTCTCCAGGATTACAATTACCTAAGACAATAAAAGATTTGTAACAAAAGGACTTTGGTTGAACTGATTCAGTCATTTCAAATACTGATTTTAAACACACACACCACACCACACCACACACACACACACACACACACACACACACACACACTGTAAAATATATAACACTAGCCCAGGTTCTAAAATTAGAAACTCTGAACTGGTTTACAGCAGAAAGTGTCTGAATAGGCCCTGCAGGCATTTAAAAATATATTCTTTTATGCTTTACACATGTATACATTGAAATATAGTCCTATCTCTCTTGAATTCCCCCCTCCAATTCTCTCTGCCATCTCACCTAGCACAGACCCTTCCAAACCAATTTCATGTCATTGTCACTTCCTCCTGCTCTTCTACCTCCTCCTCCTGCTCTTTCTCCTTTTCTTCCTCATTTTAATGGTCTTCCCACTAGGCACATTAACTGCTAACTATATATGCAGGACTTAAGATGGTTAATTTTGAAAATCACAATTTTTTTCTTTTCTTTTCTTTTCTTTTTGTCAAAAACCTGCTTCTGGAGTGCCCTTGTCCCCTGCAGGCATTGAAATAAAAGTACAAAATCCATTTATCTCCTGTTTGTGCTCACTTTTACTTTAGGACATTTAAATAATCATTCATAAAATTTACATTTTTGAAAACAAAATAGACATCAGTATTTCTACTACTGTTTCTGTTGTGCTCTTTTGTAGACAATGTCGTGTTCTGTTTAAACCTGACCCAAATCTAATCTCTGCCATTTAAAAGAAGGTGACTGTGAAATAAATTAGATAGTCTCTGTGGATCTCACAAAATGGATGTATCATGTCACATATGCCTTGCAGCTCCCCTACCTTTGTGGATGTGGACGAGAGCCTGGGAGCAGAGAAGACAGGCTAACTTATACTCTCTTCAAATGCTGAACTTCTCTCTCTTTAAACCCCCCTGCTAAAACCAGGAGGGTTTTCCACATACCTTAGAATTCCTGTTCTATCCTTGTACCATGAACTGAGGAAAGGGCTCACAGAGAAACACTGAGGGTCTCCTTGTAATTTAAGACAACATTCACCTATCTTGTTGTAAATAAAAGGATGTTTGGCTATATATTGTTTATTATTAACCTTAGAATAGCTACAGAGGTATTATCTAACCTGTTATCATAATCAATAAGACACAGACACTTGTTAGATTTTACAATTGCCTTACAACACCTTGGGGTGAACGGATAATTCCATCTACACTTTCTCAATAATTTTCTATCAACCTCCCAGCCTCTATCCAATGCTACCTGCTGGAGTCTTTCATATCTTTCATTCCTTCCACTCATAATCTTATAAATACTTTCTTATATTCTTTATCTTGGTGTTTTCTCCACCCACACCATCCTTGGAGCCCTTCTTTCCAGCCTACCTGGTTCCTTTTTCATGCTGACCCATCCTGGCATCCTCCTTCCTCTCCTTCTGTTTCCTTTGATTCTCCTGAACTCATGCCAGGGAATCTTAGCCACACCTACTCCATTCTGCCCTGCTCAGGTGTTAGGCCTTTAAATCAACCAATCAGGGATAATGTCTTAGGACCGCATGCACCCTTTCCCTCTGTGGCCTGCCCTGCCAAAGGGAAGAGATCAAAGAGCAGGCAACATAGTACATTTCAGAGACAGACCCTGTTATCTTTACTAGAGAACCTACATGTAGACTTATTGGCTTCGACTGAGCAGGGGGTCTAGGTCCTCTCCATGCATTGTCTTTGGTTGGTATATTAGTCTCTGTAGGCCCTCCTGGGTCCAGATTTGTTTGCCTTGTTGGTATCCTCATGGAGCTCCTGTCCCCTGTGGCTCCTTCTATTCCCCAACTCTTTCATAGATTGTCAGTGCTCTGTCCAAAGCTTGGCTGTGAGTCTTAGCAAACTGTTTAGATTCCCTGCGGGGTAGAGTCTTCCATAGGGCATCTATTGTGGGCTTTCACCTGTTCCACCTGTTCAACTGCTTCTGGTGTCTATTCTGTTTGTACTTCTGAATGAGAATTACCCATCCTCCCTAGCTTCCTCCTTGTTATTTAGCTTCTTTAGGTCTGTGGATTGTAGTAGGTTTTCCTGAGTTATATGGCTAACATCCACTTATAAATGAGTAAAAACCGTGTGTGTCTTTCTGGTCTTGGTTACCTCACTCAGGATGATCTTTTTTACTTCCATCCATTTGCCTGCAAATTTCATGATTTCCTTGTTTTTAGTAGCTGAGTAGTTATTCCATTGTGTAAATGTCCCACAATTTCTGTATCCATTCTTCTATTGAGGTGCATCTAGGCTGTTTCTAGATTCTGGCTATTACAAATGAAGATGCTATGAACATAGTTGAGCAAATGTACTTGTTGAATGGCGGAGCATCTTTCGGGTTTAGACCCGGGAATGGTATAGCTGGACCAGTGTTTGCTCAGGCAGCTTTATTACAGAATCCAGGACCATCAGCCTAGGAATGGCATCACATACAAGAAACAGCACCCCTCCCCCCTGCACCGCTGCCACCAATACTAATTAAGAAAATTCCCTACAGGCTTGTCTATAGTCCAATATTATGGAGACATTTTCCTAATTGAAGTTCTTACCTCTCAAGGGTCTTTGGCTAGTGTCAAATTGACATATACCTGTTACTATCACACTGCTAGTTAGAAATTGAAAGAAAAGTATAGGGATAGGGAGGTTGCTCAACTGGTAATGTTCTTGTTGCTTAAGATTAAGGCATTGATTCAGGTTTTGCGATTCCCTGAAACCATGCATGGTGACACTTGCCTGTAATTTAAGTCTTGGGTGCAGAAACAGGTGGATTGGGGGACTCCAAGTCACCCAGTCTAGCTGGAATGGTAAACTCTAGTTCACTGATGCTCACTTACAAAGTGAGGAGAAGAAAAATAGAGGAAAGTGCCCAAAGTCAGCTTCTGTCTTCCATATGTGAACATGGTATAAACACCAACTCACATGTGCACAACATGCACACATTTGAAATCCAACTACGTGTCTACTGGAATTGTTACAGTATGCCCACTTCTGCAGAATATAGGCGATAATTTTTAAAAAAATACAGATTAACTGCTCCTTAAAATATGAACACAGCCTACTATAAAATACGGCAATTGTAATCCCACATAAATTTTTCAGTGGAGACAAAAATTTCTATCTGCTCACATCTCATCTCTTTATGCTGACGCTTCTTTCATAATCACCCACTCCCATAAGCATCTACAATGTCCTTCAGTGATGGATTGATTGTCTGAACAAACTGGAGTATTTTAGTGTAATGGAGTATGATTTAGCAACAAAAGAAAATGAACTGGCAAGTCTATAAAAACACAGAAGGACGTTCAATGATATTACTGACTGAAAGAAGGTAATATGAAGTAGCCAGATATATAATTCCAATTATTGGGCCACTGTGAAAGTTGCAGTGCTACAGAAACTTTAAAATGTCACTTGTTGCTGATGAGTTAATAAATGGGATTGAAAGGGTGAAGGTCTAATGTGTAAGTAAAACTAAAATAAATTTTGTCTGTAGTTGCTTAACAATGCATTGTGATATTTATGTAGATTTGTACTTCCAAGAGCATGTCATTCATAAACCATAGTGTTAATAATAACTTATTATTATGGTACTTTAAATTATAATTAAGGTTCTACATGAATGCAATATCTCAGTAATTCACTGGTTATTCCATCTTTTTTTACAGCCTTGTGTAGTTACATTATAATTCATATCAAGACAGTATAGGTTCAAGAGAGAGGACTCATCAAAAAGTCATACACGCAATGAGACACCTTTATAATGACAAGAAAGAGAACCGTATTAGGGATTATATCTCTTACAGATACAAGAAATATACTCTGTAAGTAGGAGTATACAGATTGACTTTATGCTCTAACACAGTGCATGTCTTCACTACATCATGCCAATTAGCACATAATAAATACTGAACCACAGCATTAAGTGAGTTATACATCTTTCAAAGTATATTTTCCTACATGACACTTTCCTGAAGATGATTTTCGGTTTTCAGTTTTGCTTTTTGAATTAAGTTTAAAATGTACTGAAATAGAAGAGTGTGGGAAACAGCCTGTATTGTTTTGACAGCCACCTTCCCACAGCCAATGAAACAGAAAACATTAATCCAACAAAGGAATGATTTTGCCCTGTGGTGTAGAAAATGAATGTGGAGATAATTAATAACTTGTTATTTTAATCTCTTCTATACTAACTTTACTTTTAAGGCAAAATGTCACTATGATTTCAGCAGATGTGTTGGCTATTTTAATATGTTCAATGGTTGACGCTTCTTTCCTGTAATAGAATTGCTTTTTATCTTCAAGAGTTAGTGATCACATTGTACTTGCACATCTAAAACATCTGAATGCCAAGAAAGAAATTCAGTGTCATCTAAAACCTTCAGTTTTTATCAATCACAATTATTCAAAAATATTACTATCAAGGTAATTTAATATAATCATTAGTAAGTTTTTATATTATGCTTTTTTGAAAGATTTGTTTTTGCTATAAAAATAGTATTGCTTGCTGCTAGATATTATTTTACTAACTTTTAAAATAATGCAAAATAAATTTTATACATAGAACTGAATAATTAAATTGTATTAGTCTAATTAGAACATTGAAGAAAAACAGACAGCTGACATACCTATTGCTTTCTCCACTAGTCACTATTTTAATATTTTACTTTAATTTTCTGGGCCACCACAAAACAATATGGTTTGTTTATTTTCAAAATCCGCACACAGATACATGATCTCCGTGTCTGAACTTTCTACATTCTAAAACTGTGTACTTCTTCTGCTTGCAATATTCTTAGTATGTCGTGTTCACATTCTAATCCAGGCTCCACACACTCAGAGCTTAGAAATTTTGCAGGAAGTGGGATGAGTGTCGATAGAACAAGGCATCTCCACTCTGACGTTGCTGATAGTTTAAGCCTGGCAAATTCTTAGCTTATCATGGATTTGGGGGGACTGGCTTCTACCCACTCATTTCAACAGCAAGTCTACCAACATGTGTCAATCAAATGTGTTCATCGGGAGGACTAATTTTAATTGTCAGCTTCACAGTATCTAGAACTACTCTGTAGACCTGCACTTTGATGAATTTAAGAAGTGTATTTGGGAAGGCTTATGGAAAAAAGAAGACCATCCCTAAATATGGGCGGCAGCATCCAGCAGGCTGTGGTCTTGAACTGAACGAGGCAGAGAAAGTGAGCTGCTCCGCAGCATTGATAGCTTCGTTTCCCGACCATGGATGATATATGACCAGCTTTTCTCATCTTCCTGCTGCCACGACTATCTTCACCCTGAAGCTGTGAACTGAAATAAACCATTCCTTCTCTAAGTTGTCATTTGGTCAGATAATTTTGTCAAAGAAATGAGAAAATCAACTAATACAGTCATTATGAATGTTCCCTTTACAGCATAACCATTTCAGGTTGGGAGCCACTGACCCCAAACATAGCGAACTAAAAGTAATTGCAATATTATTTTCAGGTGAAAAAAATCAGCTGAGGTTTGTTGTTGTTGTTGTTGTTGTTGTTTTCTCATTTGATTTGAAGATCATGTTTGATCAACAGAGTCCGTGTCTTGGTATTATTTTCCAACTCCACAGTGTCCCAGGCATTGCCATGTTATGTAAGAGCTTCTGTTTTCCCTATTATTTTAGAGGATCACTCTGGTGAACGTTTTAAGCATTTGTTTCATAGATCCCAAGGTCTTCTAAGCTCTTCCCTGAAACATGCATATTTCTTTGCTTAAAGGCACTCTGTACACCAACTCACTAATTCCATCACAATCCTTGACACTCTCATTAATTTGTAATATTTTACCGTTTAAGTGAATTTATTTTTATAATTTATACTTGGCATTTTAAAATAAAATAAAGGGTGTTCACCTAAATTCAAATTTCAATAATAAGTATATACATCATTAAGTTGCTTATTTAAAATTCAACTTTTACTTAGGAATGAATCTTTTTTTTATTATATTAATGTAGCATTCCTAATTGTCAGTACTTTAATGAAAACTTGCATGGCTATGTAATTTTAAATACAAATTAAAACTTTTTAACACCATTATTTAAAAGTCTAAAATTATAACTATAATACCTGGAAGTCTTTTTTTTAATTTTATTTTTTTCTTATCAGTTACATTTTATTAACTCTGTATCCCAGCCATGTCCCCCTCCCTCATTCCCTCCCAATCCCACCTCCCTCCCTCATCTCCACTATGCCCCTTTTCAAGTCCACTGATGGGGGGGGACCTCCTCCCCATTCATCCAATCCTGTTTTATCAGGTATCTTCAGGACTGGCTGCAAAGCCCTCCTCTGTGGCCTAACAGGACTGCTCCTCCCTTGGGGGGGTGGGGAGGTCAAAGAGCCAGTAATTGAGTTCCTGTTAGAAATAGTCCTTGTTCCCCTCACTATGGGAAACCAATTGGTTACTGAGCTACCACAGGCTACATCTGAGCAGAGATTCTAGGTTATATCCATACCTGGTCCTTGGTTGAATGTCAGTCTCAGAAAAGACCCTGTGCCCAGATATATTTGGTCCTTGTGGAGCTTCTAATACCTGGAAGTCTTAATACTATTTTGTATTATCTCTTCATCTTGGTTATTTTTACTTGAATGCTATGGAGATCCAAAGATTCCTGGGTACTGGTTCTATGCTATGCGCTGTCATTGAATCTGAATCTGAACTGTGCGTTGGTTTGAGATTTAATTATCAAGATTATTTTATTTTATGTAGACATGTAGGTAAGGCCCTCAATGAATTGACTTTAAAGTAATTAAAAATAGCTGATAAAACTTGAATTCATTAATTATATTATCAGGGAAATGGAGACTAAACCTAATAATGCTCTGTACTCTTAAGAAGTTTATTTAAGGATTAAGAATGAGAGAAGAAAAATGGAAAGAACAAATATACTGGTGGGTAGAGTTAACAAGTTGAAAAGAGAACCAGATAAGCAAAATATTAGTAGAAGAGCTGGATACAGGTAATGCCCCCACGTTATGAGTGAAGACATAAAGCCAATAGTTTTCTAGTTCTAATTCTGTCATGAATTTCAAAGTTCAGCATGTAGATAAGTGAATAAAATATATTTAACAAGGAAAGTATAAAATCAAATGTTAAGATCCACAGTATCTCTTCCAAATGATTACTTAAACTTTATAGAAGTTTATTCATATTGTTGCCAGTTGTGTTTTCTTTATCTGTGTAGTGTATAATAATAATAATGTGAATAATTTAATAATAATTGGATTATTATTGCTAAACTTCTGAGTAATAAAATAAACTGCTAAAGTTCTAATCACCATCCCCTATTTCAAGTTGTACTATTGAGTGATAGCAATAAAAAACATCTTCTTGTTGGCCCAAAAACAGACATGTCATTTAAAGAATCAAATTGAAGAAACAGACATAAAGCTATATAATTATAAACACCTGATTTGTGATAAAGGTGTTAGAAATACACATTGGAAATAAGACAGGATCTTCAACAAATGGTGCTCGCCAAGCCTGATTGTGCAAGTAGAAGAGCACAACTGGATCCATACACTATAACCTTGCACACAACTTAAGTACAAATGGATCAAAGACCTCACCATAAAACCAGATACACTGTACCTGATGGAAGAGAAATGGAGGACATTCTTGAACACATCAGAACAAGAGAAGAATTTCTGAATAGAACTCTGATAGCATAGGCACTAAGATCAACAATAAATGGGACCTCATGAAACTGAGGTCTGCATGGCAAAGGACATTATCAGTCAAACTGGCAGCCTTTGGAATAGGAAAATATTTTTACCAGCTCCACATATGACAGAAAA
This sequence comes from Rhombomys opimus, assembly GCA_010120015.1. Classification (NCBI taxonomy): domain Eukaryota; kingdom Metazoa; phylum Chordata; class Mammalia; order Rodentia; family Muridae; genus Rhombomys; species Rhombomys opimus. The sequence goes on along the minus strand of REGO01000556.1, from coordinate 164,648 downwards.
CTAGTATCTAAATATATAAAGAAGCCAAGGAACTAGTTATCAAAAAATGAAATAAAATAATACAGTAAAAAAAAGGAGTAAAATTCTCAACCAAGAATTCTCAACTGAGAAAACACAAAAAGCTGAAAAACACTTAAAGAATTCTTAGACATTGGGGAAATGCAAATCAAAACACACATGTAAGAGTGACTAAGATTAATAACACAAATGACAGTTCATGCTGGCAAGGATGTGTAATAAAAAGAACACCTCTCCATTGCTGGTGGGAGTGCAAACTTACACAATTATGGAAATTGCGGCAGTCCCTCAGGAAGAAAGGAGTAGATCTAATTGAGTTGTTGGCCAAAAGGATTTTATTGGAATCCTCAAATAAGACAGGCTGTTTCCAAGACAATAAATTGTTCTCAACAAACCGACGTTAAGACTATGTTGCTGAAAATAATACCTGTGCAATTCACTGAACATGGAGAAATTGAGCTGGTGCCTATCCAAAGCTGTCACCACTACTTGCTAGGGTCGTTGGTACTAAAAGGTAGTCTCGATCCTACCAAAGGACAAACATAGACACCAACCCAGCCACAAACCTTTGATCTACAATGTTGTCCTGCTTGTAAGATATGCTAGTCCAATGATGAAATAAATTTGTGTGAGTAATCAAACAATATCCGATTTGACTGAAGCACCACTCTAGAATATGGAACCCATACCCAACACTGCTTTGATAACCAAGAAACTAATGCTGGATAGCCAAGGGAAGAAGGTTAAAACCAAATACTTCTGTTTATTTTTAATTTTTAAATTTAATTTTTATTAATTACAGATTATTCACTATGTATCTTCCCTGTAGATCTCTCTCTCTCTCTCCTGCTTTCCCAACCATCCCTTCCCTCCCCCTTCTCCACCCATGCCCTTCCCTAAGTCCACTGATAGGGAAGGTCTTCTTTTCCTTCCTTCTGACCCTAGTCTATCAGGTATCATCAGGAGTGGCTGCATTGTCTTCCTCTGTGGCCTGGTAAGGTTGCTCCCCACTCAGGGGGAGGTGATCAAAGAGCAGGCCAATCAGTTCATGTCAGAGACAGTCCCTGTTCCCACTACTATGGAACCCACTTGGACACTGAACTGTCACGGGCTACATCTGTGCAGGGATTCTAGGTTATCTCCATGAATGGTCATTGGTTGGAGTATCAGTCTCAGAAGAGACCCCTGTGCCCCTGTGCCCAGATTTTTTGGTTCTGTTCCTCTCCTTGTGGAGTTCCTGTCCTCCCAGGTCTTACTATCTCCCCCTTCTTTCATAAGATTCCTTGCACTCTGTCCAATGTTTGGCTATACGTCTCAGCATGTTTTTCAAATAACGTAGTAATAAAAATGAATTCTAATGACTTTCTACTCTACTCATAGATCAATGAATTATTCGCCATCATCAAAGAAGCTTCCTCCTGCTGTAGATGGGAAAAAATATAACGTTCTACAGCCAGACATTGTGAACATGAAAGACCTTGGAAAGCTCCATCAAATCCTATTGCCCCCACCCTCAGGGCTCAGAGAACCACAAGGAAGAAGATGTGGAAGGAGTATAAATGCCAGAAGAGATGTGGTACATGAAGAAAACAAGACCCCCTAAATCAACAGGACATTTTCGAAGTAGATATTATCTCATGGAGACTGATGCAGCATGCATAGGGCCTGCATGATCTATACCAGTTGGGGTTCTAGGGCTGAAAAGAATAGTGGACAGACACATGCCCCCATTCTTAACCAGACAAAATCTGTAATTTACAATCACTTATATATGAAGTTTAGTTTCTTCCCAGGGATTCTCAGTGTGGATGCAACTTTTAAGAGCAGGTCACATGCCCATCAGTAGATGGCCAAAGGAAAATAAAGTCAACAGTATCTTGGGAGGTTACTTGTCAAGAAATGTCAGGTGACAGCTTCTTTCTTTTTGTTCTTTCTTTTTTTGTTGTTCTTTCTTTTATTATTTTAATTTTACTTGTATATTTTTTCCCCTGCAGGTCATGTTTGTACTGCTTCTATTTTAGTATTTTTATTGGATTTTTGAGTGTGGGAATGAATGGGTTTCTCTTTGATTTGTCTTGGGCTTTTTCCCCTCTGTTTTCTCTGATTCCAGTGTGTTATTTTTTTTGTTTTATCTTACTTTATTTTATTTTATTATTACTCAAAAGGAGGTTGTTTGTTTTCTAGCAAGAAGCAGAAATGGGATGGATCCTCTGGGTAGGAGGGAAAGTGGAAAGGAACTGGGAGAAGTAGAGGAAGAGGAAACCATAATCAGGATATACCCCATATAGTTAAAAGGCTTTTGTTCGATAAAATGGAATATGAATATATGAACGACAACAAAAAAAGAGATAACTTTCTTATGATTCCTACTATAAAATAAACTTCTATCTTGTGAGAGAGATTTTTGGAAAAAAAATTCAGGAAAAGAACCATGATCATCCTTTAGGGGATGAGAGTATCCCTCCTAAGTAATTAGCCAATAAGAAAATATGTTTGTAGTTTAGAACAAGGAAACAGAGATGAATGTGTTCAGGACATGAAGACAAATTTCTGGGATATGGCAGTCTCAGTGACGTCTTGCATTCATCGTAAAATGGAATAGGAACATTACTTCTATTCTATGAGCATTAGTTTGTGAAATATAGCTTTAAAAAAAACAAGATAAGTGTTTTAAAAAGCATTTCTATATTTAAAAGGAAGAATGATCCCAACAAAATCTCTGTATCATCTTTTGCAGAAACTGTTCTCAATATTGCAAATATAACTGTATCTTTAAATACACAATTTAAGAAGTAAAAGATAATTCAAGCTTGTTAAAAAATATTGAAGGATAATATAAAATTGTAAGATTTAGAGATAGTTTTCTTACATTTTTTTGTTGTTGTTAAAAACTATAATCCAAAGTCTTGATTCATTATAGAAGCATGAAGTACATATATGCTGTGTATTTGAGAACCTTCTAATATTAAAAAAGTAATAATATGATGAAATTTGAGGTGCAAAGTAAAGAAAGCAGTACAAAACATGGCATCATTCAGAGAGTTCTGGAGTTGAAACCTAAATCGGAAAGTTAGAAAGGGGCTATCATTAAAAGTAGAAAAATCTGTTCATCAAAGTTCATGCCAACCTGTGACATCAGAGTGAGGGGGCACTGAAAGTTCTGAGAATTCAAAGAGCTGAAAAGAAAATGGACTATGTTATTTCTTTATGAAGCAGGCCCACACTGTATGGCAATATTTGAAAGCAGCATAGCAAGAAATGTGAATGGTTTTTACTTCAGGGAATACAACCAACCCACAGTGCTTCTCCAGAAGTCCTAAGTGATCTCTGGGGAAAAACTATGGTCTTTCTTTGATAAAGACACCTTTTGTCTTATTTCAGTATCAGCAGAATATGGGGCTAGCTACACTTTGCTTCTAAGCTGTGAAGAGGAAATCAGAGATATTAGTAAGTTTATCATCCCTAGCAGGTACTGAAAGGAACCTGACAAAGGAGTTTACATTAGAAAAGACTATAAGAAGAAATAAGTAAGGGAGAGAGGATAGATGGCAAATAATAATAATAATAATAATAATAATAATAATATTTATAATAATCGAGAAGAAAGGAAATCACTGAAATAACAGAAGCCCAACTTAAGATGCCAAGAGTATCATATTAAAATGTATATCTCAGTACCTTTCAATTTTTACTTCATTCACTTCATGCTGGAAATATTTCAGTAGATAGTCACCCAAATTTCATTCCATACATTTTGATAATATTCACCCCAAATATTCCCTCCCCTTATGTTTTCTCAAATCCCACAGTACCTGCATACTTACTTACTCCTAACTTCTTATTCTCGTTCTCTCTTTCTATCTCTCTCACCTTAAGATGGGTTTAGAATGATTGACCTAAGAATCATGGGCTCAAATGGACTGTTAAACTCAAGATGCAAATAGCAACCCCAATCCCAGTTAATACACTAAATCAGAGTATGTGCAGCACAGAAAATGGTAATGCTGTTCAATCAAGGATGTCAGGTATTTGGTCCTCTCTGATGGTGATGCCAGCATCCACATCCCTTCTATGTCAAAAGCAGAAGCTTTAGAAAATTTGTGCACCTATGAAAAACTTTACCTCACAGATGCCCCTTATTCTGTCATCAAAAGCCTCACTTGTGGTAGTCTAAAACATATGTGCTAGCAATATTATCCTTGGGGGCATATACCACTCTTCTCCAACTTCTATTAGCATGTGCCCAAAAGGGCACCAAGAAAACGACAGGTCACATTTCATTACATAGCTCTGTGCCTGCCCAACATTTTAGGAGGAACTCCCTTAAAAACTAAAATTATAAGCAAAATTCTTTGCTTCTGGGATTAAAGGAGATGTGGGAAGACGTGGCTCTTACTGTTGTTCTTACCATATTTTACACATTACAATTATGTGGTTATGACCATCAACTATCTTAGATATGAATAGTTTGAAGATGATGATATTTGTTATTCAATTAATTTAATGAAGGAAAAATTGTACCTGAGTACATTTGTATAGTAGCTACTTATATTGTCTACCATATATATATATACCATATCTATATCTATATCTATATCTATATCTATATATATATATGCAGCTAGGTAATTCTTATTGAGATATGAAACTATTATTTTCTAAACATTATTTCTGATTAGAGTCAGGATGTGATTCACAGGAATCAGTCTTGGACACTGAAAAGCCTCAGCACAAATTCTTTTTTTTTCTGTTGGATGTCCATTTCAATGTAATTCTTT
>REGO01000556.1:94362-127295 GCA_010120015.1 Rhombomys opimus | reverse complement strand
TCAATTAGCTAAAGAGTATATGCTTGAGTTTAGTTTGTCAGTAAAAATCACAAATGAGACCACTTAGCATTTATTGTTTTATTGTTATATTTGAAGGCAACTAATTCATTGGAATTCAAGCCTCTTGGAAGGCAGAAATCATATGTGTGGAAGTAACAGAATTATACATACCTAGGTTATGAATAATGATTTTAGGCATGACAATTTTAAAAGGATAAAGACAAGTGGGAAAATATTTTATGTTCTTAATCTATAGGATGATATAGAATTCAGAATCCTCATACTGATTAAAGAAGCATAGGCTACACTAATCATGCAAATGACTCTGAGGTACACTGTGTTATTGTATACAACACCCAGGAATGTACCTTGCCTAACAAAAGAGGGGATTTAGGTTCTCCATTAAGAACTTATCAACGCCATGCACTTTAGTAAAAACATAGTGAGTTTTAACTTGAGGTTTTTAATTCAGGATGAGCTTTTGGGGACAGAATCACATCATAAGTCAAAACACAAGTATATATATATATTTGCCAAGGTTTTAGCTATCTTAAGATTTGTAGCACTTCATGAAAATTCATAATAGGCTCAATATAGTATATAACACAGTCAAACAGTGTTAGAGGATGCAAAATATTAAGTTTGTTAGTAACGTTGGTACACAAACTTTTAAAATAGAATAATGGAAAGGCCCCATCTGTATTCAACAGTTTTATTCTATAACTAATTTGCTTGTTAGGTTCAAGCCTCACCAAAGTTAGGTATGTGTTTAAAGTCCTATACGAAGTTGTGGAATGAAAATACAAGCTTCAGTTTTCCTCTGTGACACATGGCATATTCTTCTTCTTTAACGGCTTGTTCTGCTTTTTTCATTTGTTTGTTGTAAGTAATTATCTTAACATCAAATTTGTTTTATTCTATGAGATTTATCACATAATTTATCTCAGAAACATATATGCTTATGTATAATTAATTAGTCTGACATAAGTGGTACAATTAGCATAAAAATGCATCTGGAACAAAAAAGCTATAAGAAAAAGTATTTGATAAATGTTTTAAATAGCACATAATCATTGAAGAATGATAATAAAAAATAATAAACATTATTTAGGACTTTACACAAGTATTTTTTTTTCTTCACTTCTATCTAAATCAGGGATTTTTGAGTCCCGGATATTTTGGCAAAGCCTGTAATTCTTCAACCAGATTGATGAATGTGTCTTTTGAAGTTAGAAGGCAGCCGTCTCAGCTTCAGCCTCAGGAAAGTCTGTGACCCTGACAGTCTCTGACTTCTATAAAACTCACGTCTGTCCTTGACCTCAGACACATTTACTGCTCTGCCCTTTCCCCAGGGCTTCTCTGAGGCAGAAAGCCGCAACTCTTTCATAAGTAATAAACAATAAACCACACATAATTTAATGGGTTTGTTGTATTTCCGTGCATGTGCTACTTGACTGACATAACAGCACTATGTTTGTTTGTTTTGTTTTAACAGTATCTCCTTGAGTTAATTAAAGGAGATGATTAAGTCAGTAATCCAAGAAACTCAGGCAAAATTCAGTTATGGAAGCCATTAAAGTTCTGTGAGCTATCAAGATTTATTATTAGCTTTGGTGAAAAGATCATTTACTTTTGAGTCATAAGTCATGATTCACACATCTTATTTTCTAGTATGATAGATGAAGCTAACAACATTTTGACATAATTGGGCATAATACTAAGATAATGAAAATAATAGAGAATTGTCCATTTGTTTAAAATGATGTAGAAAGACATAGAAAAGTCTAGAGGGAAAAAAAGGCCTTGAAAATTAAAAGCAAGTGAAGCCAAGGAAAATGAGAAGAGAAGAACATGTATACACTGCTCGTGGGAACGCAAACAGGTGCGCCCACTACAGAAGTGACAATAGAATCCCATCCCCCCCCCAAAAAAAAACCCGGAACTATAAGTACCTCTATACAGCTATGTCATGCAGAAGACACTATGCCATCAAACTGCCAATGTTCTTGTACGGTTGCTTGGATTTTTTGTTTTGTTTTGTTTTGTTTGTTTTTTGGCATATACATGGTATATGCATTCACACATTTCACAAATAGCGGAGATAAGGAACCAAACACCGTGTTGATCAACAGACACATGGATGAAAAAATCGCGCCATTTCACAGCAGAATTTTATTCAGCCATTAGGAAGAATACATCACAGTATTTTCAGGAAAATAGACACTGCTGTACATCATTATGTTGAGCAAGGCAGGGCAGGCCTATAAAAACAAATATCTGAACATATCACTTTCCTGCGTTTATGCCTTTGTGTTGTGTGTGACCAACTTAATGTAATTAGTATTGCTTTCGTGAGGAGAGGTGACAGTTATTTCCTGTAATATGTGTAAGTTGCCAGTTAAATTATTCAGTGCCTATATGTGAAAGAGCTAAAATAAAAGAAGGCAATGAAGTAAAAAACTTTAGTCAATTATATACTTGTCTTAAACTCTCAAACAAAAAATAAATAACAAAAATAAATAATACAAGCGACATAAATTTACCAATAAAATAGACAAATATTTTTTGTTCTCTCTCATACAGAATCTATATTTAAATCTATTTATATCCCTTCACATGTATATGGATACACATGGATATACACATGTTGTGTGTATGTGGTGTATTTTTAGAACATAAAACTAGAAATGAGTGCGGAGAAAGAAATAAAAAGAAGAGGTTTTAAGAGCAGGATCTGTTCCTCTCAATGTGGAGCTCCTGTCCTCTCCAGGTCTTTCTATCTCCCCCTTCTTTCATAAGATTCCCTAAACTCTCCCCAAAGTTTGGGTATGAGTCTCAGCATCTGCTTTGATACTCTGCAAGGTAGAGCCTTTCAGAGGTCCTCTGTGGTAGACTCCTATCCTGTTCCCTATTTTTTCCCTTTTCTGATGTCCATCCTCTTTGCCTTTCTGAATGGGGATTGAGCATCTAAGCCAGAGTCCTACTTCTTGATTAGTTTCTTTAGGTGTACAAATTTTAGAACCATTCTTGGAAATAAACTAGAATCCCTGCACAGATGTAGCCCATGGCAGTTCAGTGTCCAATCCAAGTGGGTTCCATAGTAATGGGAACAGGGACTGTCTCTGATAGTCCCTGCTCTTTGATCACCTTCCCCTGAGGGAGGAGCAATCTTAATAGGCCACAGAGGAAGACAATGCAGCCACTCCTGATGAGACCTGATAGAGTAGGATCAGAAGGAAGGAGAGGAAGACCTCCTTTATCAATGGACTTGGGGAGGGACATGGGTGGAGAAGGATGAGGGAGGGTGGTGCTGGAAAGGGAGGAAGGAGGGTGCTACAGGGGGGACAAAAAGTGAGTAAACTGTAATTAATAAAAATAGAAATTAAAAAAAATACAAAAAGAAAAAGAATAGGATCAGGTTCTGTTTGACTTTTTGTGGAGCCCCTGTTTTATTCAGGTCTTTTTCTCTCCCTTCTTCCATAAGATTCCCTGCATTCTGCCCAAAGTTTGGCTATGGGACTCAGCATCTGCTTCGATACTGTGCTGGGCAGTGTCTTTCAGAGGCCCTCTGTGGTAGGCTCCTGACCTGTTCCCTGTCTTCTCCCACTTCCAATGTCCATCCTGTTTGCCCTTGTAGGACACTAAGAAAGAGAATCTTGACAGTCCTGACAATACCTGATAGGTTAGGGTCAGATAATAGGGGGACCTCCCCTATCAGTGGACTAGGGGAAGGACATAAGGGAGAAGAAGGAGGGAGGGTGGGACTGGGAGGAGATGAGGGAGGGGGCTACAGCTGGGATACAAAGTGAATAAATGGTAATAAATAGTAATTTAAGAATAGGATCAGGTATTAAAATACGTGTGACAAATAAGCAGCATGAGAAACTAACAGAGAGTGATCGATAGCATCAACAAGATGAGAGGAAAACTAACAGAATCAACAAGTTTTAAGAGAGAGGGAAAATGTGAAGGTAGTGTAACGCAGTATAGGTATGAAAATAAGCCCTTCTATGCTAACTTAAAACTCAGCAAGGAGCTGAAATGTGCTTTATCAGACAACTGATTAGTTTTAGGGTAAAAGTCTGTCTATGGGCCCAGATTCCCTAGGAATCATAACTCAGTGATATGGTACCCATGGAGACAGAATGCATCTGTTGGTTGCACGCTTTCAAACTCCCTGTGCCTGAGGTCAAGAGGGAACACTAATTAGAGTAGTTTGTGAAATACGCACCTGCATAGGTGAAAACACAGGCATCGCACTGGTGCAGAATAGCCATTAAGTTAGTCCTCCCCTGGCTCCCTGTGCAGAATCTTAATCACTCGAGCACTTGGCCTTCATGGAAACATTCCATCCATCCTAAATGAATTCTCGTTGTTTCTCAAAATTTATGATGTTGGATATAAATTATTTCAGGGGGTCTTGTTCCATAACTTAGAAATGCTTCAGCTATGATGTCTCCACATAGATAAATAGATTTTCATTGTTTTTGCATTTGCTTTCTTAGCTCATCAATATTATCTAAAGCTACAATGTCTGGGGGAAACAGATTAGTTTATTCTTTCGTATGCAACTGCTGCCTTAAACTACATGTAGAAACCTAACCTTGTTTTATTTTAAAAGTCTTTATGGTAGGTGGGTTGGAGACCTACCATGATGGATCATAAGCACCTGTAACTCATGAGTACCTATAAATATTTGTATATAAAATATTAAAATATATTAAAATAAACACACATAAAATAAATATTAAAAAGAAAACCTGGTGGGATCTTGTGGAAGCTTGGATGCAGATGGGTGATCACTGGGGCTTGCTGAGCAATAGCCTAGACAAAAATGCAAGCTCCAGGTTTAGTGTGAGATCCTGCTCTGACACAATACTTAGAGAACGATGTGCTGATAAACTCAATACCCTCCCTGTTCTCTGAACTGACATAGGCACATGGCACAGGGAAGCACACCGAGACATAAACTTATACACACAGAGAGAGATAAATGCAAGGAGAGATGCCTTCCTCCCCCCTTGCTGTCTGTGGAAGTTTGGAGAGCTGGTTCCTGGGGTCAGGAGAGCTGGTCTCACCCCTTGTCAGCTGCAGCACTCTGGAGATCAGGCCCTGCACCTCACCTGGGCAGCAGAATAAAGCTGGCTCTGTTGCCATGAGTGCAGGTAAGCTGCCTCAAGGTCGTGAGAGCAGAAGAGGTGACTATGTACCTTGCCCTTTCTAGCAGTGGGTGAGCTAGCCTAGGCAGTGCTGAAGAGCTCACCCTTGTGGTGCAGGTGCAGGAATTCTGGAGGGCTGTGGAAGTTGAAATGGTCACACTTCTTCTACCTCCCATGCTCCGATCCAGGGCTTTGAGGTCAACTTCAATATCTATCCCATCTATGATCTGCTGGGGCATGTGAAATGGCCAGTCCTGCGGATGCCGAGCGCCAGGATCTCCATAACACAAAGAACCAGATATCTGAGAGGAGTTCCTTGTGAGGATCCAGCTTTGATTGTGACTGTAGCAGAAGCCAGAAACCAGAAGCCAGAAGCATAGAACCAGTCTAATGAATGACACATTGCAATGACCATTTGTAAGTAAAGATGTGTGGACAAAATGATATACTCTGTGACACATGATGAAACGCTAGAGCGTCCACGACAATTTTATTTGGGGAAGGGGTAAGTTGCAAGGACAGAGGATGGATATGTAGGGATAGGGAGAGGAGTGGGATTGGGATGCATGGTATGAAATTAAGGAAGTCTCAATAAGTAGTTAAAAACATATTTCTCCCTTTGTTTTTAAGTCAATTTGTTGGAGAGCTAGCTTTTAAACCTTTTGTTTTATTTCTGGCCAATTCACTGAGTGTGAGTGCTTTAATTTGAATCTGAAATATTTCCCAAATGTGCACATGTCAAAGCCTTGTGCTCTAGACTCCAGCACTGTCATGGAGTGGTGGGTCAGCAGAGGCTGTGGAATTGGACCTGGAGGGGACAGGCGCCACACAAGGAGAACAACAGCTAAAAAGTCTGGGCTCAGGGGGTCCTGCAGAGATCAATAATCCTACCAATGACCATGCATAGAGTGGACCTAGACACCCTGCCCATAGGCTGCTCAGTGCCAAGTAGGTTCCCTAGTAAGGGGCACAGGGGCTGTCTCTGACGTGAACTCAGTAGCCAGCTCTTCCTGGGTGGTAGAGGTGGGGAGCGGCCTTACCAGGCCACAGAGGAATACAATGCAGCCGGTCCTGATAGACCTGATTGCCTAGGGTCAGATAGAAGGGGAAGAGATCCTTCTCTATCAGTGGACTCGGGAGTGGTATAGGGGAGAACAGGGAGGGTGGTTGGGACTGGGAGGAAGCAAGGGGGTGGCTACAGCTGGGATACCATGTGAATATATCATAATAAATAATAAAAGTAAAAACAAAAAAATTCACTTTGCATAAATCACATATTTCAAGGTAATAATTTGACATTTAAACCTGATAGAAGTTTAAATTAAAAAGTAGGTAACTGCAACAATGAGGTGGGTAACAATTTCTTAAGACACAGAAATATCATCCAAGGAAATAAAACTATAAATAATTTGAATTTCAAAGCTTTTCAAGTTATGGCTCACTCTTAAGCCATTATTCAGAAAATGAATAAATAGGCCACAAACTTGATAACACACGTATCTGACTAGACTGGAGTGCTAGTATATGGCAGCTCCTGATCATTAAAAATAAACATAAAAAAAAACGAACAAAGAACTTTGAAGATAAAGGAAAATAATTAAAAAAAAAACTCAAGAAAAAATGGCCTCAAATACATGAAAATGTGTTTGTTACCAGCTGTCAAGGAAATATAAGTTAAATTGACATGTTGAAAACTTCAACATAACATATTAGTAAGAATCTCTGTTACATGGGTTTCTTATGATTGCTATAACGTCCAAAAAGCTAGCTGCTAAAAATATTACAGTTTTAAAGAATCTCCTATGTGACTGCACTGCAGAAATCCTATAATCGAGACATTGGAAAAATCTGATCCCTTTTGAAGGCTCTGAACATGCATGTGATTTAACTTTTTATTGCCGTGATCAAATAAGAGACATAAGGAAGTTACAGAAAGATGGGTGTAGTTTGGCTCAGAGGTTTAGAGAGGTCTAGGATGGTTGCTTGGCCCCAGGTGCTGGGCAAAAATATCATCCTGGTGGGAATGTATGGCAGAGGAGTTTATGATGATGTTTTGGACCAGAAGGAGGATGGAGTGGGGCAGAAAGGAAACAGAAATGAATATGCACTAGAACTTTCCCCCACATGATCTGACTCTTCCTATTATGGCTTTGTTACTTTGCAAAATAGAAATAGGAGCAAAGAACGAAGACCTTAAGACAGGCTTCGTGGGTTTACCTCATATCCAAACCGCCACAAAGAACGTCCCTTGTCATTTCTACCATTCTGGCTGTGCTCTGTGTTCACTAGGCAGTTTCTCACTTTCAAAGCAAGCAATACTATTTCTTTTTTCTATATCATCATAAAGTCACCATTTTTATTTTTTTCTTTCTGATTTTTGCAAATAGGGTTTTGACTTCTTCATTTTTTTGTTTTTCATTTATTATTTATTATTTTTTATATTAATTACAGTCTACTCACTTTGTATCCCACCTGTAGCCTCCTCCCTCATTCTCTCCTAATCTCACCTTCCCTTTCTCGTCTCCTCCTATGGCCTCTCCAAGTCCACTGATAGGGTAGGCCCTCCTTCCCTTCCATCTGACCCTATCCTATCAGATCTCATCAGTACTGGCTGTATTGTCTTCTTCTGTGGCCTGGTAAGGCTGCTCTCTGCTCAGGGGGAGGTGATCAAAGAGCCAGCCACCGATTTCATGCTTTTTCATTTTGACAATTATTTTTTTCTATTTTTAACTATGTGTATACATGTTTACATCTGCGTGGAAATGTACACATGAATACAGGTTGCTATTGGATGCCAGGGAAGGGCTTCTGCTCTACTAAAGCTGAAGTGGTAGGTGTTTGTGAGTCGCCTTATATGGGTTCTGGGAACTGCACAAGGATCTGCTGTAATAAATAATATGGGCTTTGAACTACTGAGCCATCTATGTAGCCACTCACCTCCTTTTTAATTAAGTATCTTCCTTCTCTCTGTTCTTTTAATTAATTAATTGGTTACAATTTATCCACTTGTATCCCTGCTATAGTCCCCCTCCCTCATCTCTTCCTAGTCGCACCCACCCTCCCTCTTCTCCCCCCATGCCTCTTCCCTAGTCCCCTGAAAGGAGAGGACCTCCTACCCTTCTTTCTGACCCTAACCTATCAGGTCTCATCAGGGCTGGCTTCACCATCTTCCCCGGTGGCCTGGCAAGGTTGCACCCCTCCAGGGAGAGGTGATAAAAGAGCTAGTCACTGAGTTCATGTCAAACACAGCTCCTGTACCCCTTACTAGGGAACCCACGTGGAAAGTGAGCAGCCTATGGGCTTCCTCTGAACAGGGGATCTAGGTCCTCTCCACGCATGTTCCTTGGCTGGAATATGGTCTCTGTAGGCCCACCTGGGCCCAGGTTTTGACTCTGTTGGTCTCCTTGTAGAGTTCCTGTCCCTTCAGTTCATTCTGTCTCCCTCATCTTCTATAAGGATTCCTGGACTCTGCACAAAGGTTGGTCATGAGTTTCAGTATCCCTTTCGATACCCTGGTGGGTAGACTCTTTTGGAGGTCCCCTGTGGAAGGCTCCTGTCCTGTTCCTTGTCTTTTCCTACTTCCAAAGTCTATCTTCTTTGTCCTTCTGAGTGAGGTTTCAGCCTCTACCCTACGGTCCTCCTTGTTGTTTAGCTTCTTTAGGACTATAGATTTTAGTATGTTTATCCTCTATTATATAGCTAATATCCACTTATAAGTGAGTATATATCATATGTGTCTTTCTGCTTTTGTATCACCTCACTCAGGATGATCTTTTCTAGTTCCCACCATTTGCCTCCAAATTTCGTGATTTCCTCGTTTTTAATTGCTGAGTACTATTCCACTGTGTAAATGTACCACTCTATCTGTATCCATTCCTCCTTCAAAGGACATCTAGGTTGCTTTCAGATTTTGGCTATTACAAATAAATCTGCTATGAACATAGTTGAGCAAATGTCCTTAATGAATGGTGGGGCATCTTTTGGTTATATGCCTAAGAGTGGCATAGCTGCATCTTAAGAAAGCACTAGCCTTAATTTTCTGAGAAAGCACCAGATTGATTTCCAAAGGGGTTGTACAAGGTTACATTCTCACCAGCAATGGAGGATGGTTTCCCTTTCTCCACAACCTCTCCAGCATGTGTCATCCCTTGAGTTTTTGATCTTAGCCATTCTGATGAGTGTGAGGTGGATTCTCAGGGTCATTTTGATTTGCATTTTCTAGATGACTAAGGATGTTGAGCATTTCTTTAAGTGTTTCTTTACCATTAGATATTCCTCTGTTGAGAATTTTCTGTTTAGTTCTGTACCCCACTTTTAATTACTTAGTTTGTTGTTGTTTAATTTATTCAGTCTCCTTATATATTCTGGATATTAGCCTTCTGTCAGATGTAGGGTTGGTGAAGATCTTTTCTCAAGCTTCTCTCCATTCTTACAAGGTATTAGGTCACTGGAAAAATTCAGGATAAGCTTTCTACTTCCTAATTTACTGCTTAAGTACATCTGCTGAATATCTTTCGATGAGAATAAAACAAATTAGTATGTTCTTAGAATTAAGGAATCTTTAGAGTAACATTTTTTTGCCTCATACAAGCCATGAACTGAATTTTCGAAATTGATGTTAGGACAGTATCCCCAAGCATGGTTGGCTACCATAAAAAGCTAAAATGTTACACTCAGGATGCTAGGCTAAGCACTGCACTCAGGGTCAGCCGCTCTCGACCCAGAGAAGAGCATGTCTGATTGCATGCTGGTTGATGCCCCAGGTCCCGCTTCTGAGAAAAAGGTATTGGACGGGTCTGATGCTCTTTGGGTGGATGACACCTAAATGAACATTGATACAAAGTCCCAATTTATTTCTAATTTCAGAGATCAGACCTCTACTCTTGCCTGACGCGTCTAAAACAAAAGAGAGCTGTGTAATGCCGTGCCTTAAAGATGGAGCTGGTTTCTGCCTTCCACCTTCCCGATGGTGAGTGCTCTCTGTCACAAACAACTCCATATTTGGCTAAGGCTGAGGATCTGGCTTGCTTCCGTGTATGTGGACCTATCTGCATTGCCCAAGAGGCATGCTGGGGTTGTCTACCCAGAGGCTATTTTAAGTTGCGGGCTGGCTTTCCCCAGGATCAGAAGATTGTTCAAGGTTCCTGAATAAACTGCATTGAGAAGAACAAAAAAATATGATCAGAGAGAAGGAGAGGAGGACCTCCCCTATCAGTGGACTTGGGGAGAGGCATGCATGCAGAAAGGGGGGGAGGGTGGGACCGGGAGGGGAGGATACAGGGGCTTATGGGGGGATACAAAAGGAATAAAGTATATTTAATAAAAAAAAAATTAGTTTGGCCAGGTATGCAATGCAACATAGCTAAATAAATACCATTAAACTTCATGATATAACAGCATCAGGAAGCTAAATTTAATTTTTTTCTTATACTGCAATGAAGGCCCATGAGAAAAATGTGCTTCCTTCAAGCCTGACAACCCCAATTCAGTTTCTAGGACCTACATAGTAGACAACTGATTCCCATAAGTTATCATTTGATTTCCGTATGTGCACCGTGATACGTATGCAAACATGCTCCTTCACACACTAAAACAAAATGTACTTAAACATAATGTTGTTGACAGCCTTAATCAGAAAAGACAGACCTAATTTGCACAAACTTTAATGACAAACTACAATTAAGAATGTGTGCCCCTCAGTTGAAGAATGGATAGAGAAATTGTGGTATATCTGCACAATGGAGTATTACTCAGCAATAAAAAACAAGGAAATTATAAAATTTACAGGCAAATGGTGGCATCTAGAAATGATCATCCTGAGTGAGGTATCCCAGAAGCAGAAAGACACACAGGTATATACTCACTCATAAGTGGGTATTAGATATACAATATAGGTTAAACATACTAAAATCTGTACACCTAAGAAACTAATCAAGAATGAGGACTCTGGCTAAGATGCTCAATCCCCATTCAGAAAGGCAAAGAGGATGGACATCAGAAGAGGGAGAAAACAGGGAACAGGACAGAAGCCTACCACAGAGGGCATCTGAAAGACTCTACCCTGAAGGGTATCAGAACAGATGCTGAGACTTATAGCCAAACTTTGGGCGGAGTGCAGGGAATCTTATGAAAGAAGGGGGAGATGGTAAGACCAGGAGAGGATAGAAGCTCCACAAGGAGAACAACAGAACCAAATAATCTGGACACATGGGTCTTTTCTGAGACGGATACTTTCTAACCAAGGACCATTCATGGAGATAACCTAGAATCCCTGCACAGATGTAGCCTATGGCAGTTCAATGTCCAAGTGGGAACAGGGACTGTCTCTGACATGAACTGATTGGCCTGCTCTTTTATCACCTCCCCCTGAGGGGGGAGCAGCCTTACCAGGCCACAGAGGAAGACAATGCAGCTACTCCTGATGAGACCTGATAGGCAAGGATCAGAAGGAAGGGAAGGAGGACCATCTCCCATCATTGGACCTGGGGAGGGACATGGGTGGAGTAAAGGGAGGGAGAGTAGGATTGGGAGGGGAGGGGAGAGGGAGCTATAGGGGGGATACAATGTGAATAAAATGTAATTAATAAAAATAAAAAAGAAGAAGAATAAAAATGTGGCATATTGCTACAGTGGTATACTTTTGAAAGTAAAAAGGTACAAATTAATGATATATGTAACAGAATTATGAGGCTCTAAAATGTCATACCCAATAAAATAAGCCAAATCCCACAATACTTCTTAAGGTTTCAATTTAGAAAGATGTAAAAAAAATTGCAAACTAAAACCCCAAAACAGACAAACAAAAAAATTGCAAAACTTATTTGTTTTTAGTGAACAATAGAAAGTGGTTTCCATTAACAGATAGGAAAGGGAATAGAATTACATATGATGGCGCCCTGAAATCTGATGGCATTGTTTCCCACCTCATTGAAGGTTTTGGCTATATGTGCACATAGATGAAAGATCTCATCCAAATGAGTAAATGTCTTTCCATAGTTTCAATATAAATTGTGGAGTCATAGTTTTTTTTTAAATGTTACAATCTTATCATATTTTATTTATATTATTTGGAACAATGACAATTTTTTCTACTTCTTTATAAACCAAATACATTCAAGGGGAAAAAAGCAAAACATAAACAGAATACCATAGAAGAATTCCACCACAAAGATCAATTCTGGTGTGAGTTAGAAAAGTCTTTGTTCTTTCTCAGTTCCCAATTGGTTTCCCAAAGTGAGGGGAACAAGGACTATTTCTAACAGGAACTCAATGAAGATACCTGATAAAACAGGATCAGATGAATGCGGGGAGGTCCCCCTCTATCAGTGGACTTGGAAAGGGCCACAGTGGTGATGAGGGAGGGAGGGAGGGACTGGGAGGGAATGAGGGTTCGGGGCACGGCTGGGATACAGAATTAATAAAATGTAACTGATAAAAATAAAATAAAAATTAAAAAAAGAAACCCATATTAAAAAAAAAGGAACTGAGAAGGAGTCATATTTTTTAAAGAACAGATATCTCTACTATCACACTTTAGCAAAATTTTAAAATTATGTATTGAAGTTTTTTTCTACTGTCTCAGTCCTGCCTAAAGCTTCGAAAAAGGACATTTTATTGAACCTGTAAAAGAAAATAATCACAAACTACTTCATTGTGTGTTCACCTCCCTATATAGTCTCATTTTCCTTTCTCTTTTCTTTTCTTTTCTTTTTTTTTGTCTTTGTGGATAATTGATTGTCTTGATTAAAAGCAAGCAGCTTGAGTTGGTCAGCAGGACAGTACTTTTCTTCATTTTAATGTATGACAAAAATCCCTATGGCAAAATGTCTTTACTGCAGTCAATTCTAACAACATTTGAATTCTGAAATAAAATTTTCTGCATCTTTGATGGATGGTTTTGTGTTACTCTAAAATGAAGGCATGCTGCAGATGTAGAATTGATCTATCTTTATCTCTGTGTATCCATCTAGCCACTTCTTTACCTACATGAGATCCATTCATTGTCACATGCCCATAGTTTGCATTTGCATTGAGTGTTCTGCTAGTTTTTCTTGGACTGTTGTTCTTTATATTTTCTATACTCATTAGAATTACTGATTCTACCTAAAAGGGGAAAGTATTGGAAGGACAATAGTAACCATTTCTCCAGACCCATATTGAAAACCATTAGGTATACAAAAGAAGGTTTGTGTTCCTTTAACCTATGGGCACTGCAATTATTGCTCAAGAAATCATAGTGTTTTATTCACAGACTCAGGGTTTGATGTGTTCATGTTAAATATTTCAACCAAACAAAAGATTTCATCTCCCCCAAAATGATAGGGTGGATGTTGATAATGTTAATAGTACTATGCAGATTATTCAGATCTCAACATAAACACTCTCAAATGAACAGGGCTGTTCACTAGCGTCTCTAGTTAAGAAGGCCTGCATTGTTCATGAATTTATCCATCAAAGATGATTTCAGAGTAATTTATATATGAGTTCACATAAGCTGAACTCTTCTAAACTATGTTTGTTTATCCCAGAAGATTTAACAATAAGTATATATTTAGAAAAGAATAATAATACCCACTGATATTGAGGATTTCTCAGTGACAGGGAAGTTTGCTTAATGCAGCTTCTCTGGTTGTATGAGCAAAGCAGATGATTTCACTAACAATAAAACTAACGTCAGTATCACAATGCAAAGAAGAGTAGGCTAGAAAAAGAAGGCTGAGGGAATGAAGAACCACTATCCCGATCCATCCTCCTTCTCTTAGGCTGAGGAAACTTGGTCTAATTTTGTCAGTTAGACTCTGGGTATCTCTAAGATGAAAGAAGCCACTCTACTCAAAATCAGTCATATTCTGATTCTACATACTATTATTGATTAAAAACAATTCTTCTATTGTTGGTGTTGGTCTTAAATATTAAAACGTCAGTAAAGCTAGAGATAGTTCTCAGATGTCAAACCCTTTTGTACTGACCCAGGTCCATAAGACTATAACATTACCTGATTTTAAATTGTCCATTGGTGTCACACTAGAGAGCATTAACCTTGCCATCAAATTAAATATTTCAAGAAGATAGATTGATAACACTATTATATGCCTCAGAGAAATATTCATGTGTAGGCTGCACAGAAATGCAAACTCTGCATTTAATGTCATCTGTGCCCCCCACTCCCTGATTTCTCTAACAAGCTGTTGTTACTTTAGCAAACCTCTTACAAGTATTTACAAATAATCAAGTTGACCTGTTATGGAAATCAGGTCCTTCCAAAAACCCAAATTGCTCATAACCTATCTTGCTCAGGTATCATAATTTGAAAGTGTTAGTACTAGAAATAATTAGACTAAAAAATCTCTGTTTTCCACTTATGTAATCTTTATTATTTGCTATAGAATTCTTTCAGGTAGATTTAAATTTTCTCATCTATAAAGACCCATTCATCAAAAACATATTCTGTGTATTGTCAAGATATTTGTCATTTCAGTCATTTTTTTAATGACTACCTTATATGTCATATACTTTGGAAAGAAGATTTTGGGTAGATCAGTGAAACCATTTATACCTATGGACCAAGGGACTGTCCCCTAAGCTGTGCCTGATACTACTATCTCATCAATGCCAGGCACTTCATATTCAACAGTAATGAGTATATACTCTCATTAACCCTTACCCAGAGAGTGAAACCACTTCTCTCTGCAACATCTTCCCACCTTCCAGTGTATACTTTACAATTCACAGTGTTTCCTGTAAGAAGCCAATGGAAGAATGTAACCTCTACATGAAAATAAGAGCTGTCCTCTGTAATTTATACACATGACAACCAGTTTTTATTTGACTTTGTCATTCCTTCTTATAACTGCTTAATATTCAATTGGCAATTCTTAAATACTCTGTTTTAAGCATGGCAAGATTAGCTTCCAATGATAGCAAACAAAAAGGTGTTATGAAATATAAATATTTCTTCTCTCACAATTTGGAGGCTATTATGTTTGAAATTTAGGGTTGATGGCTCCTTAAGGATTCTGAGAGGAGCTATGTTTTACCTCATTCCTAACTTCTGTGGGCCATATTACATCTAGGCAGCATCTTTAGGATGTTTGTCTTCATCATCACGTGGCCAGCTTCCTTTTGTATGTCCTTGTCCTCACGTGCCATTCTGAGCATGACTTTGAATGCTCCACTGAAGCAAGGTGTTACTTCAGCCTGATGCTCTTATCTTGCATATGAGTTGCATCTGCAAAGATGCAGCTGCCAATAAAATATGGTAACAATCCTGGGTCTTGAAGTGAGGTTATTCCCACACGTGTGAAGGATGGGATCTGGGCATGGTTCAATAAACAATAGGATATATAATTGTCTTCCCAGGTAGTTTCACTTGGTCTCTCTTCCAATTCCATCATGTCTTATCTACTTTCTCCTTCTAAAAATGTTTACCTAAAGCCTAAAACCAGACAAATTCCCCACTTTATTCTTTACATATTTCTATATATGTTGTGTGAGATACTCATTTTTCATTGATATCAATTTTCATATAATTGTCACACAAATTGTAAGTGCCATAAGAAGTAGGATATATCAATAAATTGTCTTAAAATATAGTTTTGCTTATTTTTTGAAGTTAGAATAAGTGCCTCTGAAGATAGTTTACTAAACTTTGCAGTATTTCAGATCTCAGAGTAAACGATTCTTTCTGACTATGATTACACAAATAAAAAGTAAAGTTATAAAAAAAGAATAATTTGATTGGAATTCCTAACCATATGAAACTCTCCCTCATACTAAAACTATTTTTCTACTTTTTACAAGACAAAGGATCACTTTAGTACAAATGACCCATAGCAAACCTCCTGCTTCATCCTCCCGTCTGTTGCAATGATTTACCACAATTCATTATAAAATCTATCCATAGAAATTGAATAGACATTTTAAGGCAACCATTTGTCTGGGAACCACATACTTCATAATAATTTACTCTAGTCACATGACATTTCTAGGAAAAAGGATCAATATTGTCCACAAGAAAATTTCATTTCAGTAGATGTCCCCATTTTTATAACTGAAGATAGAATACAAAAATAATGTTCAATTTGCTATGGAATATAATCTGGAAAAATATTGTATCCATGGTATTTAAAAATCGTTATGGGTTTGAAGAAATGGCTCAGGCAGTTAAGAGCACTGGCATGCTCCTTCAGAAGACCTAGCTAGGTTCAATTCTTAGCACCTACATGGCAGCTCACAATCATGGGTGGCTCATGCTCCAGAGATCCAATTTCTTCCTCTGGCCTCCAATGAAATCAAGCATGCCTGTGGTGTATAGAAAGAAATGCAGACAAAACACATATATTTAATTTAAAGAAAAAAAACATCATTATGATGACTCTTACAAATGTATAATTATTAAAAGGTTCTAAGGAACAGACTATTATTAAGAAGAAACTGTCATTCTACGAACATGTAGTTTCCAGACAAAATGAACTGTAAATGAGCCATTAGAAACAGCAAGGACTCAACAACCTGGTATCGATGAGATCTCTGTAGCGTTTTCACCCATACTTTAATTCTTAATAAGTTTTCTTAAATTTGTTCTTTGATAATTTCATAAATGTATAAATACATTTTGATCACTGTAACCCAAACGGCTCTTGTTTCTCTCCCACTCCTCCAACCCACCTACACTACAAATACCTTTCCCACATTTCTTCTTTTTTGGTTTTGCATTTGCCTTTATTTTGAGACCTGCTTAGCTTAACCATGATCCTTCCTCTGGCAAGGGGCTTGGAATTATCCACTTATGTATTCTTTCATCATTGGGTATACAACTGGAGACAATGTCTGTTTTCTCCCCCAGAATCCGTCAATATCCAATGCTACAGCAATGAAAGATATTGCCTATGAAGCTCTCCCAGATCCATGACTGAGTGCTGACAGGCTCAGTTGTATTTTGCAACCCCAGGGCAGAGAGCCACTGTGGTGTGTCAGTTTCTCACCAGTTGTGCTATGCCCGAAATAGAGCATTCACAGTCTCTCTTCCAGTCTCTCGTTCTTACATCCTTTGTATGCCTGCTTCTTTGATGACCTTTGAGCCTTCAGGTAATATAAATGTCTTCATTAATCTCTTATCCTCTGCATATTGGCAGTCAAGCATCTCTGCATTCAACATTCTCCACTGAAAGGAGAAACTTCTCTGATAGCAGCATGGACTAACATCTGTCTGTCCCCTCCTCCCTGAGATCTTTATTAATTTCCAAACTGGATTAGAATTGTTCTCCCTTAAGCAGCAGTTTACTTGGAACACTGTCTGTGTTTCGGAGCTGTAACTAACACAGTAGATGCGCCTCTGTTTTGAAATCACACACATTTCAGGCAACGTGTCCTAGGTCATCTTTCTGTTTTCATGTGACAGCAGATTAGCTGATCTTGAGAAGATTCAAAAGTGCTGTGGACATGAACTGTATAGACTTGTTTAATACAAATCCTAAACCCAGCATGTCTCAGTGGGTATGCCACAGGGAACCTGTCACAGCTTACTCAGATAAACTTTGATAAAAATGTCTACTATTGAAAAAGTAGAATTCATATTAAGAATATATCATTTAATTTCATATATAATCCTTAAAGGTTAACAAATATTCACAAACATTTATTAATAATGTATTTATAATAGAATAAACATAATTCAATATAATTAAAATTAAATTAAAATGACTCTAAGTTAATGAAATGCAGTTATAATAAACGTTTATGATGAATATTAATAACTATTATGCATATAATCTTTTTCTGCATGAACATAGATTCTGGCAGATGATGTATATAGTAGATCAGTATATACTATTGTGTATGTACTGATATGGTGTATATCAGTGCACTACTATTACGGGACAGTACATATGTACTGAGAGAAACAAGACAAAGGTCCTGGAGGACACTTTCTCAGTACCAGGGAACAGGTGCCAGGTAAGTGCACAGAAGAACAAAGCACCAACATGTCTCCATTGTTCAGTTTTCATTAGAAATATGTATTTTAGATAAGGTATTTACTCCTCTACCATGCTCTGAGAATAGACTGTTATGTCTTAAAGCTTGAGATTTCAGAAAAGTACTTCTTGACTGCTTGTATCTTGGCAACAAAGAAAGCAGCCAGGGTTTCAGATTCAGTTACTTTGACTAACCTTAGGAAGTAATAAGGACATAAAATCTGCTGTAAGTCTTCAGACCATAGTTTTAGGGCCTTTGTTCTCTTGTATGGAAAAGTCAACTTCCTAATCACACAGATTATATTTTTCTTAAATCAAAGATTATGGTGTTAGCAGTGAATCCCCAGAGAATCGTGACTCTGTAGCAAACACACTTCTCCTTCATTTACTAATTGATACTTCAAATTAATAAACGTTAGTAACGGCTTCATAATCAAGAAATTCAGATGTCTCTGACATCCAAAAATCACATAGGAACATGGCCAATATTTAAATAAAATATGTTTGTATATTTATACTGACAGGTCATCAGCAATTAACCCTAATTTCAACAAAATTGAAAAACAGAAATTTTGTCTAAAAAATGGTAAACTTAAACTCTTCCTTCACATAAAGGTGTCCTGAAATATTCACAAACAACATTTTGAGAACCATATTTGACATAATCTTTAACATTTCAACATTTACTTTTCATTGTTGTGTAAATATTTGATTTATTCTACAGAAAAACTTCATGTTAATGATATTATACATATATGTATATCAAAGTCAATATTCAATAAGATTTTATAAACTTTTTCATGGATGAGTAATTAAAGCGCAAACATTTAATTAAGATAAAAATGTATACATTTAACTCATCACTTCACTAAGCTGCTTAGAGATGGACACAGACATTTTCAGGAAGGAAAAAAAATGAAGAAGGCTGAGTTAATACCATGGTATATCCTTTTGCAGAATTGATTCATAATGTAAACAACTAAATTATAAAAAAAAGTCCTAGACAAATACTGTTAAAATCCCTTGATTTTGTTTTAGTATACATTATACATTAATCTTATGACCTTAATGTTAGTTTGCTTTTTGCCATTTACTATTAAGTTTTATAGCCTCCTGAAAATAAAGTGATATTACTCTCTGATCATTTCCACGTGTCTAAGTTGCAGTGCATGCATAGATACTTCTTGCTACAGGACGTGACTGAAAAGAGGATAATTCCAACACCCCAGGGGGGTCTTAGAAGTTATCATTGGCAGGCAAATGGTGTTCAACATGTCTCAGTAGCTGTAAAAAAATCAATCAATCCTCTGTAGCTAGTAGGTTTGCCCTCGTAAATGCTTTATGCCAGATAAACAAACTGTGTTCTATCCAGACAGTGGAACATGACCACACAATGTGAATTAATCCCCCCATCTAGTCAACCATCAATACAATGCATGAATGGCCAACCAACTATATTGAGTGACAGCAACCTAGCGTTCTTATTCTCATCTGTGGACAAATCCATCTTTTGGTCAGGCAGATTATTTTAAAAGTGTAATTCTTGCAGAGAAATCATTCATAATAATTTCTGTTACATGTTTTTTTAGTAAACCAAAAGTAAAGATGAAAAAAATACAAATCAGTGGTTGTAAACAACTGATTAGGACTGGAAAGAGTTGTTGACTGCAAGAGGCAGATGGATATTTTTCAAGTTCAAAAGCTGATCATAAGATTTCTGTTAGCATAACCATAGTGTTTGTTGTATAAATGTAGATGTCTGTCAAGCCTACAGTTCATTTGTGTAACATCAATCTAAATATTCATTCTTTAAATCTAGCTGAAAATTCAGTTGTTGAAGAAGAACACTAGCTTGACTTTTATTCTGGATATCTCGGAGATCTGCTGAAAGCATAGGATGAAGTGGCAAATGAGTAGAGAAGTTCTGAGCAGTCACTGTTTTTGTTTGAAGCACATTGAATGAATTACTTCATAGGCAGATACATAATTAGGGTGGAGTGTGTTATAATTTTCTGAGAAAGAGAGAGAGAGAGAGAGAGAGGCTGAGACTGGCATGGACATTTGAAACCACAAAGCCTACCTCAAGTGACATATTCCCTCCAACAAGGGCACACCTCCTAATCCTTCTCAAACAGGTCCACTAACTAAGGACCAAGCATTCACATATTTGAGCCTACGGCGCTGTTCTCATTCAATGAACTGCACTATCTAGCACTCATTATTCTATTCACTCATCCTCCCACTTACGCATTGATCATAGTTGATGCCATTTGAAATTAAGTAATAGTTTACTTCTGTGATCTTAGAACCATTTCATTATGATTATAAGAGCTCTAGTCTTGGTAGTTACACGATTTATTGGATAAGGGAATAGACACTGAATATTGGTACTGAAGAAAAAAAAAGGGGGAGTATTTCATAAAAATTTTCTATATTTTGATTGGTTGATCTTGTACACCTATATGTAACTACATTGTCTCAATTTATAAGTGGATACGTAACAACAGTAATGAATTTTTATCATATTATTTTGTCTTATTTAATCTATAAAAAATTCTGTGTTTTAAGAATATCATACTATATAACATAATAACAATATAACATAGTATATGACAATATATGTATAACATAATATATAACATAACAATATAACATAATAACAATATCATACTAATGATGTCACATCCAAGTTCATAAATCACTAGAACCAGAGAGGTTTAACTGTTGTACCAACCACATATTCACTTTTTAGTTTGTCAAGTTTTCCTTTATAGGATAACTTTAAGCCCCTATCACTAAATTAGGGAGAATGAAACAGTTTATTCTCATTGTGTATATTCTAAAAATAACATATTTTACTTAATTAGATGTAGTATCAATAAACCCAATAATTTAAGCCCATATACTTTGTTCTATTTCTATGAACATAGCAACTTGATTATAAAACATTAATATACAGTTTATAGTGAGTACATAGGTTTTAAAATATCCAATTTTTGGATGTTGAATGTTAATATATTTTATTATTTTATGAGTTGCTAATGAATCACACCGAAGAGGAAAATTTACGGATAAGCAGTGAAAATTTCCTCATAGCCATGCTGGAGATGTTTCTTCAAATAAAATTAAATGTATTAAACAGATGTTTGTGCTGTTTTAATGAAAGCTAAACAAAATATGCACTTACTCAAATACAGAGAAATGACCATTTTCCAGAAGGTTTAGGTCCTAACATCATCAATGTCATACACAGCTTATAGTCTTGAAAAGTGATTTATCCAGTATGTTTACTGCTTGTCACAGCCACGATGAGAATGCTCAACTAAGTGGCAGAATGCTTAGATTTGGCCGCTCAGCGTGTTTTCTTTCTTGATTTAGTATATTTTCCATTTAGCAATAGAATACATCATTTATTTTTAAAGGAAATACAATTGTGTGATACATTTGGACTTAAACTCTGGCCTCTAAGAACTGATCTAACACTTGGCTACTTGCTGTGAACATCAATGAAACAGTCACATGACAGACTTGGGGTGAGGAAGTTGCCTTAAAGCTCACATATAGATTATAAGAACCTTTCCCCAGTCTGCTGAAAATGAGATGGAAAATCTTTTTGAACCTGGATAGGTTGTGGGGAGCAATGTTTCTTCTTTTTGCAATGTTGAAGACAACATCAAAAACATAGCAATTAAGATAAAAACAGAATCTCGGTATTGATGTCAGATCTTAAACTTCTAAAACCAGCTATGCCTCAAGTTACACTTATGAATGAAGTACTATTAAATAATAAGTTTTCAATAAATCATTGTGCTATGCTAAGGGTGAGGTTTTCCAAATTTACAGAAGACAAAATCCAATAAAGGCAGAGAAGTATATCATTTTTAAATATTTTGTATTTAATAAAATTGTCTAAGGAACACTTGCATAAATTGCAAAAGGGATGAAATAGGTGTGTTAAATAGTAAAGTTTGTTAATGTATTAAAATGCTTGGACAGAGAGCTTCCTCTTCTAATTTAATAACCACCTTTTCATCAATATGTAGTTTTATTGGTTTAAAACACAACATGAATCAAACTCAGGGTCCAACACGAAGATCTTAATATCATCTGAATTGAACAGTTATTTCAATACTTATGGGGATCAATTATTGTATGTATAGACCTATGAACTGGACTAGCTGCCTGATAAAGCAAAGTGATGGACTTTTTTTCCTTATGGTGGCAGAGGTTTATTATAGATATCTGGGAGAGCATAAGGCACAGGCAGGGACATCTTGGGAGAATCCAGACTGGACATGACCAGATAGAGCTGTGCCAGGTGAGAAAGAGCTGACAGGAAGCAAAAAAGCGGGGCAACCAGCTACAGCATCCAGAGGGCCCACAGGTACAAAAGAGGGCAGAAAATGAAAATGGTTGGATTATATAAGGAAGGGTATCTCAGATCCCTGGGCTAGAGGGGTCAGGGTAGGGTTTCAGTATGCCAGCCAGGAGGGTTGAATAGCAGGTAGGGATTGAGAAAAGCAGGTAGAACCTGGCAGCTAGACTCTCCTGTGATATGCACCTCGTCCATTTGTCCTGGTGTGAAAACCTACCATCCCAGCCATTTTGTTGATAATTAGGGGAAACTGCAATCTTCTCTATTGCTACTTTCTGCTGACACTGGGACCTTGTTGTGATGTCCTAGGTGTAATAATATAAATATCAAATGATGCAAAACAGGTGTGGTACAAGGAAGTTTTTGAGCCATGAGGGCAGAGAGACAGAGAGGGACAGAAAGAGACAATGGGGAGTGCAGAAAAAAAGAGAAAGGGGGACCAGTCAGGTGCCCTGAGAGAGAAAGCCAGAGAGAGCATGCTTGAGTTGGCAGGCTGCTTTTATCTGTGCACTCTCCATGGCAGCTTGTGATGACATCATAGTCTGCCAGGCAACCTGGAGGCAGGCTACAGATATGCTAATACTAGGAAAGCTGGAATGCTGGCCAACTACAGGAAAATCAGACTGTTTTAATTACTGTCCTGGCTTTGTTGGACCAGCAGGGCAGGCTGCTTTGGAGCAGCCTGTGGTGGCTGAACCATCTAAGGCTGGCCGATTTGAAGCAGTCTGGGAAACAGATTTTGAGGGAACAAGTGGAGCTGGCTAGTTGCTGGAGCAGTTTCCACTTGCTCTGAAATCTATTGAGATAGATAAGACTAGGGAGAGAAGGTAAAGTTAAGAAGTTTAGGGGAAATTTTTATATTAGGTGTGCATTTGAAACTTCCAGGCCCATGATGGTAGTTGGGGGTGGGACATCCCAAGACCAGGAGAGAGAGAGCACATCATCAGTAATAGGAAATAAGCAGGAAAGGGGGGTTATTGGTTGATAAGAGTACTTATCTGAAGTCCATTTGACCTGTAAGAAGTAAATAAGGTCAATTTCCTGAAGCATTCAAATTTTTTCCAAATTTATAAAAACAGGTAAAAGTTTTAGATATGTTAGAATCGGCACTATTTGTAATTTATCCTGAAATTCCCATTGTAGAAAGAGCAGTAGACTCATGCCTTTGAGTCATAGTAAGAGCATGAGGAGCAAAAATCATTTGAGCTCAAAAGCATTAATACTCTTTTCTCTGTCCAGAAGAGTGGATGTATATAGGTTGGACAGATTTTTTTTTTTTCACACAATAAGAATCACTTTCAAAACTATGCTTAGAAAACAACCAAAGTAAATTTAAAATCTTGAGTGTGTTACTATCATAATTTTAGCAAGGCTTTACCAGGGCTAGTTGGGTAACTTAAAGTGATGGACCTTTTAAAGGATCCCTGAAGTTGTGTGTAAGAAGTTAAGCCAACATCTCATTGTTGGATTTCTGTGGACACTGAGGGCTCTTCTAGTTTCATATCATCCTCAGCTATTTTTAATACCTTTAACTGACGACAAAGAAGATAAGGTGCATGTTTGGTCGATTTTTCACACTTTTCTGCTACAAGTTCCATCAACAGCCTGAACTATATGTCTTCCTTTTCTTTACTACTTTTTTGGGGAAGATACATTCTTATGGTCAAAGAGACAATATCCAAGGAAGGGGTATTTCATCTGTTTTACAGAGAGAAAACAGAGAATGTTTTCTTTAAGTGTTTTTTTAAAGTATATTCCTATTACTTATTAAAAAGCTGATACAAATAAGAATAAATATTTGAAAAATATTCAAAAGTACTTTATCGCCTGCAAAAGAAGACATCAGATTTAAAATATAAACCTCCATATTTTTTATTTCGTTCAGTTCTGTAACACCTTTGTACTCTTTAATTTCTCTTTCTTTCCAGTATATCATTTGGTTTTTAAAATTTTAATTCTGTGTTATGCCTTTGTAGTAACGTATATTCTGATTGAGACGCTATAAAATTTTGGTTTTGTTAGAAAAAGTAACTTGAACAGGAGTGACACAAAGCTCATAAAATAGATTAAGGAAGAGATAGAGAAAATAAGACCATAAATAGGATAATGCTTTGGTCCAGAGCTATGAACCATGGTGTGAAACTTTACACAGAGGCAAACTGGCATTTTCTGGGTCAAATAAATTTCTGCACTTCTGTTTCCTAGTATTGGTTATCAGCAATAGGAATTTTCCATCCAAATTTGAAATTTGAATTAAAGATTTTTATCAGTTTTTCTAAACTTTGAATGATTTTGTGACTTTTAACAAATGTTTAGATGGATAACATGAAATATTAATTTCTCTGAGCTATCTCAACCTGTTATGTAATAATGTGATTGAAAAATTCAGTTTAAAATAAGCTATAAGGCTGGTACTAACCTAGAAAGTTTTAAAATATATATATCTGTAGAATTGTTTACAAAAATCATAGTGCATATATTCAAGGAACTACATGGAGAAAATGACCAAAGACTGACATGTGAAACATACACACCATTTTGGAATTTATGTAGGTTTCAATGTATATTTTTCTTCTTGGAATCAATTTGAATCAGTACTATGGCTTACTTAATGATTTGATTTATTCACCTGCAATAGTTTGTGGGTTTTATCCTAATTTTCTTTCTAAAGTCAGTATGTGTACTCTGAGAAGCCTTGCCTCTCCATGGGCCAGCCGTTTGGAAGGCTAGGAACAGCTAGAAGGACATTAGTTCAGGGTTAGTTTCGTGATATTGTAGTCTTGGAATTTGGGGAGTTCACTGGTAATTTTAACTGTGCCTAGGTTTAATAATAGCTGTGTTGTTTGATTAAGTCGGTAAACTATCTAATGGTTTATATCTCATCCATAAAACTATAATATTGATAATGTAGTTTTTCATGTAAAAGGGAAGATACTATTAAACTAATTAATGTGCTAGTTCAGTACACAGTGCTGCTCTCAGAGGCCACTGTAGAAAGCTCCTCAAAGTCAGAACTCTTTTTGTTACTATTTGGATAGAAAGTCAAGTGTCAAAAGCTCATTTATCTAATCTTGTTCCCCAACTGATGGAGCTATAAAGAGGAGATGGGTCTCTAAGGTGATGACCCACCAATGGATTAATCTATTGGTGAGTTCACAGGTTAATGGGATAGGCGGATACAGCCTACTGAGAGCTAATAAGGCATTGGAGCATGTACTTTCCATAGGTTCTTTGTCTCTATCTGTCACTCCTATCTGACTCTCATCTCTCATCTCTTTTTCTCCTCTTCCCTCTCCATCTTTTCTTCCCCCTCCCTTCTTCTTCCTTCTCTATCTCCACACCATAATATTGGACCTGAAACATAGTCACCGGCCAAAATAAACATTTACCCCTTTTAAATTGATTTTGTTATCTATTTTGTAACAGGTAGAAAATTGATTAACCTCCTATCACTGAAACTATTGAGCATCACTGGAAAAGGCCACAGAAATTGGAGACAGTCCAACTAATTTTCTTAAAAAAAAAAAGTAAAAAGAAATGTGATCATGGAATTCAAGTTTTGTTCATCTTCAAATCTGTAGTTTTATTTTAAACCTCTTTCAAATTTAGTTATTTCAGGACCCACAGCTGTTATCTTAGGTAGGTCTGCAAAAACTTTTTAAAACATCATATATTGTAAATAGCTGCAAATAGCACTTTGCCAGAACTAATTAATTTTTTTCACATGAAATGTATGCATACATATGGAAAGTGTTTCTTTTTCCTTAATCTTTTTTTTCTGGTGTTAAATATCTTCCAGTAAATAGGAAAAATTGTATATGATTTTAATCTACCACCTTTAAGTATTTGAGAAATTAAAGGAGAGTTAATTTACACATAAGTCATAGGTGAGATGTTCACACTCATGAAATCACACAGTAATGAATGTTTGTGCATTGTTATTACAATAAGGTACAAGCAAACATCAATTTTGAGCCTGTGAATGGTGGCCTTATGCGTCAAAATTTATATTTGAGTACTAGGCCCCAACAAGAATTCCTCTGCATATTCTTATCGATTTATTTACTCTTCTTCTGTGAGACATTAAAGTGGATTTTAAAACATATTGTGCTGTTCTATATTGTGACAAGCTAATTAAATTGTCAATGTTTTAGTAAGCATTGATTTCTTGCTGGTACTGAGAGAAAAATAGGGTGTTGGAATCTAAATATTGGAGATTAACTTTATGTTAAACTGATTTAAAATAAAATCACATGCATTGAAAATTTAAAAAATTAAGAAAATTCCGTTAAAGGTATTTTTGAGAAATCTTGAAGATATTTCAAAGACATAATCTAAGTAAATAATGATTCAGGTCCAAAGTACAAATTACAAAATACTTGTCTCTTTAATAGGAGTAGAGATATAAAGAGCTAAGCATGTATCCTGTGAGTCTACTGTCAGTCTGTCTCTGAGCCCAGAGCTGTGGGCAATGCTTTCTACTTTGCAGCTCTATTTTGCCATGGAAAGCTCACCACTGACGAGCTGTTCAGTCAAGTGCTGCAACTTGCACAGGAACTGTGGCAGAGCATTTATGACTTCTGATCTTCCAACAGCCAGTGAGCTGTGCTGTCATAGAATGCTTTTGTCTCATTTTTAATATTGGCACCATACTTCTAGATTGATAAGTAATTTTCCTGTGGTAAAGAAGAGTCGTTTTTGTAATTACTAATAAAAACAAAAATAGTAATATGGCTCTGTCTTCTCATGAGCAAAAGCAATGCTGCACGTGTTAAATAATAATCTCCATTATCAACAGCTACCTGTAGTGACAGATATTTCTGACAGCAGTCTTTCATTAAGAATTAAGGATAGAAGTAAACTTTAGTATCTTGGGTGACAGACAAACTTCAGGTTATCTTTTCATTACCCGATGTATGACTCTCTCCAACTCTCTCTATACTATAGCACGTATTGTCCTAGTTTGTTGTTGGTGTGATGTTTATCTTAGATTTTTAGACCTAACAAATAATTATTTTTTAGCACTATGTACATGACATTAAAAAAAGAGTTAAAGACAAGTTCTACTAAATGTAGCATTGTATTGCTTTGTCCAGAACTTTAAAATTACATTCCTTCAGAATTGTCAGCCACTTACTAAAAGCTTCTGTGTGATAGGAGGCAATAAATTCCCTTGATTTTCTAATTTTCCATTTCTTAACATTATATCTATTTATGATACTGTAGAATAAAACTCCCCAATGGAGGTGAGTAAAATAAAAGGCACAGGAAGAAGAAACAACTTGAAGGGACTCACGGAAATTTGTCAATAGGGTCTGTGACATTCATCCATCCCTCAATGCATCTATCTAAATACTTTAGTTCTAATGTTAGCTACCTCCAAAGTTTGTCATTGCGCTATACTCAGCTGAAAGAAAATGTGTTATCCATCAAGAAACTAACCAGACTCAGAAACTGACTTCAGTGCTGTAAGTATAGAATAGGAAATAAATTAGTAAAACACAGAATAATATAGGAATTATTATTTGAAACAGTAAAAATTTATATCACAATATCTTTTAAAAAACAAGAGTAAAGATAAATACAACTAATGGGAGCCACTAAAATGCTCATATTTCAAAGAGATTCCCAGCTTCAAAGACCTCTCCCTCTGCTTGAAGGAACACTACTTAATCATCCTGATACTCCTGAGAGCAAGATAGATAAGCTAATTGGATGCCTGGCCTAGTTTCCTATGACTGAAAAATTACATTATTAAATAAACTGTTTTTACATAATCTATTTAAGCAAGTAGAATATCAACAGTCTATTATGTATTCCAGGTAAGGGGGTTTTAGGCTATAAAAGAGAATTCATAACATCTATTAAAAGGAGACAGAGTCAAGGTGACAGTTTTCCCTTCTGCAT
The DNA here is from genome assembly GCA_010120015.1 of Rhombomys opimus. NCBI lineage: Eukaryota > Metazoa > Chordata > Mammalia > Rodentia > Muridae > Rhombomys > Rhombomys opimus. Next base: position 98,880 of record REGO01000556.1, on the reverse strand, counting down.
CACAAAATTTCACACTGATAAAGACAATGCTGAGACTCGTTTGGGGTTCTGAGGCTCTTTCATTTAAAATCCATGCCATGTGCTTGCAAAGGGAGTATCTGATATTAATGGTCTCTCGTAGACATTGTCTATTGCTTATGAAAATCCTTCAGAAGCACGAGGGCCAGTAATTGTTTTACCATTTACCATTTTTACTTCCTTTGTTAACCAGTTTTTCACATAAGGGAGTTACCTCTTCCTGGTTTAAGCAAGGTGACTGTTGCATTGATTATGTTCTCGTACTTCACCTATTGTAGAAGTTAACATCTTATTTGGATTATGTCCATCAGTAAAGGGTGCTGATGAATCTAAGAACAGAAAGGAAGAGGATGAGAAGGAGTTAGGCCTCGACCATCAGTTCTTTCTTTGCTTCCTGTTGTGAACATTACAAACTAATAAGCGAATGAACTGACATAAACAGCAAAGGATGTTTGCATTTATTCAATTCCCTTCTTCTTCCTCAAAGTGGAAACCTTACTTCAGTACCAATTGTCTCTATAATTTAATGAAATGAGACCTAATAGGTTTAAATCAATATTTAGTCCAACAAGATATTGCCTGGAAGCAAGCTTTATGGGAGCAGCAGTCTATGTTCAGAGCCGTGTTCAATACCTGTTAGATAACAGTCGCTTAATGAGCACCATAATACACAATAGTGATCTGTAAAGACAAATAAATATCATAGATATTCTGAGTGACTCAACAATGATGAAAATCTTCATTTGCTCAGAGAGAATAATAGTCTAACTTTCAAATCCTAAACAAATGCTGTGCTCCTTTAAAATATTTTTGTCTACCACAAATAAGCCAATTACTATTGCATAAAACATGGTCGACCTAAGATGCTAACACCTTTCTATGCATGAAGTACTTGCTTCCAAAGTTTGAAACCTCAGTTCAATTCCAAACCACAGGATGGAAGGAAAAACACCAGTTCCCACAGCTATCCTCTGACTATACGTATATATATATATATATATATATATATATATATATATATATATATATATGTGCTATCACACACACACACACACACACACACTATGTATATATATTCATATATATATAATGTGTATTCAGATGTATGAAAATGTTCTAGATCCTGTTACTTGTAAATATGTTATTTAATATTTATACAACAAATATACACTGTTGACATCTTTGTTTGGTGGCACAGCCATATCTAATGGGAACAGCAAAAGTCATAAAGTCTGCACAGCTGCTTGACCAAGGTCCAGCAAAGCTGAGACTTGTGATGCACTAGCCATCGTGCTCATGTTCTCCTTCAGTTTCAGTCTTGATATCCATATGTTGTATAACTGCGGGGCTTTTGATGCATGTGTTTTAGTATATCTTATGAATTATGTATGCTTTCTCCCAGGAATACTGCTTCTAAGCTTCCCCAGAAAAGTGCTGAGCATAGTGCTCTTCCCACTTTTAGGGACAGATATCCTTTTCTGGGCCTACTTGACGGTCTTTCTTAAGTCCTGAAGGTTGTGGCTCAAATAAAGGTATCAGAGACCTTCTTATGAGGTTCTGGCTCCAAGATACTCTTGGAACATCTGCCCCTGTAATTACTTAGGGGCAAGTACAAAGTAAATTCTAAAAAGTAATCAAGACTGGGTGTGCTAGAGGAGTTGGCAGCAGATCAGATTAGAAGCCTCTTCCTAGTTTACACTCAGGTGATTATGTGTTTTTTAAGGTTGGGGCTGCAAATGAGATGCCCTTTGGGGAAAAGATACATCAACAAAGTTATATTGGCTGGATTGACCTCTGTCCTACACTGGGCCTTATACTGACGGACAAAGATAAATGATAAAAGATAAATGATAAAAGAATAAAGTATTAAGACCTCCCTTTCAAAGATAATCTAGCTCGTGCAGGGCCAATATGGTGCCCTATGAACAAGGAACAAAAATAATACCAAGATTAGACATGTAAATAAGTTCTGCAAATATATAAAATATAAACAATGAATTATGCCAGAAATTGAATAATAACTGCAGCAGCTTTGGCCTGAAGATTTTTTTCCTTTGGCCTAATAACAATTGACACTGTGACCATTAGAAAGTCGATTAACACTATGCTTAGGACATGACAATCTGCCCAGAGTATTTTTTTCCTGTCTAATATGCTTGAAATTGCAAGATCCTTAAAAATTGGGTTGTGGGGTTGATGAGGAAAAACGAAAAATGATTTTAAAAGATAACTCTGTTCTGTCATGGTTTATCGATGATGAATAAATGTGTGATCAGGAGGGAGTTAAATACACATGTCCAAGGACAAAAATGATAGAATCTACGTTTTGGAACAATGTGAATCTATCCCTACCTACTGAGTTCTGTATAAATAAAGAAGTACTCTGACTGCCAGCCAGCCAGAACACAGCTTCCTCCAAAGCCCGTTCCTGATTCCCTCCTCCCTGGCAGACTCCTTATCTTCTCTGCAGGACCTGACCATGGTCATGTAAATGAAAATGATTAAATGGCAACCCAAGGCTTCAAGAGAGTTTATAAATGGAAAATTTCGCACGACCTACTGTAGCTGGAGTTTTGTTTGTGCTGTGTGGATATGTTTTGTTGTAGTTCTAAGTGTGGGATGCAGGAATTCTTTGTCCATAGCTGGTAGCAGCTTCATGAGAGTTACCTGATCCTTGCCAGCTGCTAAACAGTCTTGTGGGAGGGTTCTTGATCCTTGTTAACTGGAAACTGTTCCAAGGGAAAAGGTGGGGGCATGGTTTTGGCCAGCTGAAAAACATGCGTGTGTGGACTTTAAGAAGGTATAAATATTCACTTTACATCCCTGTCATAGCCCCTCCTTCCTCTCCTCCTAGTCCCACTCTCCCTCTCTTATTCCCACACTCCCTTATTCTTCAGAAAAGGTACCTCCCCTACCCACCCAACCCAGCTCATCTACTCACATGAGGACTGAGTTCTTCCTTTTCCCCTGTGGCCTGGTAACACAGGCCCATCAGAAGGAAGTGATCAAAAGGCAGGCTACTGAGTCCATGTCAGAGACAGCCCTTGCTGCCTTACTAGTGGACCCACAGGAAACCTGAGCAGCCCACTGGCTATGTATTTGTAGAGACCTAGTTCCAGTCCATGCATGGCTCTTGATTGGTGCTTCAGACTCCATAGGCCCTTCTGGACCCTTGTTAGTTGGCTCTGTTGGTCTTCACCACTAGGTCCTTTTATCCTTCCTCCCACTTTTCCATGTAATGTGAATAAAGAAATAAATTAATTTTTGAAAAATAGAAGGTATAATTAAGAGCACACAGACAGAGAGAGAATGCTACACTTCACTTTGCTTCACATTGCTTTGCTTTACTTTGAGAGGCTTTTAGAGAGAAACACTTCATAAAACACTTCATGGTCGCTGTGGCTGATTCTGCTGTTTGACCAGACTGCTGGTAACCTCACAAGAAATGTTGGAATAGTCTCAAGGAACTATGTTTAAAGAGGTCCACATGTCCCATCCCTATTCGCCTTCTTTCTCTCCTACCTGCGGTTGGTGGGTGGGAAGGGTGTAGAGGTTTTTAGGAACCCAACATCCCTAGCAAGCACTAAGTAGCTAAAGAGAACAATGCCCTTTCTTTCCACCAACCTTCTTTCTCTTCTGCCTTGTGTTGGGGTGGAGAAGAGATTGGGATGGAGAAGGAAGAAAGACATGAGAAACCCCAAATAAAGAAAGTTTGATAAATAAAAGCCTTCAACCTACTCCTAGAATTCAGTCGGTGTTCCATTGGCAGTGAGATAAAGAAGAAGGTATTAGAAGATAACTGAGAGTTTTCAACTACAACACTTTTTACTTCATATTTAACAACTGGGGCACAAGATATTAAAAAGACTAACAATACAGCACAGCCTAAAGATGGATGAACAGGTGACTCGGGAGCTGAAAGTATGATAATGAATTGATTTTTCTAACAGGGTAGGGTCAACGAAGCTGAACCTCAAGCAGCAGCTCAAGCTATTTAGAATGTCCAGCTGTTCTTACAACTGAGGTGAAGAAACTAATTGGATCAATGGGGCCAGATGTTTACAGTGTGACTTGCAAAACTGTGTTAATTATGGTGAAGTCTTGTTGTTTTCTCATGTCTTTAATATGTGTCTTTGGTCTTAAATCAGTTTGAATTCAAAGAAATAACATTCTGTCTTTCATGCTTCCATATTGCAAGTTGGTAAATCACGTTTTGGCACCTTGGGAGAGCAAGCATACTAAGCTGGGCTACGGGAGCCAAGAGCAACACTGGAAGCATCACACATGCTTATGGTGTCTTACATGAATCTGTGTTAGCTAAGCGATTGCATTATTTGGTCCTTGTGGAGCTCCTATCCTTTCCAAGTCATACTAACTCCCCCTTCTTTTATATGATTCCCTGCATTCTGCCAAAGGTTTGGTTAGGAGTCTTAGTATCTACTTTGATACACTTCTAGATAGAGCCTTTCAGAGGCCCTCTTGTATTCTTTAAGAAAAATT
>REGO01000556.1:26352-86460 GCA_010120015.1 Rhombomys opimus | reverse complement strand
CTCATCACCACTGTGCCCCTTTCCAAGTCCACTGATAGGGGGGGACCTCCCCCCCATTCATCTGATCCTGTTTTATCAGGTATCTTCATTGAGTTCCTGTTAGAAATAGTCCTTGTCATATTCAAAGTGCAAGTGAGAGCTGTTTTCACCCCTTTCCTTTGCCAGGCCTTACCCGCGAGGTACCTCATTGCCTATGAAAAACATTCTTTTTGTGTTAACAAATAGGAGACTAGCATCCATCGCAGGACTCCAATTTAAACCGGGTAAATCCTAAAAACAATTTATTTGCCTCATTTCCTCATATAAACTTAAGGCTCGGCAACTCTATATAATTGGATTCAAAAATTGCAAGATGTGGGGGAAGGAGTAATCAGAATGAATTATATTCAAAGATGAAACTGTCAAAGAATAAACAATAAAAATTGTAGGACAAATTAAAAAAAAAAGGATGATGGCAACACAATTAGTGCCAACTGACATGCCTTTCTTGCTAAAGCTGGGCTGGTGATCAAGATGATCAAGATGATCAAGATGATTAATTTCTTGTACCCATTTCTGCCTTCAGCTTCTTGATATGATTTAATTGAAAATGTCAATGAGTAGATGTGCATCCTGAGGATTTAAAGAAGAAATTAATGCTCGCTTTTTTATATATAAAAGTTTAGATTTCTGATTCTTTTAAGATTTTTATAAGATCACTTTTAAAAATAATGAATGAAATAATCCTTTTTTTCTAACTGCAAATACAGTCTGCCAGTAAAAGAAACTGGCTAAAAAAAAGTTACTTTGCTTGTTTACACTTTGTTAATCTATAGCAAGTTGCCTAGTTGCAAGTGTATGTGGGTTCTTGGGAATAATTTGTCCTTCAAATTTGTTTTTCACCCATAATTCGTAAAACATTTGAACATGCGAGGGTATTGGAGAACAAGTTTTTCTACATATACTCATTGTAATCATTCACTTAAAGAAAAATGGAATGTAACCACACTGTGGTTTTTGGACTGCTTGAAAAATTTACTAAGATATAGAAGCTGTGGGAGAAAAAAAATTAAGTTGTTGGATCTTTGTTCAATCTACCTAATGTACATATGGGTACATATGTACATATTTGAAAATGGTTGGAGCTTTGCTCCATCCACCAAATATGTATGTGTGTATGTGAAGTTGTCAGAGCTTGTCTGAGCTTTGCTCCATCCATCAAATGTAGGTATGTTTATGTATATATATGAAGTGGTTGGAACTTGTTGAAGCTTGCTTCATCCACCAAATGTGTGTGTGTGTGTGTGTGTGTGTGTGTGTGTGTGTGTGTGTGTGCATGTGTGATTCTTTCCTCCTTTTTTTGGCCAGTGTCCAAAGAAATTCTTGCCTATTACCAGGAGTACTTCAACACCAATGAATCAAGCTTTGCTCCCTTAGAGAAAAGTCTGCTGAGTAATCTAAGTTGATAATCACTGACTCTATGACCCACCTCAGTTTACCATGACCTGTTGAAGCTGCCCTTCAAAAACAAGGAATTGTCTTCTTAAAACTTTTGTATTACTGGAGTACTCAATGATCTAAGATATTAAGAGCTAAGCACCAAGAAACCAGCAGGATAATTCAGAAGGTAAAAGCAGCCAAACTTTAGGTCTTGTATTTGTTCCCTGAAATCACATGGTAGAAGTAGAGGGTTGACAGTTGTAAGTTGTCCTCTGAACTTTCCACAAATGGAAAAATGGAAAACACACACACACACACACACACACACACACACACACACACACACACAGAGAGAGAGAGAGAGAGAGAGAGAGAGAGAGAGAGAGCTGAGAGAGACAATGAGATGAGTAAGTGGTTCTTTGATCACTTCCACCTGAGGGAGGTGCAGCCCTAACAGGCCACAGAGGAAGACTATGCACCAGTCCTGATGAGACCTAGGCTAGGGTCAGATGGAAGGGGAGGAATACACCCCCTATCAGTGGACTGGGGGAGGGGTATTGGAGGAGATGTGGGAAGGATGGTGGGATTGGGAGGGGATGGAGGAGAGGGCTACAGCTGGGATTCAAAATGAATAAACTGTAATTAAAAATAATTTAAAAAGGAGTGGAAAAAAGTACCACAGTTGTATAATAAATTTATTTATCCATATACTATTTGGTCATGTATTTTTATTTCTTGTGGTTATAACTACTAGAAATCAAATTGAATGTTTTACTGTTGGAATAAAATACCATGAGGAAAAAAAAAAAAGAAAACAAAGTTAAAGAATCAAACATTAAGCCTTAAGTCAAGAATAAGGCATGTGTATTTGTACAGCATTTTTGCCCTTACACAATTTACACATATGTATATGCACCAGTATGTGTGCAAAAACCTATTCTTCCTAATGTCATGATGGGTGGGTCTGGTGGAATGGCTGAGTACTCAGTTCCTTACAAGCCGGAAAAACCTGAGTTTGACCCCAGAACTCACATTTTAAGAGGATATCACCAATTCTTCAGGCAAATGATGAGTAAAATTAGAGACTAAGGCAAACACAGAATGTAAGCATGTTAGGTAGGAGGCAACAGCGGTTATAACATGACATGCAGCATTACAGTAAACTTTCGTACAGTTAGAAGGATCTATAAGCACAGTGATGAGCCTATGATGGAGTATTCTTCTAAATGAGTTAATATAGACATTGCTATCATAAACCTTTGTGTGTGGTAACATGTATTATGCATTATGCATTACCTGAGCAACTGAAGGTGATTATTTCTATCAGCATTACAACAGGCGCAACAGATGTGCAACATATTCCAGTGAGACATCAAGGTAGCCCAATGCCAGCAGTCAACAGGAAAACTTTCAGCTCCTGCAACATTTCTTTGGAGCACTGTGGATGTGTTTGTATGTTACTGAATGTAATGTTGATGGATGCATAACTCTACAAACGTGAAATGAATCAGGATCTTCAGAAATAATGATCTCAAAACCGGGAAACCTGTGGATTTTATACTTAACCTTTATTAAGGCTGGGCTGCTGTCATGGACTGTGATCAGGAGAAAGAGTCCAATTTAGACATTATATGAGGAAGGAGCCTCATACTTTGCAAGTATCAGACACTTTGTGCTATTCTATTATAAAAAAAAATAAGTAGAGTATTTTCTTTCCTTTGGGAAAGGGTCGGATAGGTGCTTTCTGAGAAATACAGATAGACAGACAGTCACACAGACATCTATGTATCTTTGTATATACATATCTATGTATCTATCTACCATTCCTCATCTATCTCTCAATCATATCTCTATCATCTATCTATCTATATATAGAGAGAGAAAGAGAGAAACAATTATTCCTATTATTTTGGGGGAAGATTAGGTGTCATATTTGGGGACAGTGGGCTTTGAAGTCTTTCAGCGATATAAGTTATTTAATTACAGGAAGTCTACCTTCTTTCTATCATCACAGCTCTGACAACTAAAGGAATTAATTCACTCTACCATCCAATTCCCTACACATCCTCTGCTAACTTCAGCGTTCTCTTTGGCACATCTCAAAGCCATAGCTATCTATATACCCAACTTTCTAAACTTCCCAGGTATAGTTCAAATAGCAGGTGCTGCCCTTTGCTGTCTGCCTGGAAATCTGGTATGTGACACAGAGAGGAAGCAGGTGGAGGAAGACAGGAAGGCCCTGTTTTCTTTTTGTTTCACAAAGGCAGCATTATGAAGTAAAATCTTTTTGTTTTTATTTGAAAATAGATGTTTTTTTAATACAACATATTCTGATTATGGTTTCTCTTCCTCCAACCCCTTCCAGACCCTCTCTACTTCACCTACCCAAATCTGTGCCTTTTGTGTTACTCTGTCCTTAGGATACAAACTGACATCTAAAAAATTAACTTAAAAAACACAAAGAAAGAAACAAACAAAAACACAAAACAGGATAGGACAAAACAAAGAAACAGAAAATAAAGAGCCAAAAAAAACCTCAAGAAACACATTGAAGTAGAGGCATATACTTTCACACACAGAGAAATACCATAAAAACACAAAACCTGTCACAAACAAACAAAAAAATCTAAGGAAGCACTGTGAAACACGTAACCTCCAGAGATCCACTGTGTTGTTTTGTGTTGACTTTTCACCTCAGGGCCTGGGGTCTGGCCTTACAGTGTTGTTTCTGAGATTCCCTCGGAGGAAACTAAACTTTCCCAAGTTACCTTTTGTGAACAGGTATCAGTTGGGTACAGTTTTTGTGTTATGGGTGTGGACTTTTATCTTCTTCCCCTCTTAGCTCTGACAACCCATCAAGCTCAGGTCTGTGTAGGCTGTGTCATACTGACAAAGTCTTTGTGAGTTGATATGTGCATTGGTCCTGGCATAGTTCACGTGTGCTAAGGATTTTCAGCAGTAAGACATAATTTCTTCAGTTTTAATTCAAGTTAAGAATGTAGATTCTTGACACAATATTTAGAATACTATAGATGATAAAATATTGCTGTTGTTAACGATAAAAGGAAGAACAATGGGCTTCAAATAGACCATATTACTCCTGATATCTTGTGCCACCAAGATTGCCATTTTACATTCTTGGGTGTCCTGGAAGTATGAATATAATCATGTTTAACAGAATCAATTTATTTTATTAGTCTGACAGTAGGTGAGTCCACCCTGGATTCACGTAAACTATATATAGGTCAGGTTTATACTGTTGCTATAATTTATGGTCTAAAAAAAAAACCCTCTCAGATTTAGAGCAAATACAAAGCAATGTTTCAATGCATGCCTTTAGCACTAATAGTTCAGTTTAAGGAAGTACCAAGATCCTTTTCTGTGGTACCATAACGGCCCTGGGCTACAAGGAAGGGTTCAAACCTGGAATCTCTGGAGAAAGATCCAACCCTGGAAACTTCCAACATGAGGATGGCAGGGGCTGACTGTCTCCCCACTCCCAACCTTGAGACACAAAGCCAGCTTCCCACCATCACCAATGTATTACCCTGACAGGTATCAGGCTTTGCTCCTTGTTTGACCTTACAAGCCATCTCCCACACCCATCCCTGGACCCTATAGCCACTGTGTATGCAGATGAAACATCTTCCAACACCCCTGCCCTGGCCAATGGTACATGGTCACACAGATTTTGACTGAGAGTCTCTGGCAAACTCTCCAGAGTCATAAGCACCTCTCCTTCCCAATAAATCAAACCCGTTCTCCAAAGCTGTTCCCTGGTGTGTTCTACACCATTTTCCAGCGCATTCACCACCAGCCAAGATCCTGCACAACACTCACCCACACATGGCTAAGCTCCTCTTCCTCCAGTCCAGCCTGGTGCACAATGGCCTCAGTCCATCCTGGTTCACAGTGGGCCTGGCTACCCAGAGGGAGAAGTTACGCAGGTGGCCTGGCACCTTTCAGGCATTACTGAATGTTCATAGTTTCAACACTTTGGCAAAATCATGTTTGTAATGAGTATTTTAACTCTTCCAATATTTTTTTTCTCAAATTAAGAAATTACGTAGTGCAACTCATGGTTTCAAAAACAGAAATAAATTTAGGCCTCTTGTGGGATATTAGTGTGTGAGTGTGTGAGGCCATGCGTGCATGTGTGTGTGTGCGTGTGTGTTTACTGAAGCTTAATTTTGAGTTTTCTGTTTTGTTTGTTCTTAGAATTGTATAAAAATGAAGACAAACAGATTCACTTCTGTTGTAATTTTGTTTCTGCGGCTCACTGCAAATTCCTGTTCTTATAGTGCACTTTAAAGCAGGAGCCTTTTCCAAGCTGTTCTTATGTCATTCCCTCTTCAAGGGTAGACTCAGTCTGTGGAAAGCTTCTTGGCAATGTAGAGCAAATAAAGAAAAGAAAAAAAAAATACAGATTTACAGCAGAACAAATTAATCACACCAAATAGGGGAATGCAAACATTCAAACACATTTTTAAAAGGTAAAACATTATTTTAAAAGTAGTTTTAATCAGCTGTTCCATACAATGTTTTGCTCATACTCATCCCCTCCTCTGTATTCCCACCCACCTTCATGTTTTCTCTATTTTTCTCTCTCAAAAAAGAAATTTAAACAAACTAAGCAACAACAATAAAGCAAAACATATTAAAACAAACAAACAACCAAAAAAAAGAAAATAGACCTGATGAGAGGTGAGCACCAAGCAAAAGTCATACGCATATGATTTTAATTAATACTAGGCTGTCCAACAGTCATGATAAACTTTTCACAAGAACAGGGCTATCATGTGTTGAAATCACTTCATATAATCTTCTGGTCTTATGCGAATTCTTTATGAAGAGCTAACGGGTAGCAGTTGCATCATATGGCATAGAAACAGTAAAGAGACAGTGACAATAATAGGATGCATGGGGCACAGGGTAAATAAATGTCTTTTAATTCTTGACTTTTAAAAAAATGTGTTCTAAAAATACAAATGGTTTAGAAATTAAAAAAAAATGTGTTCTTATTGGTACTTTTTGAAAGGCATTACCTTCTCAGACATTCTCAAAGAATTTCATCAGGTAAGAAAAAAACAAACAAACAAACAAACATATGAGAAGCAAGAAGAAAAGAGACTGCACTAAAGATATTTAAATTAACATAATCCAGTATGCGCATCAGCGTATTCACTATGTTTAGTAAACATAATGAGGCTCTTTGCACTATTTTAAGGACTTCTTTAAATTACAAGATAAATGACTGTCTAGCTAGGACCTGAAACATGTCCTAACCAATAATGTAATTAATTGTGTTATCAGTTTAACATAGTATTTAATATTTTCAAGTGAGAATACTGTTTCTAACATCACAATTAAAAAGCCCTTGAAAACACCACAAAGAAATCATTAGTCTCCTAGAATACATTTTGTATAATTGATGGTAAGTGTGTAATGATGTAGTAAGCTGGCAATTAGGCATAATTTGCTTATGTAAATGAGCTGAAAAAATGGGGATCAATATTCAATCTACACCTATTTGAAAAGCAATTAGTTTAATTGATGGGGGAGAAAACCCCCAACAATGGCTAATCATGGCAAAATGACCTGAAACACTCATGCAAATTATTAGAATTAATTATACATGAATGACTTGATTGTATAAATCATTTTTTAAACCTTGAAGTTTCTATAGTTAGTTATTCATAAAAAAATAATAGAAAAAGGTGGTTTCATAATATGAAAGTTAAAGTACACCTTAGAGAGTCAGTATCAGGAACACGTGCAATCTGTTGGAAAAATGCCATCTCCAAATAGACTTTACTGAATCTAAAGTCTTTTAATGCCATAATTGTTAGGGCTGACATAATAGTTTAACAGAAAAGAAAATTATTCAGGAAAACACTATGTTATATAATTACTATTTTTTAACTCACTACTTACTGTCTTCACTTTTTTCTTTTTTCTTTTCTTTTCTTTTCTTTTTTTTTTTCCAGACAGGGTTTCCCTTTGTAACCCTGCCTATCCTGGTACTCACTACCTAGACTCAAACATAGATATTCTATTCACCTGCTTCTGTCTCTCAAGTGCTGAGAATAAAGGCATGTGAGACCACCATCCAGCCAGAATTCTTACTAGAATTATATGTACTTTTTTTACAGGTAGATGTCAAACACCTTGCTATGTTTGTAACATCTTGAAATTTGTTTACAGCAGAGATAAATATTTATCCTATTCCTACATAATTCTAATTCTTCATATACTCACACCATGCTTAGAATTGACAGGACCAGGATATAGTTTCGTAACACTGTGGCATTAGTGTATTTATTTTATACACTAAATAAACCTAAGTTCTGGATTGGTCCTCCTTATCACTTCTGCTTACTGTCTAAACATGTATAGAATCATATTTTACTTCTATTGAACTCCAAGCAGCATGCTTGAACTTAAATGTGTTAGGGGCAATGCCACAAACAAAACAGACACCTGTGGCTGTTTTCAATCTCAGATGTTACTCTAAGTGGACTTTAGAAATGTGAAATATTTTCTGGCTTACTCAGGCAATCTTTTAAGGAAATCTCATTCACACATACAAAAGTGCAGCTAACCCCCATCACAGACTACTTGTTTACTGATGTTCAATGAAATATTTCAAGAATACTATTTAAATATATTCCCTACAAAAAGTCAGTCTTATCCCTTTCTCCTAACCGGACTACCTTGTCTAGCCTTAATATAAAAAGATGCACTTAAACTTACTTTGACTTGATATATCAAGGCTGATTGATACCCATGGGAGAACTCCCTTTTTTCTGAGGAAAAGGGAAAGAGTAGTTATTGGGGTGAGAATGAGTGAAAGGGTTGGACTGGAAGGAAAGGAGGTGAGGGAGCTGTTGTTATCAGAATGTAACCTAATGTCATCAGAATGGAACCAAATAGAATAGAAGACCCAGAAAAAAAGCCCACACACCTATGAATACTTGATTTTTGACAAAGAAGACAAAACCATTCAATGGAAAAAAGACAGCATCTTCAACAAATGGTGCTGGTCTAACTATATATCTTCATGCCAAAAAATGAAAATAGATCCATATTTATCACCCTGCACAAAAATAAAGTCCAAGTGGATAAAAAACCTCAACATAAAACCAAATACTTTAAATCGGCTAGAAGAAAAAGTGGGGAAGAGCCTAGAACTCATTGGCACAGGAGACAACTTCCTGAACAGAACACCAACAGCACAGGCTCTAAGAGCAACAATCAATAAATGGTACCTCATAAAACTGGAAAGCTTCTGTAAAGCAAAAGACACCCCGTCATCAAAACAAAGCGACTGCCTACAGATTGGGAAAGAATCTTAACCAACCCTCTATCTGACAGAGGGCTGATATCCAGTATATATAAAGAACTAGAGAAGTTAACAAGCAACAAACCAAGTAATCCAATTAAAAAATGAGGTAGGGAGCTAAACAGAGAATTCTCTGTAGAGGAATATAGGATGGCAGAGAAACAAAGAGATGCTCAACATCCTTAGCCATCAGAGAGATGCAAATCAAAATGACCCTGAGATTTCACCTTACATCCATCAGAATGGCTAAAATCAAAAACTCAAATGAGAACACATGTTGGAGAGGTTGTGGAGAAAGGGGAACCCTCCTCCACTGCTGGTGGGAATGTAAACTGGTACAACTTTGGAAGTCAATCTGGTGCTTTCTCAGACAATTAGGAATAGTGATTCCTCAAGACCCAGCTCTCCCATTCCTAGACATATACCCAAAATTTGCTCAAGTCCACAACAAGGACATTTGCTCTACCATGTTTGTAGCAGGTTTATTTGTAATAGCCAGAACCTGGAAACAACCCAGATGTCCCTCAACAGAGGAATGGATACAGAAATTGTGGTATTTTTACATAATGGAATCTATTCAGCAATCAAAAACGAGGAAATCACAAAATTTGCAGGCAAATGGTGGGATTTAGAAAAGATCATTCTGAGTGAGGTATCGCAGAAGGAGAAAGACACACATGGCATATACTCACTTATATATACCTATAAGATATGATAAACATAATGATATCTATACACCTAAAAAAGATTAAACAAGAAAGAGGACAAGATTAAACAAGAAAGATGATCAATCCTCAGTTAGAAAGACAAATTGGACTTGCATTAGACATAGGAGAAAACAAGTAACAGGACAGGAGCCTACTGCAGAGGGCCTCTGAAAGACTCTACCTAAGAGTGTATCAAAGCAGATACTAAGACTCCTAACCAAACCTTTGGCAGAGTGCAGGGAATCATATAAAAGAAGGGGGAGTTAGTATGACTTGGAAAGGATAGGAGCTCCACAAGGAACAAATATATCTGGGCACAGGGGTCTTTTCTGAGACTGACACTCCACCAAGGACCATATATGGATACAGCTTAGAACCTCTACTCAGATGTAGCCCATGGTAGCTCAATAACCAATTGGTTTCCCATAGTAAGGGGAACAGGGACTATTTCTGACAGGAATTCAATGGCAGGCTCTTTGACCATCCCCCAAGGGAGGAGCATTCCTGCTAGGCCACAGAGGAGGACTTTGCATCCAGTCCTGATGAAACCTGATAAAACAGGGTCAGATGAAAGGGGAGGAGGTCCTCCCCAATCAGTGGACTTGGAAAGGAGCAGGGAGGAGATACGGGAGGGAGGTTGGATTGGGAGGGAATGAGAGAGTGGGATACAGCTGGGATACAGATTTAATAAAATGTAACTAATAATAAAAATAAAAAATCTAACCTCATACTGAAACCATACCAAGCAGAATAAAAATATCTCTCCTCAAAAAAAATAATCAAGTAAAAAAAAGAAATAAAAAAACGTAACATTTACTTTACCAAGCTCGCCTTCACATTACTTGAATTTCATAATAATCTAGTCTTAAAGTTTCTTTGCACTTTAACTTCTTGTCATTCACTTTAATCCAATTCTTCAACACCCTGTAAAAACAACTGATTTTAATGTTACATGTCTTTTACTCTTCCGTTTCAGCTTCTAAAGTGTATCTTTATCCTCAGGTGAGTCAGCTCTGTGGGCTACTCTGACAGAGATGATGTCATTAACATGCTATAGGCACTCTGCAAGCATTCCTTCCCATTAAAGAAAGGCATTAAGTATGACTCGTTAGAATGCCCTAGCGCATATCCTAACAGCTTTGATAATGCTCTTGGCTATATTACATTTTTTGTTGTTGTCGTTCTGAATGGGAGCTCCTCAGAGAGGAGGGGAAAAAAAAGGTATCTGGTGACAGAAAGCCCTGCTGTGTTTCCTGTCATGGAAGTTTTATGCTTAAAAACAGAACACAGGTTTGCAAGGAATATGCTGACCTTCTCTGGAGAATGAACAAATGTGAACACAAATAACAGAAAGTGTTGGGCTCTAAGCTCTGCCACTGGCTACTGCTTCTTGCAGGCCCTTTTATCACAAACTATTGAACCCATAAAACTAGAAGTTAAGGGTTTTGTCATCCACCAGACATATAGTAATTGTTGCCTAAGAGGTTAGCTAGGGGAAAAGCTGTCCCACGTAAGTGATGTGGAAAGAATTCCAGAATTTAGTGGACCTTTTGTCACTTTAAACAAGTGTGTGTTTCATAGTAAGTGTACAGTTTAATGTTTTATGTTTCATATTCTGATATATGGTTTATAAATGTGAGATGAATACAAGGAGGCACAGAAAAATTAAAGGAAGGGAAGGAGAGAAGATGAATTGACACAAATACGGTTTACCCAATGGGAACAGGGACGGTCTCTGACATGAACTGATTGGCCTGCTCTTTGATCACCTCCCCCTAAAGGGGAGCGACCTTACCAGGCCACAGAAGAAGACAATGCAGCCACTCCTGATGAGACCTGATAGACTAAGATCAGAAGGAAGGAGAGGAGGACCTCACCTAAGAGTGGACTTGGGGAGGGTCATGTGTGGAGAAAGAGGAGGGAGGTTGGGATTGGTAGGGGAGGAGGGAGGGGGCCATGAGGGATACAAAGTAAATAAAGTGTAATTAATAAAAAGTAAAATAAAAAATGGAGAAAAAAATCTTCAAATTAAAAAAAAAACTAAATAAACAGATACATGATGTGAGTATATGCCTATACACACAAGTGAAATACCATGCTTAGTCACAGATGAAAACAAGAAAAGAATCAATGGTCGAGAAAATAACTTACATGGATAATGATAGAATGCTGGAGCTCACACTAAGATTAATCCATGGCATTTTTCTCCATGTGACTTTATCAGATAGAACAGGCTGCAGATCTCAAGAGTTGGCATGATTTGTTCAGCTCAGCAGAGATCACAATCAATTCACCCTCATCAATCCCAGGTTTCAATACAGAGCTTACACACAACAAATCGAACCCCTCCAATCTTTAGAACAATTGACTTGTAAACTGGTAGCCTTCAGACTTCAGAAATCTCAAGTGCTCTCAGGGTGGTTTGCGAGTTGTAGCTTGCAAGCTTGTAGGTACACTGTAGCCTGGCAGGATGAAAATCCATCAAAAACTAAAATTTAACATAGATAATAAACATGCTGGTGCTATATTGTCACAAATTTTTAGGCTCTTGATTCACCCTGGTCATGAGTTTAGATCTCTGCTCTGGTGAACTTGGGTGGAGATCATAACTCCACCCTTTGCTGGGGTGGTTTTGTTGTTATTGTTTTGTTTTGTCTTGCTTGGTTGTTGTTGTTTTGTTTTTAATAATTGGGAAACTATGAATGAGGTTATTTTAGCAAGCTAATTCATGGTATGTGTTCAACACACAGCTTGATGCAAAGCACACAACACTTTTGCCACTTTCCCCCATGATATGAATGGGAAAAATTTTGCATGAGATTTCAGTCTTCTAGCAAATAGAGAATAGTGACTGAGTTCTACTGGTTGCCGAATTAATTTTATTTTTATGAGCAAGGTTTGCTTAAACTTTTTCTATCAATGCATTTACTGCAGTTTTTCATCTACATGTTTTAATATTTAGGAGATCAGATATTTCAATATGCAAGTATTGTAGCCATTCCTTGGGTTTCCATGTTCTTATATAATTCAAATTTATGTAAAATATACTTCTAAAACAAATTTATACAGTATTTCTGTATAAATCAAACTAATTTCTAGATTCTGAGAATTTTTAAAATTAAAGTCTACCTAAAGTATTTGTTACAATTGCTGTTTGAAAGATCCTGAGTCCCAGTGTCTGTCCGTGTGACTTTGCTGCATATGGAATTTTGGAAGATGAAGTCTGATTGAGATAAGAAAATTCTAAACTAAGAACATTTTTCATGCAATGTTTATTTTATTATTTACTGTTTATTACAATTTATTCACTTTGTATCCCTGCTGTAGCCCCCTCCCTAGTCTCCTTCCACTCCCACCTTCCCTCCCTCTTCTCCCCCTATTCCCCTCCCCTCTTTCACTGATGGGGGAGGTCCTCCTCTGCTTCTAACTGACTCTAGCCTATTAGGTCTCATCAGGACTGGCTGCATTATCTTATGAAAGAAGGGGGAAACAAAAAGACCTAGAGGAGACAGGAGCTCCAGAAGGACAAGAACAGAGCCAAAAAATCTGGGCCCAGGGGTCTTTGCAGAGAGTGATACTCCATCCAAGGACCATGCATGGAGATAATCTAGAATCCCCACTCAGATGTAGCTCATGGCAGCTCAGTCTTCAAACTGGTTCCCTAGTAAGGGAAGCAGGGGCTGACATGAACTCTGTGGCCAGCTCTATGATCACCTCCCCCTGGTGGAGTGCAGGCTTCCTAGGCTGCAGATGTAAACAGTGCAATGTTTATTTTTAAGAAGATGCAGAGTAAAAGAGAGGGAATAGGGTTACCTGAGAACAGAGGCATAGATGAGAGTTTATGTGAATAACAGAGAAGCTATAAAATCCAAGGAAGGACCCTGCTATAGACACTCAGAGGGTCCAATTTCCCTGTCACATGTTGTTTTCACTCTTAAGTTATATAACTCTGGGAAGACATTGCTTCAAAACATTCCATTTATGGTAAGTGCTATAGCAACTGGAGCAAATTAATAAACACTTCAAGTGCAAGGCTCAGCCAGGTTTTATTCTCTCACTTAGCCTTTGTCCCAGCTTACCCTCTTCATTTGCTCAGTCAAAGCCTTCTGTACCTTTCAAATGTCAGGACAAGTTCTATTGTCATTCTAACCACTCTATCATTGTACATCACTTGAGTGTAAAGCACAAACTTTAGCCTTATGTCGTTTTGCTTATGATAGGGTCAGTTCCTGTATTAATTGGTCTCTGTGAAAGCTTTATGTAACTATAAAAGAAATACTTGAGGTATTCAACTGAAAGAGAAGAAATATTTATTTTAATTCATGGTTTTTCAAGGTTTAGTCTGTGTTAGATTTATTTATTTATTTATTTATTTATTTATTTATTTATTTATTTGCTTTTGTGAAAACTAAACATCCAACTAATCAACCAACCACCACCACAACAAGAAAAGACCTTTACAGCGGTATCACAGTATATCCAGCTCATAGTGAGGAAAGAAGGAAAACTGTAAAGAAAGCTAGAGGAGCAATGTATTTTTGAAATGAATACTATATTGACAAGAAGACCCCTCCACCTATTTAAACTTACGTTAGTTCTTACAACTGCCAGGGGTTGGGGGCTATGACTTTGGCACTGGGGGAGAAGGTATGGGATGGGGTGGGGATTGTTATCTAAGACTGGCAGCTTCCTCTTGAGAAGATACTGTATCATTTCCATTTCTTGTTCTTCCCAATCTGAGGGAAAAGACACCAGTGTCTTTAAATAGATAAATTTACTTTAAATAGGAAAGAGTACTTTGTTCCATTGACAAAATACATGGGAATTTAACTTTAATTTAACCAGAAAGACCAGAGTTTTCTTCAAGTTGCTTTGACTATGGAACTTGTGGCATTCTGGCTTACTTAATACTGTGTTGATAATATTCCAAAACTAAATGCAAGGAAGCCAGTACTGTGTTAACTTTTAGTTGTTTAGAGATTTAATCAGTTTGCCTTCTGCGTACCAATAAGTCATGTGTGAGTGTGTGTTTCTGAGACACATGCATACACACACAAGCACAGGGACAAAGAGAGGGAGAGAAAGAGATTCTGTGCATTTTCTGTAAAGAAAATCAGGAAAGGAAATAGAAGGAATGTGTTCATTTAATCTTTTCAGAAACAGGAGAAATAATCATGTAATTCTCTTTAAACATGTTTATAGTATATTCTTTAGCCATATGTGTGACATAGAGGAAACAATTTAATTAAATAATTTTATTTATTTTGTATATGCAACCTTTTTTTTTCTTTCAAAACTACACCATCACTTTCAAAGGACCATTAATATTTGATGCTGATCAAATGCCTTTCCAGTTAGTTAACTACTTTCAGGTTCACAATACAAACCCCACAGAGTTGTTAGTAATGTTACTTCCAGAGAAATTGAGCACACAGGAATCTTGTTTCCACAGACCACTGACAATATCAGTCTCACTACATTGACGTGGATTACATGAACAGTCATGAATTTTTATGGGAGCTTGCAAGCATCATTCTCTTCTACCAACATTAAAAAAATTCAAACAGAATGAAAAATTATAGAGTACCAAGCAAAACAATCAAAATATATATTAGGTTTTACTTACTATATTCAAACTCTAGGACAACTAAGAAAACCAACTTTCCATTAATATCCTCAAGCTATAAAAGTTGTATCCAACAAAACACTGCAATAAAACTATGACTATTACTATTGAAAATGTATGTTAAAATAATAATCCACATAGAAACTCTTTTAGAATGTTTATAACAGCATGGCATGACTTCTGTGACCATTGCTATTATCAGTATAGCAAAATTGCCAGTTATTTTAGCAAAGATTGTGAGCATGTCACTGCCTAAAACTATACATTCTGTGCCGAAAATATTGTCAAGACGGATGCCGAGCAACCAACAAACCCTGTTGGCTGGGAGTTGAATGAGCTAAACCGGAACTGCTACCCCAACTCTTACCACATTCATATCTTGGCATTTAAGAAATGGCTCCAAAGGAGAAGCAAAGCAACAGGACAGAACTGCCCTTTGTGTGATGTGCGGCAACAAAAGAGATACTGCCATCTAAAAAAAAAAAAAGAAAAAAAGTGAGAAAAGAATAAATCTTGGAACTATGTAAGACTTCAGGCAAGGGCTTGAGAGAAGGCTCAGTGTTTAAGAATATGTAATGTTCTTGTAAGGGACCTGAGTTCAGCTAACTGCACCTATTACGGGTGCCATTACTTCAGTTCCAGGAGATCTGGGGCCCTCTTCCGGCCCCTGTGGTCACTTGCCCATACACAACGCACATAAACTAAATGTAGGCAAATACATGTAACTTTAAAAATTCAACATAATGTTAAAGCTAAATAAACCTGAAAAATATCCTCATCATTCAAGAAGAATATTTCACCGTCACTATAGCATTCAGTGAACATGTTTCAGAAGTCTTTGTGTGCACAGCAGGTCGGGATCCCTCTCCCATCTCTCAGGCAAACATTCTTGATTTGTCAGGATCTTCACAATCTGACTACTTAACATTTGACCATAGTTAATGTTTTTATTTTTGTTTATTTGTTTATTTATTACAATTTATTCACTTTGTATCCCAGCTGTCGCCCCCTCCATTCCCTCCCAGTCCTGCAGACCCTCCCTCTTCTCCACCTATGCCCCTTCCCTATTCCACCAATAGGGGAGGACCTCCTCCTTTTCTATCTTACCCTAGCCTATAAAGTCTCATCAGGGATGGCTGCATCATCTTCCTCTGTGGCCTGGCAAGGCTGTACCCCACAAGGGGATTTGATCAAAGAGCTGGCTGCTGAGTTCATGTCAGAAACAGCCCCTGCTCCCCTTACTAGGAAGCCCACTCCTCTGAGCAGAGGGTCTAGTTTCTCTCCTTGTTTGAAGTATGGGTCTCTGCAAGCCCCCCTGGGCCCAGGATTTTTGGCTCTGTTGGTCTCCTTGTGCAGTTCCTGTCCCCTCCAGGATTTCTATCTCTCTCTTCTTCTGTAAGGTAAGGTTTCCTGCTCTGCCCAAGGTTTGAATATGAGTCTCAGTATCTCCTTCAATGCTCTGATGGGTAGAGTCTTTCAGAGGCCTGTTGGGGAAGGCTCCTGCCCTGTTCCTTGTCTCTTCCTACTTCCTATGATTTTTAATTTTATGATTGCTTACCTCAACTCTTGCTCTCACTTGTTTTATTCTGATATGCATCTCATAAACTGATTTTCTTTATCTATTGTTCTTTGTGTCATTGTAAGCCAAGAAGCTTATTAATGGAAAATATTTCTGATTCTTTTTTTTCCCCCAGAGAATAACCTTCTATATCAGTGGAAAGCAAGGCCCAAGGTCTCAAGGAATTCATAGCTCTTTCTTAATGTAAGGCCACAGGAAAGAATATTCATCAGGTCCATCAGAGAAAAACCCTCAGCATGAGCAAATAAAACTTAACCAATAAGAATGCAAAAGGGTCGATGTGTGATTTAAGATTTAATAATGTTTCATTTACAAATGTAGGCATTCTTGTGTTTGGGGCATAGATGTTCAGAATTGTGATGTCCTCTTGGTGTAATTTTTCCTTTGATGAGAAAGTAGTGCCCCTCCTCATCTTTTTTGATTAATTTTGGTCGAAAGTCTATTTTATCAGATATTAGAATAGCTACCTCAGCTTGTTTTCTGGGTCCATTTGCTTGGAAAACACTCTTCCAGCCCTTTACTCAGTGGACTTGGAAAGGGGCAGGGAGGAGACAAGGGAGGGAGGATTGGGAGGGAATGAAGGAGCAGGATACAGCTGGGATACAAAATTAATAAACTGTAACTAATATTAAAATATTTAAAAAAGAAATTAAAAAAAAGAATGCAAAGGGGCCTGTGAGTAGCCTTTAAATGATATCCTGTGGAAAAAGCAGTAAGGACTCCTGTAGATTGATATTAACATGTGAAAACCTCAAACTGATATGTGGGCTAAGAGAGGTAAAAATCCTCCTAATTTAAAGGATAACTTCAGAGGAAATTCTACTAGAAGACAATGAGTTCTAGCACAACAAATGTTAGTGTAAAAATCAGTTCCCAGAGAAAAGTCAGTTGGCTGTGGGTGTGTTCAAACTGCAGCCTGTGAGCTGAGTGCTTCCAGGCAGCCTGTGGGTCAGGTACGTTTACATACAACCAAGGAGGACTGTGAATGAGGTCTAAGATCTTGAAGTGAACTTAAATGTTTTGAAAGCTTATTTTGTGTGTTTTTTTGTTTGTTTGTTTGTTTTTTTCTTTGTAATTTGAGTGCCTGGTTTCGAAGCATGACTGTACATACAACGTGGTCTTACAATGTCAAAACGGTGGAGATGCCCTTAACGGAAATGAATCTGAAATTAGCAGGATTAACTAAGGGCACCCTGAAATTTAGCATTCTAAGAGCCTGAAAGAAGTACTCAGACTCCTGATTTACATGTGAATTTTCATGGAGAGAAAGAAATCCAGAAAGAAGAAATGAAACAAGTCAGGACATAAATAACTGAAAATTGATGCTAACACAGAAGTGACACCTACTCTAGCACTGATGGCTGGTGTGATTCTCTTCTAATTACACTGCTGCAAATGTGTCTTTTCCTTTTAAATTTTCTGCCAGGACGGCCAACTCAAGCATGGTTTATAGCAGCTCTAATAGGAAAATATATTTAGGAGTAGAATCTGTTGAGTTCCTATCAGTACCTGTCTTTACATTATTTGGTTTTATTGAGTTCAATTGCATTCTTGGATGATGTGTACCAAACTAACAAGGGGACTGTTTACTGAGAGGAAAGTAAACATTTTTTCCTTAATGACATGCATTAAATAGTTAACTTTATGTCAGTCTATTTTATACAAGTGGTGTCTCGAAGCCCTGTTAAAATTGGTTTATAGACTTCCCAACTGCTGGTACACATTAGGAGGTAATCAAATTACATGTTGCCTGCTGAGTCTGGCAAGACCTGGTCAGTAGTTTAAAGGAACTCTGCCTGCATTGCAGTCAGGTTACTAGTACTTGGGTTACTCTAATTGAAACAACCTTGCTGACTATTAATCGAAATGAGCATTGCATTCCCATTTCTGCTTCATTTGTTACCAAGACTAAGAAGAAGCCACTTGTAAAAATGAGCTTCATTATAATGTTGCCCTCAAGTGTCAGGATAATGAGAATTTATTATAGGTGAATAGTATAATGATGCAATTTTAAAATTAGTTGTCTTCTGGGTCGGATTATAAGTATGACCCATGCATCAAGACTATAAAAATCCCTGTGATTTAATAAATTCCAATACGACAGTTTCAACTTCATGAAATTCAAGCCTACTTTATATATTATCAATAAACTCACTCATTTTTGTGTAGAGTCACTGAGTAGCTCTGGCTACCAGACTGAGAGCGTTCCCTCATCTAGGTATTTGGATCACTGCATAGTCTTTTCCACACTGGGTGACAGCAATACATCAGAAGGGGTGGCATGTCACTTTTAGAATTGTGCTCACTCTCATGCATAGCTCTTCCTGGGGGAAAGAGTATTCTTCATGTAGAGGATCTGAGATGTACTATGATAAGTAACTAAGGTGACTGGCCCGGGCAACCAATTCATGTTAACTCAAACTAAATTCGGAGATCATTTTGTTTAGTGCAGTAGATACTTAATTTGATATTTTGACACTTAGAATGATACAGCACACTAACAAGAAAAAATTGAGAATAGAAAAATGACTTTGGAACCAAAGAGTGAGAGAATAGTTGGAAAGCTAGGAAAGTAATAAGCATTTTGTAAAGAATCCTCATGAAAGATTAAAGGGCCTTAACAGTAAGACTGAAAAGGAATTGTAATGCCTCATGATAGTAAATGTATCCTCGCAACAGTATTGGCTGATGATGGACAAGCTTTATATTCAAAGACATTTGGGACAAAGAGCTGGAGAGATATTTTTTTAGACAAGGTGCCAAAATTGTTTTCTGCTTTTTCTTTGCAGCAGAAAAAGTAATTTAAGAAGATATACAAATTCTTTAGGAATAAGAGGCCAATGTGATAGAAGTGATAGTATATAAAAATGACTTAAATCATTAAAATATAACAGAAACAGAAAAACATGCCTAAATTTTCATAGAGACTTCTCTCTATATTAGGTTTCTACTCTCATATGGATAGCAGTCATATTAGATGGATTCAACTCTAATTTTAATAACAATAGTAAAACAGAACTTTTTATCCCATAAAGTCTACATTCTATCAAGTAGGGTTGATGATGTAAGCAGAGTTTTGCTGAACCTAATTCAACTAATTAGACCTAAAACACAGACATTTAATATGTCTCTTTTCCGGGAAGTTTTTAATAAAGCATGTAAGACATCAATGTTATTTGATGTCTTTTTATATAATTTTTATATAATTTTCACTCAATATCTAGGATCTACATAAGATTATACTATGGACATTTTTATTAACTATATTGGCTAAATAAAATTTAGTCATATTTTACTTAATATAAATGTAAAATTCCATATAACTTACTTGGTCAGATAAACCACTGCATTTATAAATATTATGATCAATGAGCACTTATCACAGTGTGCATTCTAGCACTATGAACAAAAAAACCAAGGACGATCAATAGAGACTTGGGGAGAAGAGAGTTTATTACATCTATAGGTTAAAATCTGTAGTGGAGGGAAGACAAAGTAAAGCCCCAAGGAAGAACCTGAAAGCACAAAGTAGAGCAGAGAACATGCAGAGAACATGGAGGAAAGCCACTCACTGACTCATCCTCCACAACTTGCCCACCTTGCCTTATGATGCAGCACAAGTCCACTTGCCCATGGAATGTAGTATTTACATGGGCTGGGTCCTCCCACATCAATCATCAAGCAAGAAAACACCCAATTCCTATCCCTACTGGCTGAGCCAAAGAAGACAATTCCTCATTTGAGATTCTTTCTTCCCAGGTTTCTCTAGCTTATGTCAGGTAGACAAAAACTAACCAGAACAGGGGACAGAATTGCTGTTCTCCTTCCACCGTGTGTTCTGTCAGAGTTATCAAGCTTGGGGCTAGAGACTCTTTTACCTCTGAGCTATTTTACTGGTCTTTTATTATTGTTTTTAAAAATGACACCTTGATTATGGAAATGGAAGTAGTTACAATTATCTACTCCCATAACAACATGTGAAGTGTTCCAAAATGTCTCCTGTATCCAAATCCTTTAGGAAAGTATTATTATTTATCCTTTCAGCTGGGTGTGGTGACACACGCCTGTAATCCAGCACTCAGGGAGGCAGAGGCAGGCCAGCATGGTCTACAAATCAAGTACAGGACAGCCAAGGCTACACAGAGAAACCCTGTCTCAAAACAAAATACAATAATATTATCCATTTATTTTTAAATTATTATTTATATGATCAATCCTCACTTAAAAAGACAAATGGGATGTGCATTGGACATAGGAGAAAACAAGTAACAGGACAGGAGCCTACCACAGAGGGCCTCTGAAAGACTCTACCTAGCAGTGTATCAAAGCAGATACTGAGACACGTAACCAAACCTTTGGCAGGGTGCAGGGAATCATATGAAAGAAGTGGGAGTTAGTATGACCTGGTTAGGGCAGGAGTTCGACAAGGAGCAAATAGATCTGGGCACAGGGGTGTTTTATGAGACTGCTTCTCCAATCAAGGACTATGTATGGATATAACGTAGAACCCCTACTGAGATGTAGCCCATGGTAGTTCAGTATCCAAGTGGGTACCCTAGTAAGTGGAACAGGGACTATTTCTGACATGAACTCAATGGCTGGCTCTTTGACCCTCCCCCTGAGGGAGGAACAGCCCTGCTAGACCATACAGGAGGACTTTGCAGCCAGTCCTGAAGATACCTGATAAACCAGGGTCAGATGAAAGGGGAGGAGGACCTCCCCTATCAGTGGACTTGGAAAGGAGCAAGGAGGAGATGAGGGAGGGAGGGTAGGGTTGGGAAGGAAAGAGGGAGTGGGATACAGCTGGGATACACAGCTAATAAACTGTAACTAATATTAAACAAATAAAAAAGGAAAAAATAAAAAAATAAATTCTTATTTATGCATATTTGAGTGTTTCTGTATATATGTGTGCTACATATGTGCTGGTGCCCATGCAGGACCAAAGAAGGCATCAGGTACCCTGGGTTTGAAGTTGTGAATCTCTTAATATGTGTGCTGTGAATGAAACACAGGTTCTCTGGAATAAAGACAAATTTTGTTTTAATTTTTTTATTTTACTAATTACACTTTATTCACTTTTTATCTCCCCATAAACCCCTCCCTCCTCCCCTCCCAGCTCCACCCTCCCTCCCCCTTCTTCATGCATGCCCCTCCCAAGTCCACTGATAGGGGAGGTCCTCCTCTTCTCCTCTCATTCCTTCTGATCTTAGTCTATCAGATCTCATCAGGAGTGGCTGCATTGTCATCTTCTGTGGCCTGGTAAGGCTGCTCAGGGGGAGGTGATCAAAGAGCAGGCCAATCAGATTATGTCAATGTTCTTAACTTCTGCATCATCACTTCAAACCATCTTTCTCATTAATTGACATAGGATTTACTATTGAACTTTGAATGTGTCATTGCTAAATAAAGGTACCAAAAAAATCCCAAATTTTAGGCGATGAGTATGGAAGTTTATTTTTATATCCTGGGAGCCTCTGGGTGGCAAAATAGAGCTTAGATGCAGTATGTACATATTTAAAAGTCACTCTAGACACCATCGTTTCCAGTCAAGAAGGGCTAGGGGGACAGCCAAAGCCGGGGACAAATGTTGTGAAACCAACTGGAAAAAACTACATCATCAATCATAAAAAGTGTTATCATTACCCATTTCCTGTAAGCAGCCACACACCCCCAAATAACTGCAAGGAAGCCTTGGTTAAAACATCAGTTCTGCCCCAGAAACTTGCATCATAGAGGAAGAGGTAAAATATTGAAAGTATAAGTAGTCTGAAACTGATGACTTTATATATAAAACCTAATTATCTTAGTCTATTCAATAACATAATCCAATATAAACTCATTTCAATATTTAATATTCAACTAAACCTCTCTTTAAACATCTGTAATGAAAACATAGTAACACTTTGCAACCTAAGAGAACTAAGGCGCTTTATGAAAGCACAGAAGTACATGCCATAGAAACTTATAGTTATTAGGAATCATGCCATGAAAGCCACACTTAATAGAAAAAGAGAAGTTAAGAACAAGAACGCATCTCATAAAAGTTTGGCTTGCTAGTGCACAAAATGAATACACAATCTATACCCTCGTCAACTCTCCAGGAAGAGAAAAAGAAATTAATATAAGTATTGAAAGATAAATAGTAATCTTAATTTTATTGTGGACTATATAACAGTTTTAGAGAAGCTGTAACAATGTAACAAAAAATTAGACATGTCGTTATGAAATACTGATAAATACATATTTATTTTTTATTTTAAATATCTAAAAGAATAAGCTATGCCTTTTTGTTTGTAACCCAACCACAAAATGCTGTTTGAACAATTGAACTGAACAATATCTAGCATTTTTGTGAATTATAACAATGACAAATCCACACACTTGCAATTATTTTTAAAAAATCAATGGTACTCATATATTCTAGAAAATTCCATTCATCTATCTATGTTATGAAATGTCCTCTATCTATGTTAGAGATAGAGATAGAGATAATATAGACACAATTTGATGGAATAACAGACATATCTCAAGTATTTATAAACTGATTCTGGTGTTGATGCAGTCTCAATAAAAAGTATCAATTAGTTTTTTTAAAGAATAATCCCATAAGAATAACTGATTTTTTTTAAAATTTAGAAGTACAAATCTATAGACTAATGTCAACTTGAGACGTGAAATATGGATGTATCCTTCAGATATTCTAAGAACCCAATGCGATGCTGATGAAGTTTAGATGAGATCCTTAAAGTTGGCCCTAACCAAATGATATACCAGTCATTATAATAAGTTATAAGCAAAAAGAAAAAAAAATAGGAGAGAGCTGTGTGAAGAGGCAGACATTCATTTTCTATTTCTTGCATAGCTTAATAGATTTTCACATCATCTCTATCCTTTTATCCATTTCTCACTTTATTTTTTTGCTTGCTTTTTCGTGACAGGGCTATACTATGTAGCCCAGGCTAGCCTCAAAGCAGTCCCTCTCTAGTCAGAAACCACATATGCCTTTTTACACATTCATACAAACACATCTGGACACACTCAAGAACACGTTCTTTAACGAACACTTAGCACATAAAGAAAAAAATAATTACATAGATGGTACTGATAAACTCGGCATATTACAATGTCTAATAAGGGGGTAGAGCAAAGTCCCTATGAGATTAAGTTAGGGAGTACATCAGATGAAGATTTCTGAGAAGGGATTAGCACATGACTCTGAAGGAAATTAGTTGAAGCTGTTCTGTCCTCAGTGTGAGTGGTCAGACGCAATAGGTTAATAAAAAAAAAAAAAAAAAAAAAAAAAAAAAAAAAAAAAAAAAAAACCAAAAAAAAAAAACCAAAAAAAAAAAACAAAAAACAAACAAACAAAAAAAACAAACCTCCAAGTGCCTCACCAAAAAATCAGATATGTTTAGTGCTCTGAAGAACAGTACTTCAGGAACTCGAGTCTTTTGCCTCCAGGACTATTGCCAGGCTCTTGGCACAATGGCTCTAGATTTACAGTTGCAGAATGAGAGTTCCACCATCACCTCTTACAGGTCCTGGGTCCTATGAGCTTGGACTGAATCAGTCTTCCCATCTATGATTGCATGTGCCGATATTCTATATAAAGAACCCTGAAAACAACATCTTCCCATCATAATGTATTCAATGGTGATGAAAGATTCAGTAAAGTGCTGTGATGGCTATTCTTTTGTCAACATGACTACATCTGGACTTAACTAAAACTCAAGTGAGTGCTTGCATAAATATATAAAGGATTTTTCTTAATTAAATCATTTGGAGTTTGAAGACACACTTTTAATCCAAGGTTTTTAAAATTATTTTTATTATTATCATTTATTAAAATTTATTCAATTTGTATCCTGGCTGTGTCCCCTTCCCTCATCTCCTCCCAATCCCACCCTCCATCCCTCTTCTCCCCCTATGCTCCTCCCCTAGTCCACTGATAGGTGAGGTCTTCCTCCCCTTCTATTTGACCCTAGCGCATCAGGTTTCATCAGGACTGGTTGTGCTGTCTTCCTCTACGGCTTGGCAAGGCTGCACCCCACAGGGGAAGGTGATCACAGTGGTGTCACTGAGTTCATGCCAGAGAAAGCCCTTGCTCCCCTTATTAGGGAACTCACTTGGAGACCGAGTCTATGGGCTACATCTGAGCCTGGGTTAATAAGATCCTCTCTATGCATTGTTCTTGAATTGGGTATCAGTATCTGCAGGGTCCCCAAGGCTCCGTTTCTATTGGCTCTGTTGGTCTGCTTTTGGAGCTCCTGTCCCCTCCAGGTGTTACTGTCTCCCCCCTTCTTTCATAAGATTAACTGAATATTTGCTCAACCTTGTCTGTAGCATCTCTATTTGTAATCTAAAGATTTTCGAGGTGTGAAGAGTCCGTTTAACATTTCATCTTCTGGTGGCAGCCTATATGAAACACAGGAAAGAAGAAAGCTTTTAATCTTTGTTTTTCTTCACTCTCTGGCAAGTCCATGCCACCACTGGCATTAGAGCCTTGTTTTTTGGTATTCCAGTATATACTGAAGATCAGCTAAGGCTTCAGTCCTCTTAGGCTGAACAACTCCTGGATTCTACGACTCTCCATTGGTAGACAGCCATAATTGGACTGGCTCAGCTTCAGCCTGCAAGGAACTCTGATGAATACCCTCTCATTCTATCAGCTCTGTTCTTCCAGAGAACCCTGACTAATCGGGAGGCTATGGCTGCATTAACAAGCACAGCACATATGTGCATTGCTCCTAACGGCAAAGTGTCTGTATTTAGAAAATATAGTAAAATGGACAAAATATTTCTAGGTCCCAATTAGAAAAACAAAACAAAAGTATAATGAGATTTGTTTACAAAAATAGAAAATAAGTTTTAAAAAGCAATGGAAATAAATGTAAAAATAAGGCTGATACTTGGTTACATCTGCACTAGGGACTTCTTGATTTTTTTTTTTAATTTGCCTTGAAGGAATCGGATGTCACTATGATACATTCAAACAAAATATGTTTAAGTAGATTCAGCGTTCCTCTCATGCTTGACCCCCTGCATACCCTTCTGTCAATCACCAGCCTCCCATCCAATTTCATGTCATGTGTGTCCTTTGATCTTCTCCTACCTTCCTGGGCCCCTGTTTCTATTCTCTTCTATCTATTAATGCTTTACCTGTAGTTATGTCCATTTATGTAACGCAAATACACACTTTAATCAACAACATGTATATAAAAGAGGACATGAGCTTTTTGTGTTGAGCTCACTTATTGTAATATTTTCCAGATCCATTTTTTTCTGTAAATTTCACTTTCTTTGCAATTGAATGAAATTCCACTGTGTATAAGTGCCATGTTTTCATTATCTATTCTTCAGCTGATAGACAAATAGGCTGGTTTCATTTCCATGCTGTTGTAAGATAGATGTTCAAAAGTTAAGCATAAAAAAAAAATCCAAACTGTCAGTAAAAAATGGGCTAATGAAATGAATAGGCAGTTCACACAAGAAGGAACATAAATGACCAGTAAACATTTTGAAATGTTTTCAAACCCCTAGCCACTAGAGATATGTGAACTGAAACAATGTTGAGATCTGCCAATCAGAATAGCTATCATTGATGACAGAAAATAACTACTCTGATAGAAAATACTGGTAAGATGATGGGAAAGAAGAATCCTGACACTCTTTGGTGGGTGTGAAAACTAGCACAGCCATTGAAGAATACTGAAAATTAAAAATAGGACTACAATATGGCCCAGTTATACCACTCATGGGAATATACCCAGACAAATCTATCACTCATAAAAGAGATACTAAGATACTAAGAGATACTGATTCCTTGACTCAGAAGTCCCAATTTGGTCTTTGAGATTGTAGTTGTGAGTAAAAATATATTTTAAAATTTTCCCTGATGCTGTTCCTAGTGTAATAGCCCTGGCTTGCTTTTGCATTTCACCTACTGGTTTCTAAATGTAAGATATTACTGGACAAAGATCATATTCTGCTCTCAAAAATAAAAAAAAATAGGATTATTTCTTTTTTCTCTACTGAGACTTGATTTAAATGTCTGGACTGTTTAGTTTGGTGAATCCATATTATAATTTTGATTTCTATACCTGATATAAAATATTTCTAATTCTACAGACCTAGGCACATGTAGCTAAATTTAGGAATTTTGAACATCATGTGGTTGGTGGTCCTCATTTGCATCATATAACTTCTGTGTACTTTGATAGAGCTTGAAATAACCCAGGAAAGAGAGACATATATAACTCATCAAATCCAAGCAGCATTCCCTCTCATCCTTTCTTTTCAGCTATCTTTGCAGGCAATTGAAGTCTTTATGTTTTCCTCTTACAGAAATGACTACTTCGAGATTTTTTTTTTGTCTCAGACTTGGTGCTTGGGGACTATGAATGGGCCACAGATTTCCCAGAATTTGCCACTGACATAATTCAGTAAGCAAATGCATACTCCTTGCTAGTCTTTGATCCCTGTTTTTCTCTCTCTGTCCAATTGGATGAGTGTGTCTCAGGGTAATGACACATCACACATACTTATTGACACCATCCTACTGCAAGCCATAGAGACCACCAACCTTGTCTGATTATTTTGGTTCACCAATACTTGGCAGCTACATTTCTTTGTTTGTTTGTTTTTAATATTCTTTTTGTGCAATTTTTATTAATTATTATTATTTATTACAATTTATTCACTTTGTACTGTAGCTGTGGCCTCCCTCACCTCCTTCTAATCCTACCCCTCTCTTCTCCCCCATGCTCGTCTGTTACTCTAGTAATAATGGAGGACCTCCTCTCTGACTTTACAAGAGCAAAGAAGATAATTCCTCTTAAACTCTCCATATATTCTTTGATTGGAAAACCAAACAGTATGAACCGTATTCATTTATGCCCTATAACCACTTTTGTTTTAAGAGAAAGCAAATAGACGTGGCAACGTGTTTTCTAAACGCTCGATTATTGGGATAATGAGGAGACCCAATGGGGAAGATACAGGGCAACAAATCTGAGAACTTGAGTTCAGTCTCAGAGACTCATGTGGTTTAAGGAAAGAACCAGCTCCCTCAAGTTGTTTTCTGACCATCAAAGAGCACTACGGCATATCCATATATGCAGACATACTTTTAAATTTAAATTTAATTACATTTAAATGAAAAATACTTAATGCCTTGTATGTTATACAATTATAAGATACATAATCATAAACATATATAACATATATAATTATAAAAGTCCAGTTTCTTTCAGTTTTTTTTCTATTCAACTCCATTCATTTCCACAGCAGTACAAAGGAAGGACAAAATGTCATCCTTAACTTTGAATTGCTTCACTTTTGTCAGTGTGTTCACAACCTTAACTTTATTTCACTATAGTTCAGTAGTAAATTTCTATATATAAAACCACACTTTCAAGTTGCTTAAAGATATAACATAATTGGATGTACCTTTAACCTAGTGGTTTC
Organism: Rhombomys opimus; assembly: GCA_010120015.1. NCBI lineage: Eukaryota > Metazoa > Chordata > Mammalia > Rodentia > Muridae > Rhombomys > Rhombomys opimus. Next base: position 58,318 of record REGO01000556.1, on the reverse strand, counting down.
AAATCCTAAAGGAATGGTGTGCACACAGCATCTTCTACTATAAAATAGCCTGAGATCAAATAAAATGCAATGAACAATGTCTGCTCCTACTGAACTGGAAATGTTATTAGTGAGATACTGTACAGAGATGACAGCACTACCTCAAGAAACGTAATGAGGGAGTTTTGTCAAGCCAAACCTTTTAAAACGTTTGAACTCCATAAAAACCTGGAGGCATGACAGATTAAATGTAATGCTTACCTCTGATTCTGAGCTGCAGCCTGCAACATCTAATTCCTGTAAATAAGAACAGATGTGCTGTTAGGGGGTTTGATTTGTGTTTTTGTTTTTCCAAACTCATGGAGCAACAATGAGCTTGTTCCATTTAGGTGATGATGGGGTAGCTATGTTTTCTCACTCAAGCATGTCAGAAAGAAAAAAAAAATAAGTCTCACTCATCTCAACCCTATTTAAATGGAAGCCCAAAACAATTTACAGTTGGATGTGTGTTTTCAAGATGGATGAAAACAGACAGATCTACTGAAATACGTCTTCAAATATTCAAAGAAAGACATAAACACTACTTTATCAAGTTTTGAAAGAACAATTATGAGTTCAGCTTGTATGCATGCTATTCCAGCAGTACCCTGAGAAGTAAACAAACAAAAAACAAAACAAACAAACAAACAAAAATCACCTGCAGCAGGGGAGAGGAGGAAAAACATGATCGATGCCCCACTCTGGGTCAAACCATTCACCACAATCAATCACACACCCTCTGATAATTGCATAACCTCTGTTACTTTTAATAAAACAATTTCTTTTTCTAGAACACAGATATCTCAGCTTCAACACATCTAAAATGTAATTTACAAGTTTGGCGTTATCATTTTACTGAAGACAGTTTCATGAGCACCTCTCAGATCTAATTAAACAGTTCACATACACACATTTTAAATGTATTCACTTGCCAATCATATGGGCAGGATGCTGATAATATTTTTCATTTGTTTTGAGCCTTTTGCTTAAGAAACAAAAAAACAACACAAGAGATCTTGCAAACACTCTTGAAACAACACAAACTAGAATCAGATTATAGTCACATAGCTACAAACAGTAACATAACATAGACAGAGGTTTTAAGGGTTATTATCATATTAAGAACAAACTATAATTCACATATGAAAATTATAAATGGAAGATTTTAGACTATTTTCACATGATTCCACAATAACTGCAAAAAATGCAAGGATACAGACATTTTTTTCTGAACCTGTAATAAAATTTTTAATTGTATACTTTTTATGCAGCCATCAACTTGTCTGGATACTCATGTGTGTGTGTTTTTGCTCAACTGAAAGTGAAAACTTATACGTGACATTTGTATTAGAACATAAGTAATATACAATAGTACAATAACACTAGAGCTAAACCAATAATTTTTATTAATATAATTGTTATTTATTTTTTACCTCATCACAGAAACTTACAACCTGTTTTGACTATATATTCAGCTTAAACATATAAGTGTTATAAATGAAGGAAAAAATCATCAAAAGTTGTCAATTCATACTATAGATCTTTGACTTCATTTTACATTAGCCCTTGATACGTTTGTATTACAAATGTATAATTTCAAAACCACTAAAACTGAATAAGTTTTTATGATCATGCCATGATTGAAGATGATTAATTGGATGATTCATGTAATTGAGACATAATATAAATTAAAAGAGAAATTTATCTGTCAACTTTGAAACTCTGATTTCTTTAAAACAAACAAACAAACAAAAAAACCAGGATTTCACATTACTCCATATGTAGTTTCTAAATTAAATTTCAAGAGTACGTAATTTAGAGATACACATAGATAGTCTCGCTCTTTGGAGATGGTGGCAGAATGATCAAGCGTGCAATATCATCCTGAACAGCACAGTGACTAGTAGAATATAGGATAGTCCAGCCCATTCTATGTAAAACTGCCTCCAAAACCAACACAGAAACAAGAAGAGGAGGGGGGATTTCCATGTTGTGGAACAACAAGAGTTATATACGCCTAGCAGTGCAGTGGTCAAGAATAATGTCTTTGGAATTAATGAGACCTGGGATTGAGACCATTTGACAGCTTCATGAATTTTAGTTTCTGTGTTGTTCATTGTCACTTTATCAAACTGAATGCACTTCTGTCAATTAGCACCCAAGTCAGAAGATGGTTACTGTGGTGCTATCTTGAATGCCATCTTAAGGTGATTGACAGATGACCACAGGAGCAGTAAAACATAATTCCGAGTAGGTCTATGAGTGTGTCTCCAGAGAAGACTACAGTGTAAAACCAAGTGAGAGGAAAAGGCTATCCTCAATGTTGCACCACTATCCAACAGACAGGGACTGGTCTGAATAAAGTGGGAGAGAAAGCCAGCCTTCAGAATCAACCTCCATGCTTCGTGAAGCACATCTGTTGCTGCTTCCATGTCATTTTATTTAAGGTTACCGTTACTGAGATGGAATGTCATGAACAAAGCAGCTTGTGAAAGAGAGAATTTACTTGCCTTATGCTTCCACATCATATTCATTATCAAAGGAAGTCAGGACAGGAAGTCAAGCAATGCAGGACTTGAAGGCTGGAGCTGGCGAAGAGGCCATGGAGGAGAGCTGATTTCTAGACATGCCCTTCATGGATTGATGAGCATTCTTTCTTATAGGTGCCAGGACTACCTGCCCAGGGCTATCACCACCCAATATGAGCTGAGTCTTCTCCCATCAATTCCTAATTAAGAAAATACCCTCACAGGCTTGCCTCCTGCCTGATCTTTTGGAGACATTTTCTTAATTGAGATTCTCTCCTCTTAGATGACTTTAGCTTGTGTCAAATTGACATAAAACTAAACAGCACACATGCCAATGGCTGTTAGATGTCAGTTTCAACGTGGACCCAGATAGTAAACTTATAAGGGATTTCTAGATCTTCAGCTTCAAACATGGACTCTATCATTGGGCTCATCATTCTGTAACATCTAGCTTCTTGGATGTTGCAGGAGAAGGCATATTTTTGAAGTTCCAAAGACAGTGTCTTTGGTTGGTTCACACATTAGACTGCTTGGTTCCCAGATGAACAAATTGCTAGAGAGGTTGGAAAATTTGGGGCGTGGGCAGAGGACTTTGCTATTCTGTAGTTTCAACCTACTTTCAATTAACTTTTTTTTCATCTTTGCTGATGAGATATGATCTCTTAGATTCCTGCCCTTGCCAGTCTGTCTGCCACCTGTTGCCCTTCTCCCAGTACTTTTGCCTGTGGGAAAAGGCTATTGTGTTAGTTAAAGGGTTCCCTGAAATTTAAGTGAAAGAAAAACAGAAAAAAATGTAGGCTTGTCATTGCCAGTGTAGGTCTGGTCAGATCAGAGTTTTCTAATGATATCCAAAGTCCAAATCCACCACATCTGTCACACAACCCAATAATTTACCCCTTCCTTTGTGTTCCAGCCATTATCACTTAGTAGTTTTGATTCTTTGTTTGTTTGGGTATTCTACAACTCACTATGGAGAGAGACCAAGCTGACACTGAACTCAAACAACTCTGCCTGCTTTTTCCTCCCAAGAGCTGGGATTAAAGGCACGTATTACCATGCCATAAGGTGTCCAATCGAATTGTTTGCCAACACATACAGGTAACCAAGAAGCCAGCATGTATAAAAGACTAAAGCTTATAGCATTTCAGCTCTTTAGATATTAATCTACTAGAATCTTACCAGAAAGTACAATAAACAGCATCTTAATAAAGGAAGTATTGGAGGGTCCCATGTGGTACTGCCAAAGTGAAGCCTGAATCCAGTGAACACTAAAAGATGATGGAAGTGCCAGAGATCTGTGGTGTCTACCATGGATTGCTGCATAGAGGAACTGGAACCATTCTAAGTGAAAGATGTATGTTGCAGACAGCAAAACTGGAAAGACAGAGCCAGCTAAGACCTTTGACACTAGACAAGAAGCTAGACAAGATTCAGAATTTGCCCTGATGGTTTCTATTATTACTTAATAGAGTATTTCCTTACTATGTTCCATGTCTCCGTTTAGAATGGTAATGTGTACTCTGCGCTATTATATGTTGGAAGTATGTAGTTTGCCTTTTGGCCTTACAAGGTTCCAAATTAAGGTATTCACTTGAATTGCAGAAGGGGTTTTGGATTTTTTAAACAGGGTTAACACTTTGAAAGATCATATAGGCTTTCAAGGTCAGACTGAATGCATTTGGAATTATGATATGGCCATGAACCAATGGGAGTCATAGAGCAGGGCATGGAGCTTTGAATAAGAATACTCTATACAAGCTCAGGTATTTGAATATTCAGTCCTGTTGGTATCCTATTGTAGGACATTTGGAATGTGGAGCCTAGCCAGACTGATTATATCACTGGGGATGGATCTTGAGTATTTACAGTCTTACTCTGTCTCTCACTCTTTCTGCTTTATGTTGGCAGTTAGGTTGTGATCTCTCAAGTCTTTGCCTGCCATCATGCCTACTGTGGTTACCATGATTCCCTGCTGTGACTGACTCTACAGCTTCTGGATCCATAAATTCAAATAAACTCTTCAGTGATTTGCCATGGTTGTGACATTTTATCAAAGCAACAGCAAAATAACACCTACGATCTCAGAACCAAAGATTGTTTTCTTTATCAAATGGTGGAATGGATAGTCAAAGAGATTATAAACAATAATTATCAGAAAGGAATGAACATGACAAATAGAAATATTAGACATCTTTTAAATTTTCTTTTCTAGTGGATATAAAGTCTATTTATGTGGATTATAAACCTAAAGTGTAGCAAAAGTAGGTGATGTCAGTATTTATAGCCATTTTTATTCTAAGTACATTTTATTCTAAGTACAATAATATATCTCCTTGGACATTCAATACTGAATGATAGTGAAGAGTTAAGACTTAGGTCTGAATTCTGAATCTAGGCACACATCGCAGGCATAGATCAGTAAAAAGAAATGAGGTGGGACAGTGAGGGGCCACCTGTTACACTTAGAGGTTCTGCTAATATAACCACACTTTGATGTTTATGAGAAGCAGGGAGACACTCCCATCAACATTCACGAATGAGAAGCTTAGAAAGTGGAGCTACTTCCTTAAGCCACAGAGTCAGCTGGAAGTAGGTGGGGGGCAGTTCAACTTTAGCTTTAAACCTAGATTTATTTAAAAATCCCAATTACTAGCTTTCTCGGCTCAGCAAGCTAAAATGTGAAATTAATGTGTGCGCTTGTACCCACACACGTGCACATGGGAAGAGTGCTTTCTGAACTTGAAAGATGACTGTTGGGCTCCAATATGGCTGACAGCCCAGAGCTTAACCTGCGAAGGAAGTAGCTCCCACAGGCCATGGGTTAGGCTGTCAGAAAACTTGCCTTTTACATGGGTGTTTGGGAACTGCCGGGATCTGGCAGAGAGCCATTTATGATGAGAGGAGTGGAAGAGATGATATAGGCCAGGAAGGATCTATCCATTTGGCTGGTAGTTCTCACATAATATGGAATGGCTACTTCAGGTAGAACTTGCTTCGCACCATGCTGAATCTGTCAACAAGATGAAAATTCAGGGTCCTGTCCAGAGGCAGCAGCAGGGTCTACCATGTACACTCCGGTGCCCATCCGCCTTCGGAGATGAGATTGTTGAGAACCAAGGGCAGCAGCTGGCCATCACTGAACCCCAAGCCCGGGCTCTCTCAACAGTGAACTACAAGGCGGGGATGCCAGTGCAACCCACACTCACTGTCCTAGCAAAGTGTAACTAATTTTTTGAAAATGAAAACAGTGGAACAATGTATTTGTTTAGGAATAACAGAGGAATAACACATGTGAAAAGTGAAAAAAATAAAAAACAAACAGTCATCTTAGTATAGCTTGAAAATATTGCAATGGCTTAAAGAGAAAGAGCAAACATTGGGGGTGGAATGAAAATTGCAAGAAGAACATTGTAATTGATGGAGTAGACAGATGGTGAGTTGGAATAAGGCTAATCTATGTTGCAAAATGGAACCTGATATCAACATACATAAAGAAAAGCACGCAGAGATTTATGAAAAATTATATTTTATCAACTGAAAACTCTAATTTTAGCTCCAATATAAATATTTCACAAAAATCATCATTAAATTTTAATTTGGAAATTACATTCACGAAGCTTCTTCTCTACCTAAGGCAGGCAAAATTCTTATCATGACTAGCTTCCCTTGGGGTAAATTTGTGACAGAGAGACTGAAGAGTCCACGAAACACTCCCTGTTGCTAGTTTAAGTTGACAGAGAACTGAATTTATCAGTACACTTTAATGCTTCCAAAATTAGCCACTTTTATTTATGGTGCTACATTGCTTGAAGCAGTTTACATTTTCAATAAATAATTAAAACATATCTTAGTGTTCTACTTCTGCGGGAGAAATACAAGGAATAAATGACACATTTTACCTTGGAGCTAGGGAGGAAAAGCAAATACAAGACATGGAAAAAATGTGTATCTTCACTCTCTAATGAAGGACTAACAACTGCCACTCTGACTTCTCAGTTTCTGTTTCTCATGAGCACTGCTCTGAACCTGTACATGTTGCTAAGTCTACAACTTTACCCTACCATTCTTGTAACACACGAAAATCTAACTTGACTTCTGCTATTTTTACAGAACTTCCTGATTGCCTGTACAATGCTGTTGCAATGCCAATGACATATAAGAAAAAGTTTGTTTTCAGAATATATTATAGTAACTTTTCACAAGTGCACCTGCGACACACACACACACACACAATCAATTACTCCCACTTTTTGTGAATGGTCTGTAGAGTGTATCCTATTCTGCCAGGCAATTGCTAATTTGCTTTCATTGAAGCAATTAACTACTCTCAGGCTACTGAAATGGCTCACCGACCAAAGGCACTTACCATCAAACCTGATGAGCTCAGTTTAATCGCAAGAACTCCCATGGTAGTAAGAAAGAACTTAATTTTGCAAGTTGTCTTCTGACCTCCACACACTTACTCTGGCTTGTGCATTGTCTCACACACACACACACACATACACACACACATACACTCCTGCACAATGAAAATATGCAACAAAATTGAAAACATTTTAAAAAGTTAACTAATGTTAACTATCCTTATAGAATCTGTAATAAATCATCTCAAATAATGTGTTTTTCATCTGTAAGGATTATGCTGTGTTCATGTGATTATGGTAAAGTATTTTATTGTTGATGTATAGAGAGCAAATTATGGCTAGTTTATTCCTTTTTCTCCACTGTGTGGGCATAACTTGTTTTCTTAATCTCCTGTTGATTGACATTTGAGTTATTTTTTTTCTTGTGCATGTAACCAGAGGGTAATATTTTAAGAAATATACTAACCCATAATTTTTTTAGGTGACACAGCACATGATTCTGGTCAGTGTACCAAAGTGTTTTTTGGTTGTTATGAGATGTGTGTGTGTGTGTGTGTGTGTGTTTTGAGAGTTTCTGTTTTCAGCTCTTGACTCAGTTTCCCATTATTATTGTTATTCTATCCTCCACCCTTGCTGACTGATCCAGAATCTTTTCCCAGCATGCTTTTCTTCTGAGAGTCCCAAAGAACATTCATTCTGCACAGCCTGTCTCGGGCTAGTCCTGGGTTCAGATTTTAACCTTTAAGTTTTAGTACTTCAAGAAATTCCTGAAGATGTCATATGCATGATTTCTTGAATCTACCCATGAAATCATATTCAGATTCAGTTTTTTCTTGGTTTCACAATGTCATCAGTCCCTCCCGTGTAAATGAACTTCTGTTTACATCAATCTATGTTAACTGTCTTGCAATGTAAATACCTGGCAGTATTTCAACTCAGGGGTACATCAGTACTCAACAGAAGTGGTTATTTTATTTCTTTTCCTGTTGCAGAGCAGAAATAATGATAAATCTGTTGCCTTTTATTTTCCTCCACAGGTGATATTATTCTATTGCTATTTGTGTCACTTTAGGTAACACTGGTTATGAAGATTAAATGAGATGATTTTTGTCTTGCATTAGTATGTATTAAGTGATCAATCTATGAGAACTGAGAAACTATAACTACTTAAATACTACTTTTTTCTATACCCTTAGTTAAATATTGAAGATCAAAGAAGTTTAAACATAAAGGCTTATGGAGGACTGTGTTTGAGGGAAATGGCTCCTGAAATCAGAATTTAAAACCAGACTCTGAGCCTTTTTAAGCTGTATAGCCAGCTGCCTGTTTCTCTCTTTTCTTATTTGCACAATGGGGATATCAGCATTTACCACATAGGGCTTTTCTTAAAGAATGAGATCACCCTTGGGAGGAAAAGTTCCATCATAATTACTTACCCCTATTTCATTTTTCTCATGAGACCTAATTTTATGGCTTATGTTTCTGGGAGGTCTATTTCTCAGTGAACTACACCTGCCTTTAACTGAAGTTAGATTGATTGTTTTCTCTGCCCTGTAAACAGTGGAAGAAATATAAAATAATCACTGGTGTTGAGTACAGATATATCACTGGGTTGGAATTTTTATCTCCTTTGTCAAGGCTTTTTTTTTCTGTCGATTCCCATCAATGGCTCTAAGAGGCATCTGACTAACATCCAATATTGCATGATTATAATATTATCATATTTCTTCAATTTTCTTTAGAATTAATCCAGATAATTTTAGAGAGTGTTAGCAAACTCTGTCTATCATCCAAACTTTAAACAAATACCCACCTTTGTAAATAAAACTTATGTGGAAGGTTGTAAATTTTTTGCTGACCTGAATATTATCTTTTATCTTATCAAGGAAGAGCTGAAGACTAACAGAGAACATTTATACTCTAAAGAGCAAAATCTATACATTCGTTGTGTATAGAAAAGTCTATTATCTTTTGTCCTAATACATTATCTCTTCAAAACAAAGAAAGGACTAAGGAAGCATGTTTATTTTAAACTATCAGATAGTAAATGATGAAGATCCCATTGGCTCAAATTTTCTTTTTTTTTTATTTTTTGATGCTTTACTGTGCTATACACTTTTCTACTCTTGTTTCATTCTGAAGTTTGTGTTTGTTTGCTTGTTTGTTTGTTTTCCCTTTATTTTTACAGAGTCTCAATATGTAACTTTAAACTTGCTATGTAGACCAGGATGGCAGGCTGGAGTTGAACACACAATATTCCTGCTTTTGTCTCTTCAATGCTAAGAATACAATTGTATGATACCATTCCCAGCTCGTTCTTCTAATACAATTGTTTAATTTTCCTTTGTACTTACCTTAACCCAGTTAATTGACTTTAAAATGTAACCATTCAGTCTTTTAATTCTTTTTTAAATTCAGGAATGTAAATTATTTGGCACCTTATAGTCAGATAAATAATTGATCAAAAATGTCTTACTTGTTCTTCTCAAGTGCAGAAGCAATCTTGGAGTTAGCTACAGGAGATATTACTACTTTTACTGGATTCTTCATAGTAAGCTAAAAATCAAATTCACTGTGAAGCAAATCAGAATTACTGCCTCAGAATCATGTCCCATCAAGGTGTTATAAAAGACAGCTATCAAGTGCCAATTTTTGAACTTACATATATACCTGTTAGACTCATCATGTCTGTCTTCTTGATGCCTTCACTGCTATGGTGAACTGTCTCCAACAGGCTTGTGTGTTTGGACACTTGGTTCCTAGTTGGTGGCTATGAAACCTTTAGGAAGTGGAGCCTTCTTGGAGCACATATACCACTGTGCGGGCTTGGGTCTCCGAGCCTGATGGCTTTCCTCGTGCAGATGTGCTGTCATCAGCCTTCCTCCTGCTCCAGAAGCCATGCCTTCTTCACCAGTTCTATATTCACATGTCAGCCGACTCTGTCCCGACACAAGTGTAAGCCAAAATACAGCTTGAATCCATCATATTGTCTTTATTAGGAGATTTTATCAGAACAGCAGAAGGGAAACTGAGACATTCGCTACATTTATTTCTCTGTTTGAAATGGTTTTTCTTCTCCCCTAAACCATTTTATTTCCTAGACGAGCCTTTTACTGAAACTGCTACTCACGTCATTGTCTTTATGATATATCATATCTTCTACCCTTCCAATCAATGCTATTAAACCCATTCCAGTCTAAATTTTGTGTTGTGCAAAGTGAAGGGACTGCCTTTGTTCACTAAGGATGAGATGAACTCATTAAGGACAAACATGTTGTTTTTAAACATTGTTAGGACTCAAGCCCTATAGATTTCACTCCATAGCTCATGCTTGCAATCTTTAGACATAACTCTGAGTTGTGGGGGAACAATAAGATTAAACCAACCCTTTCCAGACTAGAGGAACTATTAAATTTGAGAAATATCTTAGAAATACAAACCTAATGCAGGCATCAGGACTGGGAAGAATCCACTCACCAGCATCCAATTTACTGAAAATCTCTCTAAAAACTCCAAGCATCATTACAGAGAATGTACTGCAGACCTCTGCTCAGTGTTTCAAATGACATATCAGTAAGTGTGATTGTTAGGGCCCATTCAGTCTCATATTCCAACAACTTTATTTAAAAATGATGATGATTTTCTTTACGAAAATGGGCTTATGTTGGCCAAGTGGTTTCAAAAACACTGCTGAAGTTAAGTAGCAATAGAAGGATTTGTTGCTGAAATAATATTAGATATCACCAAATCTTTTTCTTCTCAGGAAAGTTTTCATTTTTATTTACAAAATTTGAGCAATCACGTACATATGCTTATCTCAAGGCATGTAGAAATACAAATATAAATGTAGTCAAACATATTAGGGCTGTATAGATACATAAACAGATGCACAGACACAGACAGACAGACACACACACACATGCTTATAAAACAATTACCTAAAATAGTAAAGAAACATGAGAAAGCCAAGAGAATGTATGAAGACAATTTTTCAGGGTAGCTATTGTTAACTGTTTGAAATGCACATGCTTAATTCTGTTTCTCTGTAACACTGCCTCCTCCCAGCTTTCTGTCCTCAAGTCTCAAGGACTAGACAAGTGGAGTCCATATCATCACATCTCTAGGAATACTTTTTTCCCTCTCTTTAACATGCTTTTGATAGTTAATCAGAGTTTACCTTACCCACTATCACAGGTCATTCAGTCACATCCGGCTTCTCAGTTTTCTGTTAGTGCTGGCAAGAACCCTTTTTCCCCACAGGGCTCTGAAGATCTGTCTCACCCAACACACCACACTCATTTACTCCCAAAGCTGTTCTCTCACTGTGCCATGTACAATTTATGGTTCCAGTAAATTAACTCAAGTTTTCACTTTTATTTTGGATTTTTTTTTCATTAATATTTCTCACGCTTTCTTGAGAGGATAGCTTCCTTTATTGCTCTTTTTTAAAGTTAGGACTGGTTGTCTCCTGTCATATTATTTCTGGTCATAACAATAGAATGGACCTATGGTGATTAGAATGTAAAATATATCCAGGTATTGAAATCCTTAGTTTCAGCTGATGAAACTACTGGGGAACAATTAGGAGTAGAGACATGCAGAGGAAGCTGTCACTGTGGGTGGGCTTTGCGTCTTTGTCTTTATAGCATGGCACCACTGATAGTTTTCTCTCTGTTTCCTCTGTGCAGATAGATACCATGTGACCAGCCAGCTTACTGTTCCTGCTATCCAGCCTTTCATATCATGACTAAATCTGTCTGAAATTGTAAGTCATAATACACCTTTTCCCCAAAGATGTTTTCTATCAGGGTTATTTTATCGTTCTCTAGAAATACGTCTTGTTCAAATCACATTTTCTTGTTTGTTTGTTTTTGTTTTATTTCCTGCTTTCTAGATAAGCTCAGTTCTGGAGTTCATGTATCAGGTTGCATCATCTCCCTCTCTTCCTATTTCTACTAAATAGAAACCCCTTGAGCTCCCTCTTTTACTTATCTGAGAAATGGGAATATCGTAGCTCTCTCCAACACATTTCTGCCATAATTTTGGTATTTGCAATAATAATATGAACAGCTTTCAAGAATGATGTGCTAACTACAAATATACCTAGATGCTCTTTTTATTAGCAGTCTGAGAACATCACAATCGTATGATCAAGCAATTATCTGTTTATTCACTTTCAACAACCTTCAGTCTCCATACCTTCATGATTTTTACTATTCCAGAATTTAATAAAGTTGCTCCTCTTTTATATTAACTCTAGAATCTTTTGTTACTTTGCTTTTCCCTGTTGTTCTAATCCCTCCCTTTGTTGTGAGATGCAAAGTTTGCTTCCATTCATTTGAAAACACAAAGTTTGTAGAATTATTTCATAAAGAATTTTATAGTTCACTTGCAACAACAAAAACAAGCAAACAAGCAAGCAAACAAATAGCTACCCCTAGGTCCATATGTGTGACATCAAATGGTGCCAGACTTTGGTTCAATATTATTACTATCATAGATTATTCATCTTGTGATTCAAATAATATAACCTCTTTGCTGCTGACAAGGTACTTTTTATAGTTAACTTTTTTCTGTCAGCTTGACTGAATTAGGAAATACATAGAGCAGTGAAATGGGCCACTGGTTAGGTCTGCAACTGTGACTCCAGAAATGTTTAAAGAAGAAGAAAAGACACACCCCAAGTGTAGTTGGCACCCTCGTGAGTAGAATAAAATGGAGGAAAGGACATCCAAGCATATACACTGGCATTTTCTTTCTCATGTCTCTTTATATGGTGAGAATTTCTCATCAATGTCACAAGGAAGCTGGACTTGTTTCTGCAATGTCCCTGGAATTACCAATGTTTGCAAAAGCACATTTCAAGATAAACTCTTCCTCTGTGAAATTTCTTTCCATTTAACAACAAAGGCAAAAAATGCTTAAAGAAAAGTGTCTGCAGAAAATTTTGACTAAGGAAGCCAAGAAACACACTAGAAATCTGTGTTTCAGCTACTTAACAGCTATGCTGACGAAATATATCTAACCCATCTAATGTTGAACACCACACTTCAAAACTTTACTATATTTGTCTTGAGTCCTCCTACTCAGATTTTTTGGGTCTGTTGGTCTCCTTGTGTAACTCCTGCCCCCTCCAGGTCTTTCTATCTCCCTCTTCTTTCATTAGATTTCCTGCACTCTGCCCAAAATTTGGCTATGAGTCACAGCATCTGCTTCAATATCATGCTGGGTTGATTCTTTCTGTGGTAGGTTCCTGCTCTTTTCCCTGTCTTCTCACACTTCTGATGTCTATACTGTTTGCCCTCCTCTCCTCCATTGCTGGTGGGAATGTAAATTTGTGCAATCGCTTTGGAAATCAATCTGGTGCATTCTCAGAAAAGTAGGAAGAGTGCTACCTCAAGATCCAGCTATACCACTCCTGGGCACGTATCTGAAAGATGCTCAATCATACATCAAGGACATGTGCTCAACTATGTTCATAGCAGCTTTATTCATCATAGGCAGACTCTGGAAACAACCTAGATGTCCCTCAACAGAGGAATGGATGCAGAAATTGTGGTACATTTACATAATAGAATGCTACTCAGCAATTAAAAACAAGGAAATCATGAAATTTGCAGGCAAATGGTGGGAACTAGAAAAGATCATCCTGAGTGAGGTATTCCAGAAACAGAAAGACACACATGGTATATACTCACTTAAAAGTGAATATTAGCCATATACTATAGGATACACATATTAAAATCTACAGACCTAAGGAAGCTAAAGTGCTCTTGTGGATGCCCCTTTTGTAAGATGCTTTGCCTGTCTGTAATGCCCTTAGGGAGACTTTAAAGGATATCCTCTCTCATTGTTCTCTATTTCTTATTTTCCCACTTTTTGAGAACATTACGGAATATGGTATTTAAAAGCAACTATACACACCTTACAGATCTATGGTTTAGATTTTAGGCTGATTTGAAGAACCACGGCTGCCTATATCAGTCAAAACACAAACCAGTGTTTGAAAGGCACTAAACTCTTATGGAAGGAAGATACAGATTGTCATCTTTTAACAACAACAACAACAAAAATATCAAAGAAGAGACAGCAACAATAAAGAGCAACCCATGGTATCTAAACTAAACATAAGATTATGTACCGTTTACCTAAAATTACTTGATATTGATCTACAAAGATTTTAAAATAATGGATTTAACAATATACAAAGAACTTAAGAGCAATGTGAAGACAATGAGCATTGTCTGTAAACAAAATTCAATTACTTGTAGAGCGAAAGAAAACATAAAATTAGAAGTTCTGGTATTGAAAAATATAGCAACTGAAACACAAAACAAGAAAAGTAAATAAGAGGTTATCAGAATAAGCCACACTTTTGTGAACAGAAATACCAATTGTTAACATATATTTACTTTTCTGCATTCAGGATATAATATATTTTTCTTTTTTTTAATTAAATTTAATTTTTTTTATTATTAATTACATTTTATTAACTCTGTATCTGAGCTGTATCCCGTTCCCTTATTCCCTCCTAATCCCACCCTCCCACATCTCCTCCCTGCCCCTTTCCAAGTCCACTGTTTGGGGAGGACCTCCTCCCCTTTCATCTGACCCTGTTTTATCATGTATCTTCAGGACTGGCTTCAAAGACCTCCTTTGTGGCCTAGCAGGACTGCTTCTCCTTTGGGGGGTGGGGAGGTCAAAGAGCCTGCCGTTGAGTCCTGTCAGAAATGGTCCTTGTTCCCCTTACTATGGTAAAGCCAATAAATAGCTACCACGGGCTACATCTGAGCAGAGGTTCTAGGTTATATCCATACATGGCACTTGGTGGAGTGTCAGTCTCAGAAAAAAATACATGTGCCTAGATATATTTGGTCCTTGTAGAACTCCTATCCTTTCCACATCATACTAACGCCCCTTCTTTCATATGATTCCCTACACTCTGCCAAAGGTTTGGTTATAATTCTTGGTATCTGCTTTGAAACACTGCTAGGTAAAGTCTTTCAGATGATATATTTTTATTTTTAAAAACCTCAGAAAACAAAGAGTTTATCAAGGAAAAGTATCAGTGGATTTGAATGCATGGCACTGAAAACAGGTCATTTCTAAAGGACAGAAAGAATATTACCAAGTTGCTGGAGAGATGCCTCTGTGATTAAGAACGTGGATGACTCTTCTCAAGGACTGGAATTTCGTTCCCTGTACCCACACTGGATATCTCACAAGTACCTGCACTAGAGCTGAAGGGAGGCCATCACCCTCTTTCTGCTTCTGTGGATATTATGATCATATGTACACATCCTCCCCCAGATCCACATGACCATATAAGTAAAAATATTATTTTAAAGAGAATAGGAAACATTATTGAAGGAAAATAAATGCCTCTGTAGGAATCTAAGAATGTCAAACAGGCAGATAAGGAGGAAGCATATGCTAGCAATCCCCAGTAACATTAACAGCATCAGGAGAGTTACAATAGTGGAAAGGCCTAGGCTAAGAGCATCAGCAAATATCTATAGACCTGTAGATACTGACGCTGACATAGTTAAACACATTTCATGTGTCTTACTTTTCTAAGATTAAAAAGAGTTACAGAGAAGGAGGTGGGTTTACAAAACAAATCAGGAACATACTTAAAACAGTAACCCATGCACCTGAAACAGGTAGGAGAGAAATTTTTGTAATTTTTTTTTTTTGAGAACTTCCACATTTTTGAACAATGTGTTTGTGAAGGCCAGATGAGGAAGTCAGATCCTGAAGACATGGAGCTATAATTGGTTTTGAGCAATCTAATATAGATGCTGGGAATCAAACAGATGCAGATGGTGAGGAGGGATAGAAAGATTTCTTAACTGAAGAGTCATTTCTCTAGGAAACCCTCTCCTATTTAAATAAGAGTATTATATTATGTATTTTATAGCAGCTGAAAGGAGGAACAATGTGGAACATTGAAATATTCAGTTTCTGGAGATTTCTGGGCGGGGGCAAGTTGAGTATACAAAGCACAGAGGAGATAGGTGTGGTGCTCTACTGATGGGTTAGAGACTTTCTAAATATAAAAATTCAAAGTGCTCATGGTGCCAAGTATACACATGGGCCTCGAATAACATTATTTAACATGTTCCTTTAGGTTTAGAATTGTGAAATATGTGAAATTTGGTGGGATTCTGTAGGGGAGAAGTGATCAGAACTAGGGAAAAATACTGTAGTTCTCTACATTTTTCTATTCCATTTTGCTGTGGTTATAAATTCTTGGTAAAATAAAATACATCCAAAACATGTAGAAAGAACTAAAAAGCATAATTTGAAAATTCTCAGCAAGAACTTGTGTACATTTATTTCACCTTGTTTCCTCTCTAACTTTCCTGGACTTTCTCCTAATATATAATACATTATATAAATATATTTAATAAATTATTTTAATATAATATACTGTGTAAATATATTAAATATATTGATATAATAACATATTAATAAAATATATGTTTTATATAATTTATATATAAAATATATATTATTAATGAAATATATATTGAACACATAACTCACCCCACATACTCCATTGTCTACTATCTTCAGCCTCTGTTTCCTTCACAAAAGTTGTCATCTTCCGAACATTTTCTTCTCTTCATTTTTAATTAATTTTATTTAATTATTTTAATTTAATTGTTATGTATGTGTCTGTGTACTTTATATATGCCTGAGGACAGGTGTGTGAAGGACAGGGTGCTTGCCCAATAGTCTGGTGCTGGATTTATAGGGGGTTGTCAGCTGCCTGCCATGGATACTAAGAACTAAATTCCAGTTCTCATCAAGAGCATTAGGGCCATTGACCTCTAAACAATCTCTCCAGATCAGATGGCGGCATCTTCATTCAATAACTTTAGTTAAGCATCCATTTTCCATCACTTCTTTTAGCGATATCAGAGTGGTACCTTCAGTAGCCTACCACAGAAGGCACCTGAAAGGCTCTACCTAGCAGTGTATTAAAGCAGATGCTGAGACCCATAACTAAGTCTTTGGCCGAGTATAGGGAATCACATGAAGGAAGGAAGAATTAGTATACCCTAGAGGGGACAGGAATCCCCATAGCATCCAAATATATCTGGGCACAGGGGTCTTCTCTGAGACTGTTTATCCAACCAAGGACCATGCATTGGTATAACCTACAACCCCTGCTCAGACATAGCCTATGGTAGCTCAGTATCCAAGTGGGTTCCCTAGTAAAGGGGACAGGAATTGTTTCTGACATGATCTTAATGTCTGGGTCATTGAGCTTCTTCTCCCCACTGAGGGAGGAGCAGCCTTGCTAGGCCACAGATAAGGACATTGCAACCATCCTGAAGATACCCAATAAAGTAGGGCCAGATGGAAGGAGAGGAGGACACACCCTCTCAGTGGACTTGGAAGGGGGCAGGGAGGAGATGAGGGAGGGAGGGGAGGTTTGGGAGGAAAAGGGAGGAAAGGGAGGGAGAGGGCTACAGCTGGGATACAAGTGAATGTATAAAATTATTTAAAAATAAAAAAATATTTATAAAAAGAAATAAAAAAAGAATACCTTGGGAATCCTTTGTGATGTTCTTTTATAATATATTCTTTATTTTCTCAAATTTTAAAAATTTGATCCTAAAAATAATTCCAGGTTTACCATAGTTAAGTCAACTTCATGCAATTTATCTATTGTCTCTGCCTTTTTTCCCACAATTTATTCAATATATACCCCTAACGAAGTCCCCTCCATCAACTCCTCCCAGTCTCACCCTCCCTCCTTCTTACCCTCTATCCCCTTCCCCTAGTCCACTGGAAGGTGGAATTCTCCTTCTCTGCCATCTGCCCTTAGCTTTGCAGGTCTCATTAGGACTGGCTGATCCTCTTCTTCTGTGGTCTGGCAAGACAGCATTGCCAGGGCAAGTGATCAAAGAGAAGGTAATCAATCCAGTTCATTATAGAGGCAGCCCCTGCTCCCCTTACTGGGAAACCCACATGGAGACTGAGCTAACCATCTATTACATCTGGGCAGGGGGTCTAGGTCTTCTCCATGAGGGAGCCTACTAGAGAAGGTCCTCTGTAAGGCTCCACCTAAGGGGGGATCAAAGCAGTTGCTGAGACTCTCAGACAAACTTTGGGCAGAGTGCAGGGAAAAAGTCTTATGGAAGAAGAAATGAGTAGAGGGACATGGAGGGGACAGGAACCCCACAAGGATACCAACAAAGCTAAAAATTTGATCCCAGGGGTTCAGGCAGAGACTGATGTACCAACCAAGGACCATGCCCCTGCTACTATCACCATTTAAAAGAGCATTTCTAATTGGATAGATAAGATATTCAATTGCTTTGTTTTAAATTTTTATTTTCAGAGCCTTGAGAGTTAGTTCGGTGATTAAGTTCTTACTCTTAGGTTTGATTCCCATCAGTTCACAACTGTTGACCCCTGTCCAAAGGGATCTGATTCCCTCTTCTGACCTCAGCAGGTACCAGGCACACTTTCAGTGCACAAACACATGCAAGTAAACACAGATCAAATAAATAGCTAGACAGAAGATCGATCGATGATAGGTAGATACATAGCTACATAATTAAATAAATAAATGAATATGAAACTTTGAATTTGTATTTCTTTGAGAAGAATGAGGGCAAAGATTTGTGGATTCAAATAGTAGGTTTACTATTTCTCCCTTTTTTCTAATATTAGACATTTCCATTAAAATGATTTGTGTAACATCATAATGGAACAAAATTATTAACTTCTGTCATAATTTAGAAAAGCATTTCAACCAAAAAAAACCTCTTTTTGTTTTTCCTTAACACATTTAAAAAAATTATAGACATAGACATATAAATTTGTCTGTTTCACTGTTAATTTTGATATTATATCAGGTTCTATAACTCATTTTCTACTTCTCTTTTAAATATCAATGGAAAGTTTCTAAGAACAAAACTATAATTTATGAAGTGACATCCACCGCATATCAGCTTTCATTAATGTTAAATTCTTTCAATCCTTGGAAGTTAAAAGTGAATCAATATCCCTTTTTACAAGTGTGGAGTTCTGCTACTATCTTAGCCCATTATCTCTGAGGGGGAACAATCTGCATTCTTGCTGAGCTGAGTCATTAAATACTACATATGTCACCAAGATCTTTTACTGAACCATTGGGGCAAGGAGGCTGCACACTTAACATGTTGGGGACATTAAGACTTTGCGAAATATATCTCTAACTTCCCGTGTAGGTAGTCTAGATAGCTGATGTTATGCTAGCATAACCAATGACTCAATTTCAGAGAGGAAAAGTTTTAGTTTTACTTGTGGATCTGAAGCATGTATTGTGTGTGAAGATTGTGGAACCACACTATCATTACCTGTGAGAACGGACCAAAGACTTCTAGAGATGCTCAGACCAGTAATTAAATGTTCCAGGGCAGCTCATGCAAGCTCAGTTTGCAAGTTGTCAAGAACTAGCTATAATGGCTAATGAAACAGCAAAATACATTTGCAGAGAGACGTCTGCTATACACATAAGAGGGTATAGTAAATATATTGTGAGCACAGCACTAACAGCACCAGGACAAACCCTACCTAGCTCTAAGCCAGACAGACAGAAAGAGGAATAAGCTGTTGTTGAATGCCTCTGTGTCTTTTCACAGAGGTATTTGCTCATTTGTAATGGTAGTGTAATCTACCATACCTTGTTTAATATAAATATGAAAGACACAAATGAGGAAGAAAGTCTTGAGGCAGGAAAATCCTCAGAACACATAGTCACTTCTTATCAAATGAAAGGAAGGACATTTGAATAAATAGGACAAAAGATTAGAGATCGGAATTACAGTTCCATGCTAACAAGATAATGCATTCCGCAGGTTAGAAACTCATTTTTGTATCTACATTGCAGGTTCAAAAAGTGAATGACCTCACAGATGGTGTCAGGGATGAAGGCAAGAACTTGAAGCTAGCTAGATAAGTCATGTACCCTAAGGGGGAAACCTACTGCCACTATTCTGATAAAGAGACAGAGTAATAAAATGATTTCCAGTGACAAGTTGCTATACCAACATATGAGGATATGGACAGAAGGTCCCACACATAGCTGTGGAGATGGTGACATTTGATTGTTGCTGGGTGAGGCAAAATCAGTTTTCTTCAATGGAGTGACACTTAGATTTAGCAGCCACATTTCATGGCAGACCCCACATTCAGGGATAGTAAGCTAACACAAACTGGACTTCATTTATTTATCTGAGATACAGAAAAAAAAGAAAACTGTAGCTAGGTGTGTAGAGAGGTGGAGATGGAGCCCAATTATATGAAATTCTCATAGAATAAATAAATTATTAAAGGAAAGAATAGAATGATTCACATTATTTCTAGATATTGTCCTAAGAGTACATAGATCTAAATTCTAATTCTCTGTTGGAAGACCAGAGATGAGTCCAGTTTTTGCCAAATAACACAATATCTATTATTTTGTTTTGGTCTAGTTGATTTAATTTTTGGTTTGTGGAGATAGGTTCTTACTATGTAGGTCTGCCTGGTCTCGAGGTGATTTGTAATACATGGTAATCCTCCTGTCTCCTCTAGAATGCTAGCATTAAGGGCAGGCACAATCACTGCTAACTTACAGTTTCTTTAAAAAAGAAATGCAGCCCTTAGAGTCTGCTTCCCAAAGGCTTAATTTAATGATTTAGGTGAGGGCAAGAAATGCACTCTGTAAAGCTCTTCTCAATTTACTGTTATGCTGATAGACTAAGGATCACGCTTAAGAACCCACCAGAGTGCCAGTGTACAAGACATATAGCCATTCAATATAGGCTAGGAAAATGTGCTTCATGTACAAACCACGACACTTATCTTTTTGGAGAAATCACTGATTTCTTTCCCTTCAATAACATGATAGACACACACACACACACACACACACACACACACACACACACACACCAGGCATGCTCACATAAATAAATTCTTGGAAAAAAAACTGTAATGTGTTTGCTGTCATTTTTCCCAAAGATTGAATGTTATGATGAATTGCAAAAATAAACATGCTACTGTGCTCTAAACCCCAAACACTTCTGATTGAAGTCACACAGCTAAAGGCTAAACTCAAACAGCTGTAGTAAGCAATAAAATAAGTGGTTTTATTCCTTTCAGTTGTTTCTCACATTGAAATATCCAACTATCTCACTGACCATAATACCGACTGCAAAGAAATTTCTTGAACAGGCAGCAATGTGATCTAAATGTTTGATGATTCAAACGGGGAGTTTTAAAACATTTATCACTGAAATATGCTGTGTTCTTAAGCCATTCTCTGCTATATAATTTGTAGTGGGATGGGCTGACAGCAAGAGCTGAAGAGTCAGCAGCAAGGGTCATATCTGTCCAGGGCTTATAGAAGGCAAAAGTGCAGAGCAAGCGTATTCTGTGCCTTGATGTCTTCATTTCACAAATTCAGTGCTGCTTATTATGGGAGATAGTCTCTAAGCCAATAGAGAACCAGCATTTTAACTGTGAATATTGCCTCTGATTTCTGCTTATTTTTGAAGGTTTTATGTTGGAAACCTACAACGGAGTTGGGAAAATAGTGTTCAGGCGGAGAGTGTTTGCAGACAGAGAATGTGTAAATTTTTTAAAAGTTTTTTTAAAATATTTTTTATTTTAATTTTTATTAATTATACTTTGTTCACTTTGTATCACCCCTGTATCTCCCTCCTTTTTCCCCTCTCAATCTCACCCTCCTTCTCCCATTCTCCACGCATGCCCCTACCCAGGTCGACTGATAGGGGAGGTCCTCCTCTCCTTCCTTCTGATCCTAGTCTATCAGGTCTCATTAGGACTGGCTGCACTGTCTTCCTCTGTGGCCTGGTAAGGCTGCTCCTTACCAGGGGGAGGTGATCAAAGAGCAGTCCAATCAGTTCATGTCAGAGACAGTCCCTGTTCCCATTTTCTATAGAACCCACTTGGGCAATGAAACCCACATTTCTATGGAACCCACACTGCCATGGGCTACATCTGTGTAGATGTTTTAGGTTATCTCCATAAATGGTCTCAATAAAGAAATAGCAAATGGCTGAAAAAC
This sequence comes from Rhombomys opimus, assembly GCA_010120015.1. Classification (NCBI taxonomy): domain Eukaryota; kingdom Metazoa; phylum Chordata; class Mammalia; order Rodentia; family Muridae; genus Rhombomys; species Rhombomys opimus. The sequence continues at coordinate 36,332 of REGO01000556.1, read as the reverse complement.
ACTTAAAGAAATGCTCAACGTCCTTAGTTATCAGGGAAATGCAAATAAAAACGACCCTGAGATTTCACTTTACACCCATCAGAATGGCTAAGATCAAAAGCTCAAGTGATAACACATGCTGGAGAGGTTGTGGAGAAAGGGGAATCCTTTTTCACTGCTCGTGGGAAGATAAACTTGTACAACCACTCTGGAAATCAGTCTGGCACTTTCTCAGACAATTAGGAATAGCACTTCCTCAAGATCCAGCTGTACTACTCCTAGGCATATATCCAAAATATGCTCAAGTACACAATAAGGACATTTGCTCAACCATGTTCGTAGCAGCTTTATTTGTAATAGCCAGAAGCTGGAAACAACCCAGATGCCCCTCAGTTGAGGAATGGATACAGAAATTGTGGTACATCTACAAAATGGAATATTACTCAGCAATAGAGAATGTGTAAACTTTTAAGATCATTTCTCATTTAAACAGTTTAAAGGTACTAGTCGGATCTTTATTTTCTGTCAGATATATGTTATAGTTTATACTTATATCTTGGATGCTACTGAAATCTTCTGAATTGCAGAAGATAACTACACACACACACACACACAGACACGCACACACACACACATTTTGAATTTCACATCATGCTCCTCTATTCCACTACAATCCTATCCTTTCATATTCACTCTCCACTCTTGCAACCTCCTTACCCCAAAAGAAAATTTAAAATTTTTTTTTTAAATGAGCTAAGCAAAACAAGAAATATCTTATCATGGGAGCTGTAGTGTTTTACAGAGTGTCCCACAGTATCTTCTTGGTCTGTATTTTACTTATAAACATTCATTGCAATGATTCATTGGTCTGTTTCAAGGCCTCTAGCTTCTTGTACCCTGTCAATACTGGGTTTTCTCCAGGACTCTTCTCAGATATCCTGTTTTTATCCTGTATCAAAAAGTCTGCAGCCTTGACAAGTCATGAGCTCCAGTAGCTCATAGATGGGTAAATGTTAGGGTAAGGGTTCCAACACATTCTTTGTGCCTACGAGAGCACCAGGCAGACATATGATGCATAGACATAGCTACAGAGAAGACATTATACATGTGAAATAAATAATTCAAGTATTGAAAAGATCAAATCTCATTTCTGAGTAGTGTGTCTGTATTTGGTGACTAGGAAAGAAACATCTCAAAATGCATGCAGGCTTAGAAAGTCATTTGAATCTTAAACACCTAAGTTTCTAGAGTAAGTGCATTGTAAATCATATAAAATATTTTTAGAGAAAAAAAATTATTTATATTCTTTATAGGAAAAAAATCTATTCTATACTCTAGAGGGCTGAATGGTAGCACCAGCCTTACAATTGACTATACTTATGTCCACTTAGGACTTTTATTTCACTCATGTGAAAAAAAAAAGAAACAGGATTCTTGTCATAAGGCAAGGAATTTAAGTTTCTTGAATTGCAAATAGCACTTCTAGTTAATCACAGATAGGAATTCTCTGAGAAGAAAGAACTTGTGAGCATGCTTTGGCTCCTTTGATGCAAACAGGCTTCTAGGAAAGGAAGAAATTTCCATGTTTTTGTCTTGAGTTTGGTACCTCTCAGAAACTAGCATTCATTCATTCCCACAAGCTTTCTTGTTGCTCTATAACATAAATGAAAAGATTACAGACCTGGACGTATCTTAGTCTGCGAATTTAAGCCATGGGAAAATTAAATTTTATGTAATGATTAACAAATATTCAAACAGTACGAATATTTTCTTGTTTTCAAAGGAGAAAACTCTATAGTTCTGAAAAGTGAATTCCACTTCGTTTAGAAAGAACTATCCTCAGAGCAAATAACTTCAATTCAGCAGCTAACCTAAGAATATCCTTTAAAGCCCCAAATCCCTTTGTTCACAAAACAAACTTCTAGTCTATAATTTGATAAACTGGATGGATTTTTCCCACCAGAAAGGTTATGCTCCACAAAGACAAATAGTTCTGAATCTCTTGTCCCATATGTCTCTGATTTTACAACATCCATTCTAGCTTGCTGTGATAGAAAGTATCAGCAAATAGAGTTTATTTCTGCTCCTCAAGCAATTGATGAGCGAATGGGTAATACTACCCTCCTGATGTGTAATCAGTCCATATAATCTTGGAGTGACCACAATGCCATATAGAAAAAAATATTTAAGAGATGTCCATGTGCTCAACAATTTCACAGAAGCAAAAAACACCACTCAACAAAAGGATCCTACTAAGAAATATACAGATCACCTGCTGTGGTTTCAGTATTTAATGTCTCTGTGTTAAATGGGAGGTCCCCCATTTTGGAGAGGTTCTAGAATCCTGTAGTTTGTATGTAGAGGAAATAAGTCACTGGGATCATTTCCTTGGGTTTGTATCATGACCCTGTTCTTTCCTTCCCTCTCTTCTGTCTCCTTTTATAATTTATAAAAATATTTGGAATAAAATGGCCTTGAGACACAGTAAAAAAATATATGATAAATTGTTTCCTCTATATTTTTTTTTCTGAAAGTGGTAATTTTGTTTCTGTTTATGGCTAAAGTAGAAGGAACTAATACCCTGTTGGATTGTTTGTGTGTAAATATATATTTATACATCATATTGATTAATATACATTTATTCCATTAAACTATAGGCCCGTGAGATCAAACTTCATATTGTTTGCTTAGTATTATAAACACTATAAATAAGCTATCATCTAGTAACTCAAGATTAATCATTAAGTGTGTGAATTATGAGGATTCCAACAAGTGAAGCAATAAAACCAGTTAAGAACAAGTACAATATCCTATGTTATTATGTACTTTTATTTTAGTGTATATATTTACCAAATATTACATTTAATACAATTATGTTGTCAAAATAAAGCAAGAAATAAGATTACCAAAACAGTGTTGAAATATACCATAGATAATAACCTAAAACTCCAGTATAAGAGAAACACAAATACAGAACAATCAGCATATCCAGTGTTCCAATTTTATGTACATTTTTAAGTGGGGGTAAGTTTTAAGCAGTTCTTTATTATTGTATGACAGTCAACACTGCAGTTTTGCTATCTTTGCCTTTCCATCTAGGAACAGTGGCAAATGGTTGCATTTCGGTGTTCAAAATACTTTATATGCACTGTGGTAGACTGTAAAATTTTATTTTAATGCAATTAGTATGATAGTCATGTTTCCACTAGTAAAGAGGAGAAACTTAAGATTAGAATGTCAATAGACTCATTCATGTCTCATATGTATTAACAATAATTCTTCATACAGCATGGAAAGTCAAGGGTTCTAAAGTCAAATCTACACATCCTTTACAACAGGTGAAGCAGCCCACTATCCCAGTACAGATTAAATAGGTCTTATTTTCAATTTTATGAATTCTATTTTAAGGGTGGATTTTTCAATTCTATACTATTGCGATTCTGGGTTGCCAGTGTATACAGGTAAAGCACCATTAGTCTTCTTATTGATGCTAAAAGTTGGTGATAAACAAGGAGGATATTTTAAATTCCTCATTTCTGACACTGTCAGCAATCCCAAGATTATGTGACAAGATACATCATAGGCCAGGGTCTATAGCAAATACTATTATTTGGCAAATAGTTATAGTGTTAAAACAATTCCCAAAGACAGCAATATACTCATAGTAGAGTGTTTCTCTGTACCCTCATCAAAGTAGCTTGCTGTTGCATTAGATGTCAGCTAACAAGCACTTTGGTTTGCTTAGCCCTAAATGGGTTATACACACCATAGCCTCTCCTTGAGACCCAGTGTCTTTAGGGAAAATGGAGTACAAACACTGGAAGTGATAAAACTGGAGGACCACTCCATAAAAACTGTTTTTTGTTTTGTTTTGTTTTGTTTTGTTTTGTTTTGTTTTTTTGCACACAACAGGGCAGTTGTACATATGGATGCCCAATTGTGCTAACTCAAGCCAGATAGTATCCTAGTATGATGATCAGGAGGTAGGCACAAAAATTATACTATTAGCTGAAGAACTACTGACATGTGAAAGCAGCTGGGAGAGGGTGAGTAAGCTTTCTTTAATGATATGACACTGGTGAATCAACCGCATTCTAAAAATTGTTCCACACCCAAGAGTAGTTTGTCAGGGGTTAGAGGTTATATCCATGTATGATCCTTGTTTGGGGAATCAGTCTCAGACATAGCCCATGGCAGCTCAGTATCCAAGTGGGTTACCTAGCAATGGGAACAGGAACTCTCTCTGATGTGAACTCAGTGGCGGGTTCTTTGACCTCCCTCCCCCCGCCCCCAAGGGAAGAGCAGCCTTACCAGGCCACAGAGGAGGACATTGCAGCCAGTCCTAAAGAGACATGATAAGCTATGGTCCGATGGAAGGGGAGGAGGACCTCCCCTATCAGTGGAATTAGAGAGGGGCAAAGGGAGATGAGGGAGGGAAGGTGGGAGGATGGGATTAGAGGCGAATGAAGCAGGGAACTACAGCTTGGATATGAAGTAAATAAACTGTAATTAATATAAAAAATTTTAAAAAGAGTAGTTTGGCCAAGCAAACTGAAAGCCATAGGTTCGAAAATGAAGAAATCTCTGCTGAAGGTTTGGTTATGAATCTTAGCATTTGCTTTGATACACTGCTAGGTAGAGTCTTTCAGAGGCCCTCTGTGGTAGGCTCCTGTCCTGTTAACTGGTTTTCTCCTACATCCAGTGTTCATCCCATTTGTCTCTCTAAGTGAGGATTGATCATCTTACCCTGGGTTCTCTTTCTTGTTTATCTTCTTTAGGTATATAAGGCTTAAATAAGTGAGTATATACCATGTTTGTCTTTCTTCTTCTTCTACCTCACTCAGAATGATCTTTTCTAAATCCCACCATTTGCCTGCAAATTTCATGATTTCCTCGTTTTTAATTGCTGAACAGTATTCCATTGTGTAAAAATACCACAATTTCTGTATCTATTCCTCAGTTGATGGACATCTGAGTTGTTTCCAAGCTCTAGCTATTACAAATAAAGCTGCTACAAACATGGTTGAGCAAATGTCCTTTTGTGTACTTGAGCAACCTTTGGATATATGCCTTGGAGTGATATAGTTGGGTCTTGAGGAAGCACTATTCCTAATTGTCTGAGAAGGCACCAGCTTGATTTCCAAAGTGGTTGTACCAGTTTACATTCCCACCAGCAATGGAGGAGGGTTCCCTTTCTCCACAACCTCTCCAGCATATGTTATCATTTGAGTTTTTTATTTTAGCCATTTTGATGGGTGTAGTGCAGGGAATCATATGAAAGAAGGGGGAGTCAATATGACATGGAGAGGATAGGTGCTCCACAAGGACAAAATATATCTGGGCACAGGGGTCTTATATGAGAGTGCTTCTCCAACCAAGGACCATGTATGGATATAACCTACAACCTCTGTTCTGATGTAGCCATGGGAGCTCAATAACCAAGTGGGTTACCCTAGAAAGAGGAACAGGGACTATTTCTGACATGAACTCAATGGCGGGATCTTTAACCTCGCCACCCCTCAAGGGAGGAGCAGCCCTGCTAGGCCACAGAGAAGAAATTTGCAGCCAGTCCTGAAGATACCTGATAAAACAGGGTCAAATGAAAGGGGAGGAGGTCCTCCCCAATCAGTGGACTTGGAAAGGGGCAGGGTGGAGATGAGGGAGGGAGGGTGGGATTGGGAGGGAATGAGGAGGGGACTATGGCTGAGATATAAAGTAAATAACTTTTGATTAATATAAAAAATAAAAAAATGGTTGTGTACATTAAGTACATATTTCCCATCCAACATAAACCAATTACGGTCTCTTTCTAAGTTACATTTAAGATTTAGAAATGGTAATAAAGTAATATTTAAAAATAAGCAGCTCCAGGAAAATAATTTTAGTGTATTCATATCTTTGCATATTTTTAAAAGAGAAAAATTTATGTTCCTGTAAGCACACAGAAAACTGGCAGCATCTGTGTCAATCTGTTAACATCAAATGCTTTAAAGTTTTTAAGCTTAGGTCAAAGAGAAAAATGTGTCTTATTTGTTCTTCCCTTTATATACTTCTGTATTGTTCAATTTTTTGAAGCCTATATTACTTCAAAATCCAAAATAAACCTTTCATATTATATTTTACATATTTTACCAAAATTAAACTTATGTTCTTATAGAACTGCCAGGGTAAATGATTGACAATGAAAATTAACTATCACATAGGGTTAAAAGAGCTAACAGAATATGTTTAAAGAACACTGAGTTTTAGATAATCAAAAGCATTTACAGAATGCTAACTGCTCTGAGATGTTTCTGGTGTTTGTGTGTGTGTGTGTGTGTGTGTGTGTGTGTGTGTGTGTATTTATTGTGTTGAAGTTATGGTCTATTTTTCATTTTTTAAAAAATTGTTATCTAGAGAAGGAACTCATAATGTGATTCAATATGGCAATTCCCTTGGCTCATCCTTGTGAGTACTGAGATTACAAATTTATGACAACACGTTCAGTTTGGTGTCTCTGAAGACAGACCCTGACCCATAGCTTACAATTTTCAACTATATAGCAGGATTGGAGCATAAACATTTAATGGTCTCATAGTATGTGGTGGGGTCAGTGATAGCTCCCTTACATGTGTAAAATTACATCATTTACTTATTATAGAACAGTCTGAATGTTTTTGAACTCTTAATATGTTTTTGTTTGAGTTCTTTTTGATCACCTCCTCCAGTCCAATGATAGGAGAGGTCCTCTTCCCCTTCCATCTTACCCTAGTCTATCAGGTCTCATCGGGACTGGCTTCATTGTCTTCCTCTGTGGAGTAGTAAGGCTTCTCCTCCCTCAGGTGGAGGTGATCAAAGAGTCAGCCCATGAGTTCAAGCCAGAGACTGTCCCTGGTCCTATTACTGGGGAACTCTCTTAGATGCTGGCTGCCATGGGCTATATCAGTGCAGGGGTTCTAGGTTATCTCCATGCATGGTCCTTGTTTGGAGTATCAGTCTCAGAAAAGACCCCTGTGCCCAGATTTTTTTTTTTTTTGGTTCTGTTGCTTTCCTTGTGGCGCTCCTGTCCTCTCCAGGTCTTTCTATCTCTCCCTTCTTTCATAGGATTCCCTGAACTCTGCCTAAACTTTGGCAGCATATGTTTTGATACCCTGTTGGGTAGAGTCTTTCAGAGGCCCTCAGTGTTAGGCTCCTGTCCTGTTCCCTGTTCCCTCTTGGCAAGACTTCATATACCTTAAACTGTTTTACTAGCATAATGTGCAGCTGAGTCTAACTTTGAGTTTCTGATCCTCATGATTTTACCTTCATAGTACCGCAGTACTGACATATGCCACCACAGGTGTCTTTAAGTAGTGTTCGTGGTTGCACCATGGCCTTCATACATTTTCACACTCTATCTATAGAGCTGCATACACTCCAGAATAGACATATGGCACCCAGTACAGCTGTCACAATGTCCTGACATGGAACATTGAGGGGCTATATGTTGCAACAGAAGAACACTCCAGATGTGTACATGCTGCAACACAGTAACATCTGTGAGCAGACTGCATACTGTTGCAGGCTTTGGACCTAGATAGGAATGCAGTTCCCTTCCATTTGTATTGAAAATATTTGTTTATCAGATTTAAACTTGAAAACAGAAAGAAATTATATCCCCTTGAAATATCACCAGTGAGAGACAATCTAGTCTAGTAATGACTCTGCAAGGTAGTCAGTTATTTGGGTGAACGTGGCATAATAGTTAGCAACTAAGAAAATAAGTTAATATCTATGATTACACTTACTCAACTATCATTTTTGAATTTTGACTTTATCCCACATGTGGTTCAAGCCCTTTTTTATGTGGAATTTATAAGACAGAAATACAAACAAAGAACGCAGTCTTGAAGAAAAGGAGAGGGAGAAAAAAGATGTTTAGTCTCCAAAAACGCATCAATGAACCAAGTGTGCTGGCACCATCTTTAGCCCTGCATTGGGAAGGCAGAGGAAGTGAAGTCTCTATAATTCAAGACCACCCTGGTCTACGCAGCAAGTTCCAGGGCAGCTGGGGCTAATATCATAAAACCTGGTCTCAAAACAAAACAAAAACAAAATGCACCGTAAAACATACCTATGAGTAAACAATAAATTGCTTTAGGTAAAATGTTTTCTAATATCTCTGTGCTGTAGATTGTCAATCAGAATAATTTCTTTAGAACAACCAATGGAAAGGAAATCAATAGAAAAATGAGAACAGGAGTTTTTTCAACCTGTGGAGAGCCCCATTTAGATTTTGAACTTGATATTTCATATGAAACTGACACATAAGTGTTTGTTAGAGAGGAAAAATACATATGCCCTCTAGAAGATCATATCCTTATTTTTGCTTAAATGTGTAGTTTTAGAAATATAAACAAAATATCAATAGTGGTTATTATCAGCTAATAAGACAGGGCTTAATATTTAAAATTAACTAGCAATAAATAAATTTTAAGATAGTGAAAACTAATGAACTCAGTGGCTGGCTCTTTGATCACCTCCGGAAGAGGGAGCAGACTTACCAAGCCACAGAGGAAGACAGTGCAGGCAGTCCTGAGGAGACTTGATAGGCTAGGGTCAGATGGAAGGGGAGGAGGACCTCCCCTATCCATGGACTAGGGGAAGGACATGGGAGGAGATGAGGGAGCGAGTGCAGGGTTGGGAGGGAATGAAGGAGGAGGCTACAGGTGGGATACAAAGTGAATAAATTGTAATAAATTAAAAAAAATAAAAAATATAATACCTGGGGTATCACTTAGAAAGACAAATGGGATGGACATTGGATATAGGAGGTAACAGGTAACAGGACAAGAACCTACCACAGAGGGCCTCTGAAAGACTCTACCTAGCAGTGTATCAAAGCAGGTACTAAGACTCATAGCCAAACCTTCAGCAGCACGCAGGAAATCAGATGAAAGAAGGGGAAGTTAGTATGACCAGGAGAGGACAGGAGCTCCACAAGGACCAAATATATCATTTTATTTCTTTACAAAAAATATTATGGACTCTTTCATAGGTCTGAAAGATTTAGGAATACTTTATTCTTCTGAGAACAAGTCACCTCTGTCTTCTCTAGCTGGATGTTTTTTATATCTTTTATATCCTGGTTCCCATTCTTCAGAACAAGGTCCCCTCTGAAGTACTCCACACTGACCTGTAAAGAAACCGCATATATACAGTATTAATTTGCAAACACATTTCACATTATGTTGACTTAATCTGTTAAATTGACCCTGACCTTTGGTGGTGCTTGGATACTAATTTCTATAACTCACTTCCACCCTTCTTCCTTAAGTTTCCAGAAACATATTCTCTCCTCAGCAAGAATGTACTCCAGGCTTTGCTTCTCAGCTTTATAACTGTGTGTGCATACACTGCACTTAAGATGGGGGAAATATGTAAAGAGAGGGTAAAGATGGTAACTAGAAGTTCAAGTCTTCTTCAAAAGCTAAAAATAGCCATGAGAGAAAAACAAGTCAAACTTGTATCTAGGAGATAGAAAGATTTAGGTTTAAATCCATTGCTGCATCTAAGCCTGTAACTTTGTCTTCACAGTTCCTATTATTTTGAAATAAAAATTTTATATGTATGTTTGTGTGTGTGTGTGTGTGTGTGTGTGTGTGTGTGTGTGGCAGTATATACCCATCGTTACATACAAAGGGAAGAAAAGAAATTGGAGTCCTGCTCTATCATGCTTGCCTCCCTTTTGACAGGACCCCCAACTGTTCCTGGAATTAAGCTGATAGTCGGAAACTCTCAGTGGTCCTCCATCTTTGTTTCCTCCCACTCCTTCCCAACAGTGCTGGGGGTTAACTGTACAACTATACCTGAGGATTTGAATGCACATCTTCACAATATTGCTGCAAGCTCTGCTGCCCACTGAGCCAGTTACCTAGTCTCCAATCTCACTCATACAATCTTTTATCATATTTCCATCTAGTGGTTTCTTAAGTAATAGCTTTTTCTAAGAGGAAGCCATTTGACCCAGTCATCAGAGCAAG
>REGO01000556.1:0-14169 GCA_010120015.1 Rhombomys opimus | reverse complement strand
ACGGAGAGAAATGAAAGAAAAAAAAACTGCAAAACAATACAGTCTTACAGTAGTCAGCCAATTATTTGGAGGGCAGCTAAGAGAGTGTCACTTGAAATTAACTTGTGCACTGTGAATGATGACCACACACTCTGCACGTGAGCTACGATTGATTCTGGTCTTGGATTTTTACTAGTCTCCCGAACAATGAATGGAGGTTCAGTTCGGAACATATATTGATGTGCATTACAAATTCTTCCGCAAGTACTTATTCAGCTAGAAACAAAAGGCATATGTTGCAACCACTGTAATTTGGCTCAAAAATTAAAGACATTTCACCTCTGTGGTTTACCCATATATAAATCATGCGTTTGAAAGGACACAAGTTACACATGTATTAATGTAAGTGCCCTGGAAAGTACATGTGTAGTTTTCCATCCCTGTGGTTTGCATAAAGCCCTTCATTTTGAATTCTGTTAAGACAGGGAACCTACCGTGAGAGCATTCAGAGAGGCACATTCTCTTTGGAGCTCAACATCACATTACAAACCGCTTTAAAATGTTTCTGGAAGTAATAAATCATTAATTAAAAATGACTCCTTATTACAAAAGCTTGGATGTACTTGAAATATCTGAGAAACCCTTGAAGTCATGAATATATAACACCTCAAAGGTAGTCATTTTATAAATAAAAACCATTAAACTTTAATCAAAAGAAGATTCCTTCAATGTAGGCTCCTAAATGTTTAATATCCGATATTCAGGGAAAGGTTTGCTCTTTTTGACTGCCTTATCCTTGAAGCCTTGAACACTCTATTTGCCTTAATCTCAGACCCCCTCCCCCCAGCCTGTGTATATATTTGATTCTGTGAGACTAAGAGTCTTATTCAGCCACACAGCCTGACTTACAGAGGAAACAAAGTACCCTATCCATTTTATTTATTTTCAAATTACAGTATTTCCTAATTACTTTTGAGACAAGTATTTCTGCTTCTAATTGAATATTTTGGACAGAATATTTTAAAATCAGTCCAAATGGATATTAAAATTTTTAAGTTTTCTCTGGGAATCTCTGGAAAAAGACAGCTCACTCAATTTGGCATGATTGTCTATTCTGTAAGGAAAAAAAACACATTTGCTTAATATTTCCAGAAGGACACTGTTTTATTACCCGGAAGGTAGATAGTTATTTATATAAATTGTGCTAAAATACATTTAAAGTTATGATTTTGGGAGAAATTTGGAATTTGAAATTCATGGATAAGTGCTTTTTAATATATGCTTATCATGTTTAATCATGTCTATGTGTGTCCGCCTTTATGTGTCTGTATGAACATGTGAGTGTAGGGGCCTGGAGACCGAGTTACAATCGATCCTTAGACATATGATGGGCGTGCTAGGGACTGAACTCTGGTTTTCTGGAAATACAGCATTCCACTCCTGTCCACTGAGCTATTGCGCTGGCTTTCAATATAATTTTCAAAAAACCCACATTATTATATATTTGAGTTAATTGAAAGAGTAACAATGAAATAAGCCTATATAATTTTAACTTGATTTTACAGCAAATGATTGAATTGTTCTGTTGAATATTCCTTTTTAGATACTATGGTACAGAAACAATTGAGATAAGCCAAACCACAAAAAGAAGCTAAGAAAAAACAATTTTTTTCTAGTTCTTCAGTTTAAACCCGAGACTTCCTGCATGCTGATCAAACTGAGCTCCTCCCAGCTGAGACAGAACATGCTTTAAATAAAGTTTTACATCAGCATATTCTACAAGCATCACACACATAAAGCTATATTACTGAGCCATACATAATTGTAAGTAACTCTAGGACATTTTAAACTCTAAATTATATTGTTACACACTAAATAAAACTTTTCTTCCCAGTGTTCAAGTATTTTTCTTTAAAATGTAACTAAGAACACCATAATTAGCTTTAGAAATAAATGAAAGCATTATGTCCCAAGCAAAATAAAATGCACAGAAGAACTCATTCTTTGATGGTAAGGTTAATTTCCATGGGAAACAGTTTTGCCATTGAGAAAATCATGCTTGTGGATACTACATTAGACAAACAAATAAACAATAACAATAATGCATATTCTTCAGTTGTGTTTGGATGATTAGTGATAAGCGATCTATGAACCTATAAAAAAAATCCAGGGTATGATTAATTGACTTATTACAAAGGAATTCCAGCTTACCACAATATAGATCCCTCTGTAATCAGAATTATGAGACTGTACAAAGAAGGATTAATATATTCTGTGTTAACAGAATAAAGGACCTGGCAAGAATCATTTCCCTGCACCCATATGTATAACCAACACACAACAAACAGAATCTGAAAACACTGACAAAATGACTGATTCCAAGGCTTACATACGGGCCTTATAGGATGATCATATGGCATCCTGTAGAAACATAGAAAAAGGAAACACTAAAAATAAAACCAAAACTAGACCAAACATAAATAAAGGAGGTAATGATCAAAGGATAAGACAGAAGATAAGACATTACAGTGGCCACTGCTAAAAATAAAAAAAATCAAAGCAGTATTTATAAATATTTTTAGATATTTATAACTAAAATGCAGTATTTATAGCATAAAGTATGGAAAATTAATATATAAATGAGTGGAAGAATAGGCATGCACTATACAAAGAAATTTCAAATATTCTATCAAGACACCCCCACTGAAGGGCATAGAGTCTAACATTGTCCTTTTTATGCTTTGTGGATTATGGAGAGGAGGAACAATATCAAATATTGTGAGGAAACCTGAGAGAGATGTGCACACCGACAATGACAACACCGTGAAAATGAACTGTTCATGTGATACGAATGCCATTCGCAAATATATCTCATTTTTTTCATTCAACATGTTAAACACAATCATACATAAATATATCATGGTATGAAAGTAGAAAGAAGAATGTTGAAGGAAGAGGACAGATGCAAGCAGGTTGAGTGGGAAGTTGGGACAGGATGAATAGAGTCATGATCTATGAACGCTTGAGTAGACACGGTTCTCTAATCCTATCTGTACATACAACAATATATAGCAACAATTACTTCAAGGGAGCTTGAGGAAATGATGAAGTTATCAAAGTGCCTGCCACGCAAGCGTAAGAGTCTGTCGATTTCTACCGTCCAGGTAAAATCCAGGCACGGTGTGTACCTGCAACCACAGCTCTGGGGTACAATGACAAGAAGACACCTGTACCTATGCGTTAGCCACCATAACGGAATCAATGAGCTCCAGCTTCCGAGAGAGACAGTCTCAAGACATGAGGTGAAGGATAATCGAGGACACATCAGACATTGATCTCCGGCTCACACACACAGGTGAATGCACACATAAAGATACACACTTATTCATACGCTATACACAGTTGTACAACTTCTGAAAAGTAAAGAAGACAAATAAAGAAAACTAGTCACATTGCAATTCAGGAGACTTCTATAAAATATTCAACTATCTTCAAATCTACCATAGAAAGGAAAGTACTGAACTGCCATAAGGTTGAGGAACTTCAGGAAAGATGATGAGAGAGCGTAATGTGGAATCCTGGATGGAATGTAGGATGTAAAATAATAAATAGATCACACCAATGTAAAAATGCTTATAACTGAACATGAAAACTGGCTCTATAGACACATGAGAGCTCTGTGGATTAAACTATACATCTAAAAGTATTTTGAACAAAAGCTTGTTGAAAATTAATGTTGAACATTTGTAGACATGCCCTGCGTGTGGATTCTTGTGTTGTTCCTATGACTCAGGATGGAGAGGAGTTCTTCTACCCACCAGCTATGCAAACTTAAATCATTCAGCTCCCCAGCAAAACCCCAATCCCCAGATCAGTAGAATGGGAATAGTAATATTTCTGCCTTAAAATATTGTAAGAGTAAAACAAAGACAAAGGAATTTAAACTTTTCATGTTAAGGAATTATATTTCATCATATAATCTTACATGTATGAATTGTACATGTGTTTGAGAGAGGGAAAGAGAGTGTGTGTGTGTGTGTGTGTGTGTGCCACATGCATGTTCAGTGCAGAGAAGGTAATAAAGGGGCACAAAAATCTTAAAGAATTGGAGTTATGGTTGTGGACACGATTTGGGAGCTGAGAAATGAACCTAGATCTTCTGCACTAGCAATAAATGCTATTAACCACCGAGACATCTCTCTAATCCCAAAAGGAAATTTAAGAATAAGTGCTGGACACAGGCTGAAAGCCTTAATTTTAGGGCATGATCATGTTTATCATAATTTGATATCTGTTAACAACAATATGAGAGCCTATAATGATGATAAAGGGGTAGAGTGTTAGAAAAGCCTCACTATAAAAGGCTATCCAAACATACCCAGCAGTTCTCACAGCACATTTTTCACTATGACCTCATACAACATACAGATAAAAACCTCTAAGGCTAAATGCATGTTAGTGGTTTTTTTTTTTTTTTTTTTTTTTAACAATCCCATTCCTGTTTGGGAGTCTAAATAGCCTAATTAGTGAGCATTTACAATGACCAATTTGCTTCTCGTGAAAATCTAGGTTAAAGAGTTCACTTAGTGGATTATATCCACACAAAGGAAACTATTTTTTCCTTTCTGATAAATCTAGTTACTCGAAGGTCGTAATAGTGTCATGTATCACAAGTTCCTTCTCCAGCCTCATGGTGCCTGAGGGCACCCATTCCAATGTGATCTGTCAGCTTCTACCTAGCAGATTAAGTACTTACTTGTAATATATTAATGGTTTCATTTTTAGATTTTGCTTTCTCCCAAATAGCACTAAGAAATTGATTGCCAGCTCACTGAGTTGAGAATGGAGGCAGATTGCTGAGCATGAATTACGATTGCAAAAATAGCATCAAGATTGCAGATTTGAATATGATAAATAAGAGATAAGTTACAAAGCTGTTGAGAAGCCAGCCGGGTGGTTTTACTATTAGGAACGAAAAAGATGGGACTTTCTGAAAAATGTTTCAAACTTACGAGAGAGTTGCCAAACTATGGAAAAAGAAATTGTATCATAAAGCGTGTGAGAATTTGTTTATCTTTCTAAAGTATGCTGGTTAGTATGGGTCAATAAAAGGTCACAGAAAAATAAATGGGTCCTCTTTGAATCTGCCTCATGTAAGCAGAAGGAAGTGGACAGGATACGGAGTTTTCAAAGGGCTATATTGACGTTCTATCTCCATTAATACATTCACACAGCAATACTGAGGTAAAGTCTTTTCTCCATCAGCTGGTTTGAGTGGTAACCAAATCTATCAAAAATGCTTGGGAGATGATGGCATTAAGCAATCTGACTAAATTCTGTATCAAAAATTCTATCACTAACTTTATGCCTTCAGTCAAATTGTTTAATTCTCAATTTCTTGATATACCTTGATCTAAAATGAATGCAAACTCAGTTTGAATGATTAAATGGCACAACAGTAACTAAAGCAGACATAATGAGATTTTAGTGTTTGATATAATGAAAACGTTGGATTTCATTTTTTTTATTTTTATTTTTATCAGTTACATTTTATTAATTCTGTATCCCAGCCGTGCCCCGAACCCTCATTCCCTCCCAGTCCCTTCCTCCCTCACTCATCACTACTGTGCCCCTTTCCAAGTCCACTGATAGGGGGGGACCTCCCCCCATTCATCTGATCCTGTTTTATCAGGTATCTTCATTGAGTTCCTGTTAGAAATAGTCCTTGTTCCCCTCACTTTGGGAAACCAATTGGATTTCATTATTTACCTCTGACGTAAGACGTAAATAAGAAGAGTTGCCAAATAACATTTTAATAAAATTAAGAAGAGTTGCCAAATAACATTTTAAAACAAATAAAATAATAAAAATTTCAAGTATTCAAAATTCATATTTGAAACCATGATTTTAGAATGTTCTGTAGAAAGTTATTTTATAGTTAGCAACACATTGATTCTAAAAGCAAAAGATCCAGTACAGCCAACGCAACATTGAGGAAAAAGAACCAAACCTCCAGACTGACAACA
This sequence comes from Rhombomys opimus, assembly GCA_010120015.1. Taxonomy (NCBI): domain Eukaryota; kingdom Metazoa; phylum Chordata; class Mammalia; order Rodentia; family Muridae; genus Rhombomys; species Rhombomys opimus. The sequence continues at coordinate 8,164 of REGO01000556.1, read as the reverse complement.
CCTGGCTTTAAAACATATTTCAATGCTGCAGGGGGCAAGACAATGTACTGGTCAAGTAAATATCAAACAGCCAGTGATAGATACTATCAATTCACTTGGACGAAGACTTAAGAGTACTAAGATGATGACAGTCCTCCTAACAAAAAGTGCTGGAACCACTGGATGATTATACTGAAATGGATATATAACAGGGATTGGGGGAAGTCTGGAAGGAGAACGAATACGATCAATATATCTGGTCTGAAATTCTCAAACAATAAATAAAAAATAAAGTGAAAAAAATGAATTTACACATAGTAAAGTTAATTTACAAACCAACTCAATGGGAGATCTATGCATAACACAAAACTCCCAGAGTCTAACATACACACACACACACATACACAAAATTAAATGGAAATGGTAATGAGGACTTTCAGAAGAACAAAGGTAAACTCTAAGAAAAAATTGAGAGTTTGATCTACATATTAAAAAAAGTATAAAAACAAAATTGAACTCTGCAAAAGAAACTATAAAAGATTAGGAAGGCAGAACATAGGCCAGTAGCTAGAACAGATGCCTGAAAATGACGTTTTAAATATTCTATGATGTCTTGTAATTTCAACTTACTAAAAAGAAGAAAAATATAGGTAATATTATAAAAATGGATAGAGAGAGTTTTGCAAGGCTCCATCCCTTCATAAGCAATTTATGTCGGCTATCATATAAGATATGAATAAATATGAACTACATAATAAATATAATTATATATACATATAAATATATGCAATAATAACAATAACAATTATAAAAGAGACCATGAACTTCAGTGGAAGTCATGGGGAACATGAAAGGAATTGGAGGGAATAAGAAGAAATGTATATATAGCACTGATATATGAAATCCTCAAAATCTTAATAAATAAATAAATTTTAAAACTGGGTAAAATATCTGCCTTTAATAGTATTAGCAAATAAAAGCATACATGAAAAAGTAAGCACGTGGAAAATGCTTAATATCTGTTTGTCTTAGTTGAAAGTTAAAACAAGAACATGGCACTAGTTAACTATGAAAATGGCATAAAATTCAAAACATTGATAATATCAAATCTTCTGGTGCCAGAAGAATATTCATGGATTCCTGAATGGGGAACAAAGACTTGAGCCATATTACAGAAGAGAATGGTAATTCCAAATAACTCTCAGCATTTCTTATCTATATCACACCAAATTCTGAAATTATAAAATGTGAATTTCAAATACTGAAAGAGGACAAGAGGGGCATCAGATCCCTCAAGATTGTAATTGCAGATGTTTGTGAGCCAGCATGTGTGTCCTGGGAATTCAATCCAGCTGTCTAGAAAAGTAGCCAGTGCTCTGAACCACTGAGCCATCGATCCATATCCTCAAATTCATAATTTTAATATTAACATCGCTGCCAATATTGACATGGATATTGAACCAGCTTATTAACAATTATGAACTTGAGCCAGGCACAGTGGTGCAGGCCTGTAATCCCAGCACCCGGGGAGGCAGAGTCAGGCAGTTCTCTGTGAGTTTGAGGCCAGCCAGGTCTGCAATGCAAGTCTAGGAGAGCCAAGGCTCACGGACAAACCCAGTCTCAAAAAACAAACAAATAAACAAACAAACAAAAATTCCAAGGAGGAAAAATTATCATAAAATTGGAAGAAACTACAATGTCCTTTAGTAGTAGGAGACATATAGTGTCCCCAGTTGAAATGTGATTGAATACCCAAACGAAACTATTCATTGAGTTGTAAAAAGCCATAGAGGATCTTTGCATGGGGTATTATGAAGAACAAACCGAATTCCAAAAGACACATACCCTATTGCTCCTAATATATGACTTCTGGGAAAGATACAATTCTTTTTAAATTTAATTTAATTTTTTATTATTAATAATCCAATTTATTCACTTTGTATCCCAGGTGTAGCCCTCTCCCTCAGCTCCTCCCAATCCCACTGTCCCTCCCTCTTCTCCTCCCATGCACCTCCCCTAGTCCACTGATAGGAAGGTCCTCCTCCCCTACTATCTGAGCCAAGCCTATCAGGTTTCATCAGGATTTTCTGGATCCTTTTTCTTTGTGGCCTAGTAAGGAGAGCGAAATGGAGAAAATGGAGGTGATCAAAGAGCAGGCAACTGAGATCATACCAAAGAGTGCCCCTGCTGTCCTTACTAGAAAACCCACTTGGAGACTGAGCTGCCCATGTGCTATATCTGAGGAGGGGGTCTAGGTCCTCCCTATACATGGTCCTTGGTTGATTTATCAGTCTCTTCAGGACCCCTGCACTCAGATTTTTTTAGCTCTGTTGGTCTCCTTGTAGAGTTCCTGTCCCCTCCATGTTTCTCATCTCCCCCTTTTTTCATAAGATTCTCTGCACTCTGCCCAAAGTTTGTCTATGAGTCTCAGCATCTGCTTCAATACCCTGCTGGGTAGAGTCTTTCAGAGGCCCTCTGTGGTAGGCTCCTGTCCTGTTCCCTGTCTTCTCCCAGTTCCTATGTCTATCCTGTTTTCCCTTCTAAATGAGGATTAAGCCTTTTCCCTAGCGTCCTCCTTGTGGTTTAGCTTCTTTAGACTATAGATTTTAGTATGTTTATCTTATATTTTATGGCTAATATACACTGATAAGTGAGTATATACACTGTCTGTCTTTTTGATTCTGGGTTACTTCACTCAGGATGATCTTTTCTAGTTCCATCCATTTTTCTGCAAATTTTAAGATTTTCTTTTTTTTTTTTTTTTAATTGCTAAGTAGTATTCCATTGTGTAAATGTACCACAATTTCTGTATCCATTCCTCTGTTGAGGGACATCTAGGTTGTTTCCCGATTCTGGCTGTTACAAATAAAGCTGCTATGAGCATGGCTGAGCAAATGTCCTTGTTTTTTACTTGAGCATATTTTGGCTATGTACCCAGGAATGGTGTGGTAGAACTTGAGGTACCACGATTGCTAATTTTCTGAGAAAGTGCCAGATTGATTTCCAAAGTGGTCATACAAGTTTTCATTCCCACCATCAATGCAAGAGGGTTCCTTTTCTCCACATCCTCGTCAGCATGTATTGTCTCTTGAATTTTTGATCTTAGACATTCTGATGGGTATAACATGGAATCTCATGGTCATTTTGATTTGCATTTCCCTGATGACTACAGATGTTGAGCATTTCTTTAAGTGTTTCTCCACCATTCAATATTTCTGTGTTGAGATTTCTCTATGTAGCTCTGTAGCCCATTTTTAAATTGGATTACTTCATTTGTTGTTGTTTGACTTCTTAAGTTCTTTATATGTCCAGATATTAGTCCTTTGTCAGATGCAGGGTTGGTGAAAATCCTTTCCCAATCTCTAGGCTGTTGTCTTGTTCTGTTGATAGTGTTCTTTGCTTTACAGAAGCTTTTCAGTTTCTTGAGGTCCCATTTATTGATTGTTGATCATAGAGCCTGTTCTGTTGCTTTTCTGTTCAGGAAATTATCTCCGACAGCTGGAAATAATCAAACTCATGGTTGAAATCAATACATTACAAACAAATAAAACAATTCAAAGAATCAATGAAACCAAGAACTTGTTCTTTGAGAAAATTCAAGATACACAAAACCTTAGCCAAACTAACTAAAAGGCCAAGAGATATTATCCAAATCAATAAAACGAGAAATGAAAAGAGAGTCATAAGGACATTGAGGAAATCCAAAGAATCATTAGGTCTTACTTCAAAAGCCTATACACAACAAAATTTGAAAATCTAAATGTAATGGAGAATTTTCTTGATAAATTCCATTTACCAAAGCTTAATCAAGATGAGGTAAATATATTAAATAATCCTATATTCCCTCAGTGAATAGACGCTGTCAAATAAAAGTCTCCCATCCAAAAAAATCCCTGGGCCAGATGGTTTCAGAACTTCAAAGAAGAGATAATACCTACTCTTTTTAAACTATTCCACAAAATTAAAACAGAAGGAACATTACCAACCTTGTTCTATGAAGCCATAGTCACCTTGATATGTAAATCACACAAAGACCCAATAAAAAAAGAGAAATTTAAACCAGTCTCACTTATGAATATTGTCACAATAATACTCAATAAAATACTCACAAACCAAATCCAAGAACACATCAAAGATATCATATACCACAACCAAGTAGGCTTCATCCCAGGCATGCAGGGATGATTCAATATATGGAAATCCATCAATGTAATCCACCATATATACAAACTGAAAGAAAAAAACCAACAAACAAAAAACACATGATCATCTTCTTAGATGCCGAAAAAGCATTTGACAAAACCCAACACAGTTCGTATTTAAAGTTTTGGAGAGATCAGGGATGCAAGGCACATACCAAAACATAATATAAGCAATATACAGCAAACCTATACCCAACATTAAACTAAATGGAGAGAAATCCTACTGAAATAAGTGACAAGTCAAGGCTGGTCAGTCACTCCATATCTCTTCAACACAGTACTTGAAGTCTTAGCTAGAGCAATAAGACAACTAAAGAAGACCAAGCTGATAAAAATCAGAAAGGAAGTAGTCTAAGTGCAGATGATATGATTGTGTACATGAGTGAACTGAGATCTACCTGAGAACTCCTACAGCTGATAAACATCTTCAGGAAATTGACTGAATACAAAATTAACTTAAAAATTTCAGGAACCCTCATGTACACAAAAGACAATCCTGCTGATAAAGAAATTAGGGAAACAACACCCTTCACAATAGCCACAAGTATCAAAAAGTACCTTGGTATGACTCTAACTAAGAAAGTAAATCCTGTATGAAACAAACAAACAAACAAACAAACAAACAAATATTCATGTATCTTAAGAAAGAAATTAACCAATTGGTTACTCAGCTACCACGGGCTACATCCGAGCAGAGGTTCTAGGTTACATCCATACATGGTCCTTGGTGGAGTGTCAATCTCAGAAAAGACCCTTGTGCCCAGATATATTTGGTCCTTGTGGAGCATGGTAGCTCAGTAACCAATTGGTTTTCCATAGTAAGAGGTACAGGGACCATTTCTGACAAGAACTCAATGGCAGGCTCTTTGACCTCCCCAACCAACAAGGGAGGAGCAGTCCTGTTATGCCACAGAGGAGGACTTTGCAGCCAGTCCTGAAGATACCTGATAAAACAGGGTCAGATTAAAGGGTAGGAGGTTCTCCCCAATCAGTGGACTTGGAAAGAGGCAGGGAAGAGATGAGGGAGGGAGGGTGGGGTTGGGAGGGAATAAGGGAGTGGGATACAGCTGGGATACAGAGTTAATAAAATGTAACTAATAATAAAAATTAAAATTAAAAAAAGAAAGAAATTGAAGACGAAAGCAGAAAATGGAAAAATCTTCCATGCTCATGGCTTGGTAGGATAAACAGTGAAAATGGGCATCCTACCAAAAGCAATCTATGGATTCAATGCAGTTCCCATCAAAATACCAACACAATTCTTTATAGACTTAAAAGAACAATTCTCAACTTCATATGAAAAAACAAAATACCCAGAATAACTAAAACAACCTTGCACAATAAATTTTTTTCTGGAGGTATCTCCATTTCTGATCTCAAGCTGTACTATAAAGTAACAGTAATATAAAAGAGCATGGTACTGGCATAGAAACAGATTGGTGAATCAATAGAATTGAATTAAAAATCCAGAAATAAACCCACACATCTGAGGACACTTGATTATTGACAAAGAAGCCAAAAGCATACAATGAAAAAAAAAGTTAGCATTTTCAACAAATGGTGCTGTTCTAACTGGATGTGTACACATAGAAAAATTCAAACAGACCCATATTTATTTCCCTGCACAAAATAAAATTCCAAGTGGAACAAATAACTCAGAATAAAACCAGACATACTATATCTTTTAGAAGAAAAATTGAGAAAGATACAATTCTTTAGATGACAGAAATATTACTAGGAATTGAAAATGTATAAGGAATGAAAATGTGTAATGCAAAGCATTGGAGTTTTAGGACAGTGAAACCCTTCTGTATATTTTCAATGTCCAATGAGTGTATACTAAAGTGGCTCACAGTTGACATAAACAGGATATTTTGGCAATAAGTGTGTCAAAGTAGGTTCATCAATTATAATAAATTTTCTGGTCTTGTAGGGGAGGCTAAAAACTATGGAAAGAAAAAGGGAATATGGGAACTCCATGCATGTTTCATTTAAAATTTAATAAACTAATATTTACAGTAAACAGTAATGTATATTTAAAATATATATATATATAAACTATATATATTCTATTTTATATATACATATATATTCTATTGAACCAGAGTTTGAGTGTGTGGATCATCTCCACTAGAATCAAATCAGAACAAATAAACTGGTTTTTAAATGCAGACTCTAAGCTATTATCTGAAACAAAAAAGATCTTTAACCTGAATTTTTAATGATTTTCTCAGATTATACTCATGAATAGAATAGTGCAGTAATTTATCATCCAAAGCAAAGATACTGAGACTATAAAGAAGCTTATCTCTAATGACACCACCAAACCATCACTCAGTTGTCCTTAAGGATACACAAAACCACAGAAATAAATTATACCAGAACTTTCTTTAGAAAATTCATAGGATCACCCTACATAAAAATGTCAATGAAAGAAGTGCTATATTTAGCAATAGTTCCTATTCTCACATGCACTCTGAAATTAGATAATATTCTATAAAGGAATTAATACACAGGTTTTTCCCAAAGTAAATAAAACAGGCACTAGGGTTTTATAGTAGCTTCCCAGGTAATTTTAAATTGAAATATCTGATGCTAATTAAATCCCTACCCATGTTTATAAGGAAGAAAGTACAGATGTGTAACCCACAATCTGTGAATCAGAACATACTTTTAATATAGTACAGCTGAGGCTAAGTATGTTTACCTAGCCTTTGTGGAGTGAGGTGCATGGATGGTATGACAGGAATAATAAGAGCCACCTTTAGATAGGAGTGTTATTCTTTCAGCCCTTTTGAAGAGATGAATGGAGGACAATAAAAAGGACTATAAACTGAGGCAGTGGTTATAAATAGTCATGGTTTCTCAAGTATGGAGTCAAGTTCCTTAAGATGGTAGAAAACTTCGTGAGGATGCAGTTAGGAATATAGGAAATAACAAGGAGGAAAGCATCCCAGAGAGAACCAAGACTAGGTATTGAGTTTCAAAACTAAAATTTACGCTGAATCATTAGTGAGGTCATGACCATCAGTTTTGATGTTGAATACTCTTTGACAACCTCCAGTGTCATCCAGAGGTCTGTAGACTCTGCTTCTCACAAACAATAGCTCCTCTTCCCCAATCAACCCAATGCAAAAAAAAATTGTTTCATGGTGGATTCCCACCATGAGGGTGTAGAGAGAAGGCATAGATTAGGAACTACAACATAAATTTTGTAGAAAAGTAAATTTACAGCTGATGCTGTTTTCCTATGGACAACCATGAACCACATGTAAGGTCTGTTTTTTTTTTTTTCTCTTGTTCAATCAATATATTGGCATTTAATCCTGAAACTATGAAGACTAAGTCATTAAAAGTGAATAGTATCATGTGTGATTATCAAGTGTTGTGTACTTGTAGCTTTCTAAGGAATGATGGGGTGGCGAGAATACTTACAGCAACAAAGGTCAAAGGGTGACTGGGTACACAGTGAAGAAATTGACAAAGAAAGAATAGAGACCACAGAAGTTAACAGGAACTAAATGTCTCTCCTCCCCAAATAAGCCAACAGGGCATGTGAGGATTCCTGTCCAAATCAACATGATGTTGAAAACTCTGCCTACCAGGGTGATAAATGTGTAACCTCAGAAAGGAGGAGGATGAAGTCAATAACTATCTATAATCTACAGGATCTTAAAACATGAAAATTTAGAAGAATGCATCATCATGAATTTCAATTTTTCCTTCACTTTTATTAGCAGATTTTACATAGACTTATAGAAAACAGATTCATATCTTAAAAAAAAAAGGACAGAAGGAGACAAGGAAGGGATTTACAATCAGGATATAAACAAATTATAAAAAATTAAATTAAAAAAATATATTTACGGAGAGGCGGGGCAAGATGGCGGCGCCTGGAGGACTCTCATTCTGAACAGCAGCACAGCGGGATGGGCACAGTGACCAGCAAGCAGAACTCGCAGCCATAAAACACAAGTGATTGT
>REGO01000555.1:1100397-1121029 GCA_010120015.1 Rhombomys opimus | reverse complement strand
AGAGACATTGATTCTTTGTTTAATTTCTGTTTTGTTGACCTGTCCTTTGTTGAGAGTGGGGTGTTGAAGTCTCCCACTATTAATGTGTGGGGATCTATGTGTGGTTTAAGTTTTATCAATGTTTCTTTTACAAATGTGATCCACCAGGATTCTTACAGCCTGCACACTTCTCCCCTACAGAGACTGTTCATATCCAGACTGGTTAAGCCTTTCTCCTTGTACAGCTCTACACCATAAACCCTGCCTCCATTAGTGGCATGCAATCACCCCACATCCCTGTTGAACTCTATGTAATAAACATGCTGGCTTTCCGGAGCACTGTGGTTTCTCCATAAGACGGCTGAGTCCACCCAACCCCGGGTTTTCTGTGTCCATGTGACTATACATGTGTTCATCCTTTCTTCATTCCCTCGCTCCCCTGTCAACTCTGTCCCTGTAGACGTGCTGAACATGGCATATTCAGTCATATCCACTCTATGAATCTCCCCGTCTCTTTCCTACTAATCCCTTTCCTCTTCCCAGCTAGATTCCCTTCTATTTTCATGTAGATTTCATTTCATTTTGTGTTTTATTTTGTGACTCCAGGAGTTTCATCAGGAATGTTATGGAAACATAGATAAGGAATTGTTTAAAAAAAAAAACACTTTACCAGTGACTGCACCAGTGAAGAATATGTTTCTTCCTCTATCATCAACCATTAACTACTAACAAATCCTCAGGGAAGGCTGGTGTCTTCTCAGCCCTTCTGCAGGTGTCGACAGGCCCAGTCTTGTGCAGACCTTGTGCAGGTAGTCACAGAAGTCAAGTTCAAAAGTACCACAGCCTTGTCACACCCAGAAAAGAATGTTTCTCAGCACTCTTTCCCAGCCTCTGACTTCTACATTCTTTCTGTTCTGTCTTCCCCTGGGTTCCTCAGCCTCAGGCTAAGTGATATAGCTTTATGTATGGCTGCATCTCTACAGTCCACCTAGTCTCAATTAGCACCAATTATGATGGCTCTCTGCAACCACCGCTACCCAGAAAATGGTTTTTGAGCAAGAATATGAAGTAATCACTCTCAAGAACTAAAGATGCATAGTGAAGGGTAACCAACCTGTGGAAGCTTACAAAACCCACACTCAAGAAATGCTGACCAAGTTCTCCATGTAGGCAAGTATGATGGGCAACATGTGAACAGAGGATATGATGAAATGGAATTTTGACTATACACAGAGTAAGTAGACTGAGTGATGGATAACGCTGAGGGTCATCTTGAGACAGAAAAGCCAATAAAAGACCCTGCAAAGAGAAAAATGCTCCCCAAACTAAACACTGAAAACAAATACCTAGTGTTAACACTGCTGACTTATGCTGGCAGTGACTGAATATAGAAGACAGGTGTGGGGGAGGAGCCTAGCTGTCAGACTGTACAGGAAATAGGATCTCATTTGTGTATGGGAGTTCTAGCACATACCCTCAGGAACATTTTTCTCAGGCATCTTATGCCCCAGGATGACCAGTAGAATCCAGTTGAACATCTCGCATGTGTTACCTATCCTACAAAGAGTAGAATGTTGCCAGGATTAACAAATTGTAAAAAATGAATAACATTTACCCACTGCCTAGCTGAAATCTAAATTTAACCAAGTGTCCTTTATCCCAATGGGCAATCTAATTTAAAAAAAAAACAACCCTCCTCTAGAATTTAAAATCCAATTCCATTGTTTCAAAAGCCTTTCTATCAAACGTGTAAATTCTGTCTATTCTCAAGTCTTAAAGGACCAAGAACTAACCAGAAGCCTCCATATCCACGTCCCTCCCTTATTTAAAGCAGAACAACTTAGACCCCATAGCAGGAACACGTGGCTTTCTTGGCAATTCACTGACTTTTCCTCAGAACCAGTTATCAGGAAATTTGTTTTCATAGATGAAATGATATTTTTTCCAACATCACAGCCATGTCAAGCTCCACGTCACAAGAGCTTAGACAAGCAGAAAGCTACCGAGAAAGGACAACAGCATAAGCGAGTTGTGTGGTCTTTTTTACTGCTCACTAACACTGCCGCCTAAAGAACCTTTTCTGGAAAAAAAAAAAAAAAAAAAAAAAAAAAAAGGCCTGAGCAGAAAATGAGATAAGACTATAATCATATCGGGGACTTATAGTCGTTTGGGCAACTCTCTACCATTTCAATAAATTTTCCAATGAAAGATTTTTGAAAAAGAAATTTCTGTCCATTGCTTACTTTAGTTATCATGTGTAGGAAAAGCAAATCCATCCTCTTTCTCTTCCTTAACTCTACAACCTTAGAGAAAGCCCACATTCTCCTACTTGCCTTGAATGCCAACTCACGGTTCTTAGCAGGCTCACTCTGAGTGAAGCCAGGGGGAGCTCCACCTGAGCTTCTGACTTCTGAGATGGGTGCCTCTGTTCTTTGCTCAACTGTGTACTTTCTTCCTCTCCTGCCACTTGTGCACAACTCCACTTGACAACGACAGCCTCCTTGATGAGACCCATCCTCCTTTACATTTTACTGCAGCTTCCCTATTCTTCTCCCAGTGTCTTGCCACCTTTTCTGTGTGCTCTTTATCATATTCTTTTGAAATATACACACACACAAAAGGTCAAGTTTCTATATAGTCAAAATAGTATGGAAGAAAAAAATTTTTTCCAACAGCAAAACAAATTTTTAAAATCTAAAAAGGTTTAATATTCACAAAAACTATATAATGGAAACTGTTCAATGCTACTGGATGATACAAAATGAATAAATTCTGTTAATATTTTTTTGACAACAGACTCACTCATAGAAGAAGGCCAGACCTGATTTATCTAATAGCCCAATTCAAATTATTTAACAATCTAATAGAGATTTCCATTAGAATCACTTTGAAAAAAATTGAATGTGAAAAAAAATCCCAAATTGGAAAAGTAATTGAGGATGATTTAGTCTTAGAATATTTTAAAATACACTACCCATCTATAGAAAAACAGTATAATATCTATATTAGGGTAGATACATAAATCTACAGAATAAAAGGTCAAGATGCAAGCCTAAATATATATGAAAACTTCACTTATGACAAAAGGATATGTCAAATAATAGGAAAATACCCTGGGGACAAGGGACATGAATGGTTGCTTTGAACCAAGACCACAAATGTCTCCTCCCTTCCCCTATCTTTTTAAAGATGGGTTTCATTGTGTAGACTTTGCTGACCTCAAGGTCATGATTCCCCTGCCTCAGCCTCCTTGACTGCTGGGATTGCAGTTGGACAGCATGCCACCTTGGCCAGAATTTGGAAATTCTTAAACCAATAGGAGTATATGTCCTATCTTGGTCTACATAGCTCCTGGAGCAAAATTCCTTAGGGGGAGGCACTTTATGGACAATAGATGCTCATTATTCATGGTTGGGAAGCTGGAAAGCCCAGGATCAAAGCATCAATAGATTCGGTGTTTCATTAGTTCTTCCTCCTATAGTGACTTCTATGTGTCCTCGCATGGTTTAAGGGTCTTCTGAGGCTCTTTTATAAGTTTACAACAGATAGTCCCAAAGTTAAAAGAATTCAAATGGTTTCTTTTCATCTGATCATGGAGCACTTAGTACAAATCATCTTCGGAAATTTAAGTTTGGCCTTCTTCAGGCCAATACATTGACATCAGTGCATGAGTTTTCAAGAAACAAACTTCCTGACAACAGCAAGTGCTTCCAGTGCAACCTTCCACGCTACATATAAAGATGCTGAGATCACATTACAAATTCAAGACTGTGACTGGACCATTCAAGCTCTCGGTCCTTGTTTTGTGCCCTTAATGATACATACTCTTCAAACTTCCCAATGGAGAAAATGCTCAGTACGGTAAGTCCTCAAACACTAAGTTCACTCTGGAGGCCACAGCTGTGGCTAGCCAGCCAATCATCCTAGCTTTCTCGATATCACAAACATAACACCTAAGGAGTGTTTTCTCCTCCCACCCCAACCTCCTAGACCACCTGACAGTTCTTTGCCAGTGATCTGTTCTTTTTGGTACCCCATGTATGTACTGTTTTTGCACACTGGAATGACTTGGAGAGATTTAAAACTTCACTAGGACCAGGTCACAGAATGGCCTGTTAAATGGGAATCTCCGAATGAAAGAGCAAAGGTTAGTCGGGGGTTCCAGTGTGCCGGCAACACTGCAGCGCCTGTCTCTAACCTCTTTCTTGGGCTTGAAGACGTCTCTGGACTCTTTCTAATGTATCCCTGGGCCCCTCCATCTTCTGTATGCTTTTATCACTGATATTTTCTTGTGGAACAAAAAATATTTTTTTGTCTCTTGTAAGATCTTGGAGGACAATAGTAATATCTTAGTCTGCTTTTCCCTGCTAGTGTCCATCACAGGATATGACATACTTCTGATGCCCCACAAACATTTGTAAAATTCCTCTCAGCCCACATGAAATGAATTTACCTTAACGTGTCTCATAGCCACCACAGTCCCTGTAAACCTATGCCTTTATAAGTCTTCTCTCTTCACTATCTCTACCTGAACCATTTCTGAACGCTCATAACTTGGCTTCTTTCTCTCTCTCTCTCTCTCTCTCTCTCTTTTAACCCAGTCTTTCCCATCATCTTTCTAACCCTGGTACAGATCATATCACTTCTGTTAAATGTTTGAACATAATCGAATATAGCATCATAGTATGAAAGCCTGCTTTAGGATCACCTTGTTTTATATATTACTGTTGTCCTGGTAAGGAAACACGGTTTCAAACTGCTTTCTAAATACTCATGCTTAGGTCTATATATTATTAGTACTGCTTTTAATCCTTGTCAGGGAAGCTTTTTCTTGCAGATGGATTCAGTTAATACAAACTCAGGTCAAAATGCTGAAAATAAGTGACTGTTGAATGTTCCATTTTAAATGAGATATTTATATAGATTTTTACAAAGCTCCAGGAACATTATGGAAGAGGAAATAGAAACAAGAAAAAAATGAATGGGAATGAATGTCAAGAAATGCACTATGCACTTAAGAATTCATAGCCTTGGCTGGCCTCAAACTCGTAATCCTCCTGCCTCTGCTGCCTTCAGAACCAGCTATCAGTAGACTGAGAGAGGGGCATGGGAGGAGGAGAGGGAGGGAGGGTAGGATTGTGAGGGGACGAGGGAGGGGGCTACAGCTGGGATACAAAGTGAATAAATTGTAATAAATAAAAAAATTTAAATAAAAGAATTCATAGCAGCTATTGTTACCTGTATGAGCTCAAGCTGGTCAACATTCCAATGTGGATGGAAGAATGATTCATGAGGCCCTACCCCCTAACCAATGAGCTGCTTTGTCTGTTAGTAGCTGCTGAGAAAATGGGGAAAGGGGGGGAGAGTTTCTTTTGGAGGCATAGCCACTGGTAGGTTGCCCATGTTCCAGTAAATGGCTCAAAAAAAAAAAGGAGAAAGAAAAAAGCAGTAGTAGCAGCAGCAGCAGAATCAGGAAGAGGAGAAGGAAGAGAAGATAATGATGATAATGCTGATATATTAGGAAGGTGCAAGCAGAGTGGTGCAACAGACCCCCAGGCCTTAATAGGCCCCTAGGCCTAAGCACAGCTGACATCATGATACAAGTAGACCTTGGAACCCAGCGCGTAAGGGGTCCACTGCCAAAATGAGAACAAAGGCCTAATCTGTCAAAGTCCGTCGTTCTGGGAATGTCCATAAATGTACTAACCTTGCTTTTTGGCATCTGTAGTTTTGCTTCTGGCTGTTCTTGCTAACTGAGGTGTGTCAACTCAGGATGTGGTTTTGTGTTTAAAAGCTCACACTGGGAAAAACTCAGGACAGCACGGGACCCAGAACACACAGTGTAGTTGTCAGCTGGCTAATAAAGATCTTCTATTGCCTTAAACCCATTTCTGAGCAGCCTTCACTGGTGGAAACCTCACAACAGTGGGAGAGGTGAGCTCATGGTGGGGTATGAACAAAATACATTGTATATAAGTATAAAATTGTCAAAGAATGAATATTAAAATATTCTCAAAATAAAAAAGAAATTAGAGATTAGCCCCAGAGGTTTGGTGCTTTATTTCTCGAGAACATTAGCAAATTTCATATAATCATCTTTCAGCTTCCCTGTTTATTAATTACATATGTTTTGATGTCTCACATTCTTTTTGAATCCAGCTTTTGACTTTTTTGTCATTACAATCTATGAGGTTTTTTTTTAATTTTGACCTAAACTCAGTGTACAATTCATATGATTATTTATTTGGGAGCTTTTAACAAAATTAACTTTGTTGGGCTAGAGATATAACTCAGTAGTGGTGTGGCTGGTCAGCATATGCGAGCTTGTGGTTTTGACACAAACACAAAAAAATTAGAACAAAAGAAGAGGAAAATGCAATTTAGCAATTTCTACTAGAAACTCTAGCACACTGCATATTTGCCAGTAGAGGCTGATGAGTTGAAGCCTTTTCTCCTGTCATTGCTCAAACCAAAACTCTCTGTTGTTTCCATGTCTACCAAAGGCTCCACTGGTCAGCACAGATCCCTTCTAGGTTCCCAGGGAGACTCTGCTACCCTCCACTATGTTCTCCTGTCATTCTCTCTTTATCAGACCCGACGTCCTCCTGCCCTCGCGCCCTGTCTTCTCCTGGGAGCAGCTCCTACTCTGCCTTCTACTAGCTAAGCTCTGCATCTTTCTACCTTTGCTCAATGCTGAGCCAATACATGCTTATTATTTATTTAATTAGAAATAATCAGTCTTTAGTAACCCACTATTTCAGCACGTTGCCTCTGCCAAACTCTAAACCATCTAGTGGGTGATGACTAGGGTATTTCCAAACTTTTTTGGAAACCGCAAAAGATGACTGAAATTGTGCAGACACTCATTGAGAACCTTTTAGATGCCAAAAGCTAAAACGAATATGGCACAGAATTAGGGTACCCTCTTGTCAGTAACTGTACTTGCTTCCTGAGCCTCTGTGCTCTGTTTACAAAGAAACATTAAATCCTACATGAGTCACTTGCCAAGCTGAGCACCTCACAGACTGAGTTTAACAAGTATTTTCCTTGGCCTGCAGTATCTTTCTGAGGTGGACACACTGATAGCTACAAGGTTTTGGCAAGCTGCGGCCGCCAGCCTCCCTGCAATGCTTTGGCTCACTGCAATAAAGGTGTCAACTGCCCAGCGGGTACCCTACCTCCTAACCCTATGGATGGGATATGGACTTAGCCAGGGTTCCCCTCCACACAGCACCCCATGATAGCTTTAGTAACAGTGTATCCCCATGGTTCCTATCCTGCCACAATCCCAGAGGCCCAGCTCCAAGTTTGCCTCAACTGTGCTGAAAGGTATAAGTAAGTCTTAAGCAGGAATGTCCAGTTATATCAAAGGAAGGAGTTGGAGCCCACCCAATGTCCCACCAATGTTGCAAACTGTTTTCTCATTTGCTACTTTGGGCTTCAAAGAGATTTTGTTTTAATGACATGCTGTATAATTAATCAGCCACCACCCATCCCTGCTGAAATGACTGACTACTGATGGAAATAAGCAAACCTCCAAAATCTGCTATTTCCCATTTGAAATGCCAGCAGTGTGGAAATCTTCCCATGTAAATCAAGACTGGGTGTGGATGTGTTCTGGGCTCCAGCAAGTCTGCTGTCTAACCTCAGAACTCAGGCTCACTGTAGAGAGCTTGGCCCCTCCAGGGGACAGCAGAGGTCATAAACCCTTTCCCATTCACATCCATCATACAGAAGGCATGGCTATTGGTGCTGTCAGCCAAGTTAGGCTGGGGCCACTGTAGCCACCCAATTTCACCCTCACAACTGACTGACTCCACAGAAAGCCAGTGCCTTTCAATCTCAGCTCTTCCTATGACTGTCTTGCTTTGAGCAAATTATTCACCTGCCTAAGACTCGCTTTTCTTACATGTAATATTCGCAATAACAGTTTACAGTAACAATTACAACAATCTATTAAATGGAAAAAATATTGTCCTAATTAAGTGTACCCGTATAGCTGGAAGGACAGCCCAGCCTTTAACTACTATTGCAGAGGACCAGAACTCAATTCCCAGTGCCCATACTGCGTAGCTCACAGCTGCCAGTAAGCACTGCTCCAAGGGTTCCGATGCCCTTTTGGGCCCCACTGGCACTCCCGTGTACATGCACATGAATAAACAATAAAACAAAGTATATTTTAAAAGAATGCTCTGGAGTGAAGCAGGCTCAGTAATAACCTGGCTTCATCATTTACTGAAAATGTGACATGCACAAATAAATACCTTCTGTCTGGACATCAGAATTCTTAGATCTACAAAGGCACTGATATTGCTAATGATAATAGTTAATAACTGTTAACTGTTAACACCAGGAAGTACATAGCACATACCATGTCAGAGACAGCCTCTGTTCCCCTTACTAGGGAACCCACTTGGACACTGAACTGCCATGGGCTACATCTGTGCAGGGATTGAAGGTTATCTCCATGAATCAACTTTGATTGGACTATCAGTCTCAGAAAAAAACCCTGAGCCCAGATTTTTTGTTCTGTTGGTCTCCTTGTGGAGCTCCTGTCCCCTCTAGGTCTTTTTATCTCCCAATTCTTTTATAAGTGTCCCTGCACTCTGCCCAAAATTTGACTAGGAGTCTCTGTATCTGCTTTGATATCCTGCTAGGTAGAGTCTTTCAGAGGCCCTCTGTGGTGGGTTCCTGTCCTGTTCTCTATTTTCTCCATCTTCCAATGTCTTTCCCATTTGTCTCAAGTAAGGATTGATCATCTTACCCAGGGTCCTCCTTCTTGCTTAGCTTCCTTAAGGTGTACAGATTTTAGTATGTTTACCCTATGTTATATGTCTAATATCCACTTATAAGTGAGTATATCCCATGTGTGTCTTTCTGCTTCTGGTATACTTCACTCTGGATGATTTTTTTCTAGTTCCCACCATTTGCCTGCAGATTTCATGATTTCCTTGTTTTAAATTGCTGAGTAGTATTCCATTGTGTAAATGTACCACAATTTCTGTATTCATTCCTCAGCTGAGGGACATCTGGGTTGTTTCCAGATTCTGGCTATTACAAATAAAGCTACTACAAACATGGCTGAGCAAATGTTTTTGTTGTGTACTTGAGCATGTTTTGGGTATATGCCTAGGATATATGCCTAGTATAGCTGGATCTTGAGGTAGCATGATTCCTAATTGTCTGAGAAAGCATCAGATTGATTTCTAAAGTGGTTGTACAAGTTTACATTCCCACTAACATTGGAGGAGGGTTCCCCTTTCTCCACATCCTCTCCAGCTCAGTGTCCAGGTGGGTTTCCTAGTATTGGAAACAGGGACTGTCTCTGACCGGAACTCAGTGACTGATTCTTTGATCACTTCCTCCCCTTAGAGGGTAGGGGCAGCCTTATCAGGCCACAGAGGAGGACAATGCAGACAGTTCTGATGAGACCTGATAGGCCAGGGTCAGATGAAAGGGGAGGAGAACTGCCCCTATCAGTGGACTGGGCATGGGACATGGGAGGAGAAGAGGAGGGAGGGCAGGATTAGGAGGGGATGAGGGAAGGAGCTACAGCTGGGATACAAAGTGAATAAATTATAATAAATTTTAAATTTTTTTAAAAAAATTTAAGAATAGATATTTAAAACAACAAAAATAAAATAAAAAGTTAGATACTATGGAAAAAGACAAAACATATTACTCAGCACTAATTTCAATTCAATTTTATGGCTCAAATGCCAAAAGATAGACATATCCCCACTGACAGAAGTCCCAACCTCTCCTTGCCCCTTACCCTCCAGTTAATGAACAGGAAATGCTTGAGGGAAAGGACGGAGGAGGATTTATTTCTGAAGCTACAGCAAAACCTGAGTCTCTTACTCTGCAGACCTTAAATGCATCCGTCCTATACAACATAGGAAGTCTAGAGCCCCTTTCCTTCTCCCAATATGCAATGACAGATACACACACATACACAAAAACACACATAATAGCACACAAACACACACACACCAACACACTCCTGCCCACACATATGCACAGGCATACACACAGAGAAGCAAAAGCATGCACACAACCCTCATTCTTGAAGAGAAGGCTGATCTCATCCTGCCTAAATTCTGGCTGGAAATCCCTCTGCTCCCTGCTCACCTCTAAGATTCCTGTGGCTGCATTTCTGCTAGCTGTTCTTCCCCAAAGGGAAGCACACAGGCCCTTCCTCTTGGTCTCTATACAGGCAAGCCTGTAGAAATGTAGAAGGCTCAAGAACTAATACAATGCAACAAGAGAAGCAGACTAAAACTTACAATTGACTTTTTACTGCTGCTCTATTCTTTATGCTTTGACTACGTGTCATTTTCCTTAGCCTTCTTTTGGGTTTATCCTTCTTCTCCGAGTATCACATCATTTTACCAGTCCATCTTCTGTGATTAACAAGAACCAGAACTACTATAGTGAAACCTTCGCTGTGCTGGTATGCTCGATGCTGGTCAGATGGAGCTGAGAAATTGGTAGTGATTAAGAAAAGATCAGCATCATAGAGGTGAAATATTTTGGGAAGTATTCTTGAGAGTTAGGTCACAGAAGCTGTGCCCCAGAGGTGGCCAAGGTTTTACTTCTGTAAGAGCCACTCATGTGACACTGGTTTTGAAGGCATGAAGTGCATTATAGAGAGTGGCTGAAGCTTGTCACTGAAAGACCAGAAGAGGCTATTGGTGAAAATGGCCCAGGATTGAAGGGATCATGCAGAGAAATTGAGGATTGGCACTGTGAAAAGAGCCTGGAAGACGCTATTAGTGAAAATGCAGTCTAGGCACAGCGGAAGAGATTTTGGAGAAACCAAAATCATGAGATGGTCATCCCTAACCTGGTATTCCTGGGTCCTGTGAGAAATCAAGACCAGCAGCAACAGTGGAGCACAGCCCCTGGAACCTAGAAGACAAACGCTTTGTGGTAAGCACGGCAAAGCTGGAGAAGTAACCCAAACGCCTTGGAGGAGCATGAAGATCTTAAGTGAATCTCAGACATTGGACATTATGTCATTTGCACAGTTGGGGTTTGGCTTTACTTTGATTTGATTGTGACTATGCCTTGGTTATTTCCTCATGAAGTAAAGACTATTTAATATATTTTTGATTTTACAGGAGCCCACAGTTAAGAGACTGAACTTTTAAAGATACTTTAGTTTTAAAGGAGACTTTGATCACCTCCCCCTGAGGGGGCAGCAGCCTTGCTAGGCCACAGAGGAAAACAATGCAGCCAGTCCTGATGAGATCTGATAATCTAGGGTCAGATGGAAGGGGAGGAGGACCTCCCTATCAGTGGACTTAGAGAGGAGCATGGGAGGAAAAGAGGGAGGGAGGGTGGGTTTGGGAGAAAATGAGGAAGAAGGCTACAGCAGGGATACAAAGTGAATAAACTGTAAGTAATTTAAAAAATTAAAATTTAATAAAAGGAGACTTTGAAATTTAAAAAAAGAAAAGAAAAAAAAGGGCTGTTGTGATAAGAACTGATCCTTCCTGCCTTCCCTTGCATTTGCAACTCACTTCCATATGCTCCAGCACCATTTACTTCATTTTCGATAACATCTCAATTCATCATCATCAGCAGCAGCAGCAGCATGGTCCCACTTCACAGATGAGAAAACCAAGACTGTGTAAATGTTGTGCATGCAACGGCCCAATGAAAACATTAGAGCAACTTCAGAAGCAGAGCTTGGTTCCAACATCCATGTCCTACACCATGTCATAACATGACAATGTCATCATCTGTTTCTGTGAAAATAGGCTCAGAGAATCAGATGACCAAATTTCACTTTATCTTGAACCAAAACTGCCCTCCAATATTTCCAACTAGTTAATAAAACTAGCTGGGTTTCATTCCTTTTTTCATGCTGCTGCACTTGAAGTGCACACACAAACACACACATACACACGCATGTGCGTGCACACACACACACACACACTCACTCACACACACTGGGAACCAACATTAAGAACAAAAGACAGAGCTCAGAAGGGAGCCCTGTGCTTTCCCAGCAGCATCCCTGTCTTGAACCCTACCATCTAATATGTGCTCCTTTCTAATAAGGCAGGCATTCTGGACTAACACCAGATGCCTTCGTGGGCATGGCTACATGCTGACAAAAGATGACCAGAACAAGTATTAAGCAAGAGTTGAAAAACAATTACAGTTTTAATCTCATTAAACTATTGCCTAAAAGAAAACCAGAGGGGGTTCTTAGAACCCTGCTTCTGTAATTCTGATTTCTTCCATTTTTATAGCATATAAATAATTAAAATTATGCCCACAATACATTTGGCTTCAGTCAGCAGGCATACTGAGGAATATTACATTTAGTAATTTACATACACCGGAAACATAATACATTAGATTATCCAGAAAGCTAAAAGCAGTAAGCAACATGGGCAGACCTCTTATGTAATGTCTGCATGAGCTGATTGCAGGCACATAAAGAGAGAGCTTAGATTTTCCTAGGAATCATTTTCTTGTAAATGAAACATTTAATTATGGAGCAGAGTCCATAAATAGACCATTAACACTGGGAGGGGGGATGGATGCAGCTATATTACTGGATTGGCAGGGGAATAGCTTACAAGAAATTCATCAATGCCATAGATAATTAATTACAGCTCACCTTCTCCCCACATAGCCCTGCCTTTATTCGTCAGTGTTGGGGAAACAGCAGATGGTCGACCAGATACAGAATGCAATTTTCTGTCAACTCATTACTTACAGAATCACAGATTAGGTATGAAACCCCTAGAAGGTCACCTAGACCATTCCCCTGTGCCCAGACTAGTCTGTACCAGAACTGTCCCAGGCATGACTGTGTGTCTTTCCCTTATTTAGAAAGCATCTCCAGGAAAAAGAATTTCACTGTCTACAGAGACTTGGGATCTCAGGGAATTTGAATCCTTCCACTGGGAGATTACAGTCTTCAGCACCTTTTCCTCTTTGATACTTGGGTCTGTATCCTTAGGGAGTGCTGAGGCTCCTAAATCTACGTAATCCCTGAGCCTCACAGGGACACTTTGCTTCGGGCATTCCTGGTGTCTTTTATTCTATCCTTGTTAAATAGAAATAGTGTGAGACTTTAAATTCACAAAGCCAGCTCCAAATGGCATACTTTCTCCAACAAGGCCACACCTCTTAAGCATACTGATGCAGTGCCATCTGGGGATCCTGTTCAAACTCTGAGCCTGTAGGGAACACAACCTTCAAATCCCCTAAGATGAAAAGCTACTTCATTCCCATTCCAGGGATGGGAAGAGTCTCTCACCCCAGTCACAGCTGTAACGGCCTAAAACAGAGTTCTTCCTTATAGTTGTGACAGTGGAGGGGAAAATAACTTGACTGCCGTGGCTTGGGTAAGTGTCCCCACAGGTCTATCTGTCAAAGACTTGGTCCCCAGCCCCAATACAGTTATTGGCAGGTGGTAGAAAGTTTAAGAGGTGTGGCCTTGTGAGATGTTAGATCATGGGGCATGTCCTTTATGGGGATATTAGGATGTTCATTTCTAATAGCAGTATCCTCCCTTTCTTTCTGTTTCCCAAACATGGAATGAATAACCCCCCTTTGCCACATACTCCTGCCATGATGTATTGTGCTGCCACAACCCAGAACAATATAGATGACCAGGGGATCATGTGCTGTGAGCATAAATTAATCATTTTCCCTATTAGGCTAGTTATCACATCAGATATTTGTACCATCAATCTGACTAAGGCATGACTAGGGGGTAAAGGGTGAAGGGTGAAGGGGTACACTCACCCGAGGACAACATACTCTGCTCACCACTGGCGTCTGTGTTTTTATCTCTAAGACTATGACCACTGTAACATCTTCACTTCGATGTTAAGCCTCACGAAGAACGATAGGCTTCCTCAAGCCTCTTCTACCTTTCCAAGCTGATGAGTCCTGGTTTTTCTGTTCGTCCTTTTTCTATTGCCTCAGCCTCCTGCTTGTCACATCTCCACAACCATCACTTATACTCTGTGAAAGAAACAAGCACTACTCTGTGCCGTTAACAAACAATAACAATAATGGATTTTTTTTTTTGCTCAACTTTCCCCTACAGTGTTATACCCTAACTATGTTCAACATTTTCTTAATCCTCTTCATTGTTCCACCCATCTGACTCTCACTAGAGAGAACATTTGCCCTCTCTCTCTCTCCCCTCTCCCTTCCTATGTCTCTCTTCTCCTCTCTCTCTCTCTCTCTCTCTCTCTCTCTCTCTCTCTCTCTCTCTCTCTCCCTTTCTCCCCTTCTCTTCTCTCCCACTGGCTCTCTCTCTCCTCTTCCCTGTTTCCCCTCCCTACCTCTCTTTCTTCCTCCCTCCCTCTCTCTCTCTCTTTCTCTCTCTCACAAACACACACAAACATACAAATGCATACACCCCAAGAAAGCACACCTCCATCTTATTATCCAACTGTGCACCTTCTGCCAGTGTTTACAAGGACACATGAATGGAGACCCACAGGAGTATGAGAAACAAAGATGCTCCAGTGTGTTTTTCCTCTCTTCTTCCCACTCTTCTTTAGTCTACAGAGGAAGATTCCCCTTTAACTCTGGCACATATTATTCATAGTCTAAGACTACCCTAGAATGTTGTAGCCATAAGGGTGTAGGGGAGCATTTGGAAACACCACAATAATCTAAACACAGCAGACTTTCAACAGTCACTTGCAACTAGAGATTACTAAGGTTATTTAAGAATGTATTCTTACTACATTCAGTTTCCCTCTGCAACTCCTGTGCCCCTCGTCAACTGTGTCAGTTACCCTCAATCACACCCAGTCATGCATTACAGACACCCACCGCAAACGCAAGCTATGCTACTTCAGGTAAGAGAAAAGCAGCACTAAGATTCAGAATAACAGACCAGCACAACTCCCTAACAGAGTAAAAGAGCTAAAGTACGTAGTTAATTCTTTTCCCAAGAAAATCCATCATAACAGAGAAAACAAAAACAAAAAATATGGAGGTGTTTGGTTCATTCTATTACCATTTATTCTGAATCTTGATGACATACAGTATTTTACCCCATCTCAAAAGAAATCATCAAATGCTTCCTCAGAGTGGTACCATCAAAGTCCCTACATGGAGAAGTGTTTATAACCAAGTCTTAACATGTTTTCAAACATCATGGTGGTATTAACTACATATGTGAACTCATAGGTAAAAAAAAAAACCCTGTGAGTTACATCCCATTTATGTCTTCTATTGCACACATATTAGGCTCTTCCAATGAAAAATGAATGAAGTCAAGCCCTCACTGCAGATGTCGTAGAGCAGCACTGACATCAGTGCCCAGGTTTACCCCCTTCCTTTGATTTCTGGCAATATGAGAACAGACCTCTTAATCAGGGGCTATTTTGTGAGGAATTTCTTTTTCATCATGATGTGTGGCATATACAGCATGGTGGAGAGATTTATAGGGCTAATTTGACTCTCTGCTGTGGAACATGCATCAGTGCTTACCTCTAAAAGGAGATATGTTTAATGCACTCATTGTTTCATGTGATCACAGGAATCACCCATCCAAATAACCATATACCCAAATTCCGAGAGCAAAATCAACACTGGGGGAATAAGGTAGGAGCCATTGCGAAGCAGAAAGAGGCCTGCTGAGGACTCATAAGCAATGGCCCATAAATGTGAGCAATCTCAAACATAGTTGATGGTGGAAAGAAAGAATTTTGACAGAGAAGAAAAATCTCAATGGTAGAGCAGATTCCCCTGAGTCCTGGTGATTCCCCTAACATGAGCTTGCCTAAGTCACACAGAGTCCAGATTCATTCTTTGGAATCTGTTCTTTCCTCTGCAGGATAAGATGAGCTTCTTTCATAGAACTAAAGGTAGTCATAAGATATGGCTTGAAACTGACTCTGGGTCATAGGGACCTCTCCATGCCCTCTCAGGCCTCCCAAGATGGCTTCCTCACCAGGGCCTGGGGAAGACCTTCATAAGTTTCCATAAACAGAAATGGCTCCTGTTATACCACTAAAAGAGTACTCATTGGTGGGAGGATCCTTTGACAACTCTCAGCCACTCTTGTCCATTGACCTAATGTGCTGTTTATATTTTTCAGATTGGAGAAGTATTTTTAAACTTGGATTTTCTGCCAGAGAAAGCCATTCTTACCAACTGATGTAGACGTAGACAATCATTACAACTGCGCCCTCACTTATTCTTTTGCTATTCTTAAGAGCCTATTCTGCTCGGTAGGATGTATGAAACTAAATAAAATCAGGATTCTTTGGGGCCATTGTTACTCAAATTGTCTTCAAAAAGTCAGAAAATGATATGAGGAGAGAAGTGTGCAATCATAGCCATAAAAGAATCCTCGGCCAGGGCCGTTCCACTCTCCACTGTCTAGGTTTGGCGCCAAGGAATGTGACTAGGAAGAACAATAGCCATCACAGATCCTGAGAGCCTGTGTAGTGTCCAGGAAGTCATGAGGAAGGTTTGAGAGCCAGGTGGCCAGCTCTAGCCCTGCCCAGCTCTCTTTGTAAGACTTCCTGTTCTTTGTATATGTGTGTATAGAGTTCAGTCAGAAATGTTGTCTTACAATGCATGCCAACATGGAACCTCAGAACACAAATTAGATTTGGAAAGAATATAATTAAGGAATGAAATCTGGGAATGAAATCACCTTGTGACAAAAGCACAATATTAATGTCCTTATAAGAGAAAATAATACAGGCAGGCACACTGAGAGAGTAACATGTGGTGGCATGTATTTAAGCCAATGAATGCTAAAGATATCTAGAAATCACTAGATGTTATGAGATCCTAAACGGAACCAACTCTGCCAACACCTTGAGTTCAGACTTCTGAAATACAGATCTATAAAGGAGTGCATACCAGATCTCCCTTCTTTTTGCCATCATCTTCCTCTGAATGGTCTCTACCTGAGTTCCAAGCATGATGGTCTCAGAGCCAAAGCAGGAAGGGGACAGCAAAGAGGCAGCCTCCGGTGTCTCCCGTCTGTGATGGAAGCCAGCACTGATATTGTGTTGAAGGTGTCAGCTCTATGCCTCTCTTCCAAAATCCAGGTCTAACGAGTGACATGACAGCAACCCTGGAATAAGTATTTATACCATGGAAATTACAAAACACTACAAATCATGGCTCTTTCTCCATTGACCAGCACAGTGATGTGTCCAGGTTGTATTCAACACTTTTCAGATTCTATCCATTGTCCCACCTATCTAACACCTACTAATGGATGAGGGGTAACAGAAGTGTTACCATGAACAAAGCCAAATCATCTCTTCCTAAGAAGACAGTCCTTTAGCTTCATGCTTCCTTGGACCTGTGATCATTACTGTATTGTTATATATGAAGTCATTCTCCCCATGGGCATTTGATTATTTATAACTTCAGAAAGCTTCTCTTCTGCTGTTATTCATCAGGCTTTCATCCTCAGCAGACAACCTTTGATAAGAATATGGAAAATGGCCTGAGCTTTAAATGACAAACAGATGAGGAGGCCTGATGAAAATCGCATATGTTTGGAAACCATATGTTTTCACATGAAACATATATATGTGTATTATGTATACTATATATGTGTGTGTACATATATAGTATATGTACATGTATAGTATATGTACTTAGTTCAGGGTAACATTTTTAGCTTGCTTTATTACTGGGTAATAAGAACCTATGAAAAAAAAGAGACTACGACCAAGATAAATCCTGAGAAATCTGGCTTTACATGATTTCTCTTTACCCCCTTAACCCTTGAACCCAGCACTCAGTTTTACTGTGGGAAGGAAGGATTCTCTTGTCTACCCAGCCAGCGTGTCTGCACACACTGCAATATGAGTAGCCCTGCCTAATGTAACATCAAGAAGTATAAGATGCCAAAGCCACATGTGGCATTCATATTTTAGGTGGCCACTGGTGCTCTTCTCTTCTAAAACTCCTAGGTGCTCTACCTTTGAAACACATGGTTAGATCATATATCTAAAACCCTGCTCTGGGATGGGATTAAGGAGCTAATTCTACATGACTTAAGAAATATTGTGACACCATTTTCTTTTTTTTTTTAGCAGTTACAACTATATTTTATTTTTCAAATAATAATAGATTTAATTATTAATAAACTTAATTCATATCCAGAAGCTGGAAACAACCCAGATGCCCCTCAACTGAAGAATGGATACAGAAATTGTGGCACATCTACACAATGGAATATTACTCAGTAATGAAAAACAAGGAAATCATGAAATCTGGTTTAATTCATTGACCTTGTCCTCATTGATACTAACATTGTCTCCTGTTTCATGAGTAAAAGAAATTTCACCTAGCCTCCGAGTCTCTTCATTATGAGCCATACATCTCTGCAAGCCATTACGATGAGAGATTACATAAATTTTACTGTACTTCAGGGCTAACTTAGCTTTTGTCTGCAACACAAGCATTCCCTGAGCATGACTGCTTTTTAATACTTTCTTTATCCTTGAACTCACATGGCTTTTTTTTAAATTTTTTTTAACTTTTATTAATTACACTTTATTCACTTTGTATCCCCCCATAAACCCCTCCTCCTCCCCTCCTAATCCCACCTTCCTTCGTCCTTCACCCATGTCCCTCCCCAAGTTCACTGATAGGGAGGTCCCCCTCTCCTTCTTTCTGATCCTAGTCTATCAGATCACATCAGGAGTGGCTGCATTGTCATCTCCTGTGGCCTGGTAAGGCTGCTCCCCCCTCAGGGGGAGAGGATCAAAGAGCAGGCCAATCAATTTATGTCAGAGGCAGTCCCTCTTCCCATTACTATAGAACCCACTTGGACACTAAACTGCCATGGGCTACATCTGTGCAGGGGTTCTAGGTTATCTCCATGCCTGGTACTTGGTTGGAGTATAAGTCTCTGGGAAGACCCCTGTGTTCAAATTTTCTGGTTCTGTTACTCTCCTTGTGGGGTTCCTGTCCTCTCCAGATCTTACTATTTCCCATTTCTTTCATAAGATTCCATGCACTCTGCCCAACAGTTGGCCATAAGTCTCAGTGTCTGCTTTGATAGTCTGCAGGGCAGAGCCTTTCAGAGGCCCCTCTGTGGCAGGTTCCTAACTTGTTTCCTGTTTTCTTCTTCTTCTGGTGTCCATCCTCTTTGCCTTTCAGGATGGAGATTGAGCATTTTAGTCAGAGTACTCTCTCCTGATTAGTTTCTTTAGGTGTACAGGTTTTAGTAGGTTTATCCTATATTATATGTCTATATGAGTGAGTATATACCATGTGTGTCTTTCTGCTTCTGGGACAGCTCACTCAGGATGATCCTTTCCAGTTCCCACCATTTACCTGCAAATTTTATGATTTCCTTGTTTTTCATTGCAGAGTAATATTCCATTGTGTAGATGTACCACAATTTCTGTATCCATTCTTCAGTTGAGGGGCATCTGGGTTGTTTACAGCTTCTGGATATTAATTAAGTTTATTCATTTTGTATCCCAGCTGTAGCCCCTTCTACCATCCCATCCCAATCCCATACTCCCTCATCTCCTCCCATGCCTCACTTCAAGTCCACCGATAGGGAGGTCCTCCTCCCCCTCCCTCAGACCCTAGCCTATCAGGTCTCATTAGGATTGGCTGCATTGTCCTTCTCTGGTGACACTATTTTCTAGATAAAGTGTTTAATCTCCAGTTTACTAATTTTCAGAATTTTCTTTCTCTCTGGCAGAGTGACCCAACACATTAAAAACAGTAGCTCTATCACTTTCAGCTCCAGAGGCCTAATCAGCAGCCTCTACCACAGACATGTGCATTCACACACATATGCACACACATGCACAGACACACACATACATGGAAATGACCTTGTAATCACAAGCATAATTCTCTCTGAAGACACTGAGATATGAAGGCTACTTGTAACCATCTTAGAAACTCCATTTCCCTTCCTGTTGGCATGTAAGAGGTCAAACACTGCTAGACTTAGATCCACTTAGAGCTCAAGAAATAAATTCTGGGGAATCGCCAGCCCAGAAGAGTTTTTAAAGTCACATACACTGTGACTTGAAAGGGACCTTACAAATTATTCCAGAAAATCCTTTTGCTTGTTCCTGCAAAATTTAGGGTCCAAAGTGGGGGCATTTTTGCCTTAAATAATTCAGCTCTTAAAAAACATTTTCTCGAGGGAGTCAAGATGGTGGCGCCGGGAGAGCACCTTGTATAAGAAGCAGGACAGCACTCTCCGTGCAGCGACCAGGAGACTGAACTCTGGGCCCCGAAACCACAGCGGTCGTGTTTCCCAGGTGAGGGGAGGCTCCCACGGCCTGGGCATCGGTCGGGTCCACTCTCGGCTGCCCAGCCAGAACCCGGAAGAGTTCCTGGGTGACGCGGACTTTGGGTCTACGGACTGGTGCCTTAAGCCTGCCTGTCCCCATCAGTTCCCCAGGCTGATCCGTGGGCACAAGGGCGCCTGAGGCTGGGAGTCCCAGTCGCGGGGGGACCCCATGGGGAAGCAAGGTTGCGGGTCTGATCGTGGGTCACCCAGTCTTTCCCCGGAATATCGCTAGGACGGCGGTTGCCCGCCGCCATCACAGCTGAGCTCCTGCGGCGAGCGGAGAGCTGCGCACTCAGCTCAGCGGTACAGACAAGCTGCGCGCCCCAGTACAACAGGGACTGGGAACCCCTGTCCAGA
>REGO01000555.1:1023403-1081851 GCA_010120015.1 Rhombomys opimus | reverse complement strand
CCATCTCTTATAGTCTGTTGGTTATGCTAACCTCTGTAGTTCCTGTTTTCTTCCCTAAGTTCTTTCTCTCCACAATTTCATCCATTTGTGTTTTCTTTAATTTTTCCAATTCTATCTTCAGATCTTGAGCTGTTTTGTTGATTTCCTTCACCTGTCTGACTGTATTTTTCTGTTTTTTTCCATCAGTTCTTTCAGCTGTTTGTTTGAACAATCCTCTGTTTCTTTTTCATTCAGTGATTTAAGCATTTCCTCTCTAAAGGCCACAAACTGTTTGGCTGCAACTTCCTCTATTTCTTTATAGATGGCCATGATCTGTTTGAGTTTATCTTCCTCTAGGTTTCTACATATTTTATTTGTAGAATAAATATCTGTATCCTCTTCATGAGCATAGTTATTAGGTCATTTTCTTTAATTTCAGTTATGCTGGGGTGTCCAGGGCTACTTGCCCCTGGATAACTGGGTTCTGGAGATGCCATATTGCTCTGTCTTTTGTTGGTTGAGCTTCTATGCTGGCCTCTACCCATTGGGCTATCTTAGGTGTTTAGGGTTAGTTTCTGGTAGTTCCTGGAATCCTGTGGTGGAGAGAATCCCCTTGGCAGGAAGATGGTTTTTCCTGAAGGATGCCTTCTCAGCTTTTTGGGTACAGTCACTGGATGGCTGGTGTTTTTCAGGAGTTGCCGCTGCTCACCTCAGGGATAGAGACCTGGGTGGTAACTGTGGTCCTTGTTAGTTGAGAGGGTTCTCCTCTCGCCCGGGGAAGTCCTGAAGACAGCTACCCTGCTTCTGGGTTTCTTGCTGTAGATTCAGTGATCTGCTGCTGTAACCTGTGTGTCCCGTGGTTTGGTCAGTTTTGTTAGGGATAACTGGTTGCCCCTTGAGCAGTATCTGGGGATTGATCCTCGGGATTCCAGGCTCTTGTAGGTCTGAGGTTGGGGCTCTATGTCCCAGTACCCAAGCGGTAATCTGTGGGTTACTGGTGGGTACTGCTCTCCTGGTAATAGCAGGCTATCTGGTGCACAGCAGGTCCCTGGGTTGGGCCGGTCTATGGGACCTATTCCAGGGTTATACTGGGTGGCCTAAGTCTGTCCCCTTTGCTTCGTTCCCTGTGAGGATTTCTCCCGACAGTGACTCCCAGTCTCTGTTGCCCTGGGGCATGTTCTGCCCAGTTCACGAACCCTAAAAGACCAGGAATAAACAGACTCCACTGTAAATACATGAGGTTCTTTTTATTGTAAATTACAAGCTACAGCTTGGGCCCACATCCCCCACTGCAGAAGCAGTGGGAGCTGAGCATGCTGTGTCCAGGTTAGTTGGGTCATTTAAAGATTCTGGTTCATCCCAGCATGCCCACGGCAGGGGCAATTCCTGCCTGGCAAGCATTTATTGGTCAAAATGCTACATTTTGAATTGATTGGCTATAGGAAGATTTCCAGACCTTTAATGATCTGGTGTTCCTCCCTAGGGGGATGGGCCAGTTTCCTAGCAACTGTATCTCTAGTGGGTGGGGAAAGAATGCAGTGAGTTGGCCCTTCCCCTCAGGGCATTACTGTACTTCTTTACCTACCTAGTTCAGGCCTTAATTAATAATAGCTGCTAATTTTTAATCTTTTGGTCTCTCAGGCACACAGCTGGTGAGCTAGTGTGCAGCAGCTGTCTGTGCCTGTGGCTGGAGTCCAGTTCAGTGATGGCGGCTCATACCCGCTGGTCTGTGAGACTTTTTCCAGGGAAAGACTGCATGACCCAAGTCAGTTTCCTTCCTTCCCTGTGGAGTTCTCTCACGACAGGGACTCCTAGCCTCTTTTTTGCCCTGGGGAGCACAGCTCAGTCTGTACCAGATAGCTGGCACTCAGCAACTGTCTGAGTCTGTGAATGGAGCCCAATTCAGTGATGGCGGCTCATACTTGCAGGTCTGTGAGACTTTTT
This sequence comes from Rhombomys opimus, assembly GCA_010120015.1. Lineage (NCBI taxonomy): Eukaryota > Metazoa > Chordata > Mammalia > Rodentia > Muridae > Rhombomys > Rhombomys opimus. The sequence goes on along the minus strand of REGO01000555.1, from coordinate 1,079,928 downwards.
CCAGGGAAAGACTGGGTGACCCAAGTCAGTACCATTTCCTTCCTTCCCTGTGGAGTTCTCTTGTGACAGGGACTCCCAGTCTCTGTTGTTTTTTGTGCCCACCGATCAGCCTGGGAAGGTGATCAGGACACGCAGACCTGTGGCTCTGGTCTGGGGACCTAGTTGCCTGCACGACCTGGGATCTCTTCCTGGTTCTGGCTGGGTGGCCTGAGAGTGGACCCGACTGATTCTCATGCCATGGGGGTTTCCTCTCACCTGTTGTTTTAGGGCCCAGAGTTCAGCCTCTTGGTCGCTGTATGGAAAATGTCCTGCAACTCAGATGCAGTATTCTCCTGGCGCTGCCATCTTGTCGTCTCCTGGAGATCATTCTTATTCAAACCACCACATTTCATTCCCTTTCCTCCATAAGCTTATAGGCATATGTCTCAGGAAAAGATAGTACAAAGGTTCTTCCATCTGTTATTCTTGCTAAGGCCATTCTGGTTTAACTAAAATTTGATCTTCTTGATGGAAAATTCTATGGAAAATTACACAACTCTGTCCTAGGAACCAAAGATCAGGATGTCTTAGCTAACTTATATTAGTATCTGTTAAACTGTCTGTTTGCAAAACCCCTCTAGGTAACTGCTTATCTTAGCTTCTCTTAGAACCACTTGCTTCAAACTGCTTGCTTTTGCAAAGCTCCACGCAGCTGCTGAGCAAGACACGAGGTCATGATATGTCTTTTAAAACTCCACATTCTGAACACTCAGGGTCACATGTAGGTCCCCAAGACCTGGTGTGGCCCCAAGTAGTTGTAATAAAGACTTTCAATAGGCTATAAAGTAGTCATCTCTAGTGGGCCACCCATAACACATATCACAATACAAAAGGGAAAAGATCTTCACTAACCTTATATCTGACAGAGGGCTAATATTCAGAAATATAAAGAACTCAAGAAATCAGACACCAATAAACCAAATAATCCAATTTAAAAATAGGGTAGAGAACTAAACAGAGAATTCTCAACAAAGAAATAGCAAATGATAGAGAAACACTTGAAAAATGTTCCATATCCTTAGTCATTAGGGAAATGCAAATCAAAACAACTCTGAGATTCCATCTTACACCTGTCAGAATAACTAAGATCAAAAACTCAAATGACAACATATGCTGGAGAGAATGTGGAGAAAGGGGAACCCCCCTCCATTGCTGGTGGGAGCATAAACATGTACAATCACTTTGGAAATCAATCCGGTACTTTCTCAGAAAATTGAGAATAACTCTACCTCAGAATTCAGCTATACCACTCCTGATTATATACCCAAAAGACGCTCCATCATTCAGCAAGGACACATGTCCAACTATGTTCATAGAAGGTTTATTTGCAGTAGCCAGAATCTGGGAATAAGATGTCCCCCAATGGAAGAATGAACACAGAAGTTGTGACACATTTACACAATAGAATACTACTCAGCAATTAAAAACAAGGAAACCATGAAATTTGCAGGCAAATGGATGGAAGTAGAAAAGATCATCCTGAGTGAGGTAACCCAGAACCAGAAAGACATGCATGGTATATACTCACTTATAAGCAGATATTAGTTATATTCTATAGTATGACTATCCTAAAATCTACAGACCTAAAGAACCTAAACAACAAGGAAGACCCTAGAGAAGATATTTAAACCTCAATCAATATGGCTAACAAGATAGACACCAGAATATCAGTGGAAGAGAGAGAACAGGATGGGAGCTTATCACAGAGACCTTCTGAAAGGCCATCCACCCATCAGGGGATGAAAGCAGATGCTGAGACTCACTGCCAAACTTTGGGCAGAGCACAGGGAGTCTTATGGTAGAAGGGGGTAATAAAAGGACCCAGAGGGACAGGAGCTCCACAAGACCAACAAAGCCAAAAAATATTGGCCCTGGGGCTCCTGCAGAGACTGATGTACCAATCAAGAACCATGCATGAAGAAGACCTAGACACCCTGCTCAGATGTAGCCAATAGGCAGCTCAGCCTCCATGAGGGTTCCAGAGTAACGGGAGCATGGCTGCCTCTGTCATAAAGTCTGTTGCCTGTTCTTTGATCACTTCCTCCTGATGATGTGGCCATGCCAGGCCACAGAGGAAGGGGATCCAGGCAGGCCTGATGAGACTTGATAAGCTAAACTCATATAGCAGGGTAGGAGGACTCCCCCTTTCAGTGGATTAAGGGACCGTGATGGGGGAAGAGGGAGGGAGGGTGCAACTGAGAGGAGATGAGGGAGGTGGCTACAACTGGGATATAAAATGAATAAATTGCAAAAAATAAAAATGAGCTAAACAATAAGTACGACCCTAAGGAAGATGCTCAATCCTCATTCAGAAAGACAAAAGCAATAGACATCTGAAGAAAGAGAAGACAGGGAATAGGACAGGGGCCTACCACAGACAGCCTCTGAAAGGCTCTACTGATTGAGGTATTGAAACATTAAAAAATTAAAAAATAAAATGCGTTCAGTCCAACTTCAAAAGCTCTGAAAGTCTATCACAATCTCAACACTGTTAAAAAGTTCAATGTTGAAAGTTTCTGAGACACAAAAGCATTCTCTTAACTCTATTCCCCTATAAAATCAAAATAAAAAATCATATTTCATACTACATTTTGCATCAGGTGACTTCCTCAATGATGTAAACAAATCCTATATCCATAAACCATGATTGATGGAAATGATTCAGTTGTAAAACGGTAAAGATCTTTATGATTTTCAAGCTCAGAACCTCTGTAACTTTCTGGCTCATTGGATGGGTAGGCATCACAGTTCAACATTATGTGTCCTTCATCAAACTGGATGACAATAATTTTTTTTTCATCTGTATTGACCTGTTTGAGTTGTATTGGATTCAGTGGACAGAAGAACACAAAAGCCTTACCATATTGATTATAGTCTCAGATTTTTCTCTCCATTTTGAAACTTTTATGATGATGTAGAATATAGATATGTGTAAAGGTCTCCCATTTTAACACATTCATAAATTTTCTCTCTGTATGAATTCTTTCATGATGACGAAGATTATACAAATGTTGAGTAGCTTCACCATGTAAATACACTCAAAGTCTTTTGTTCCAGTATGAATTCTTTCATGACGTTGAAGATGATTGTGATTTCATATGAAGTATGAAGATGATTTCATACTTACAACATATAATGGTACAGAATATACATTGCCATTCCAAATGAGAAGAAAGGTAGCATAGTGAGAAGTGTTGGACCAAAGAAAGACTGAAAAACAGTTGGGCAAACTGCAAATTCTGCATCTCCATGTCTGTTATCAAAGCACTCTTCAAATATCTAGTTTATTTCATCTTTGTTGACTGCAACACCTCTCTATGTGTATGTCTCTCTCTCTCTCTCTCTCTCTCTCTCTCTCTCTCTCTCTCTCTCTCTCTCCTAGCAGCTCTCCTTGGCAAGTATTCCATTACTCTGGCATCTCCAACATCTTGAAGTCTCCAACACAATCCAGGCTTCACCTTCATAGCTTCACTCAATGGCCTCTCCAGGCCACCATGCAGGGACAGCCCCGGCATACACCTGGCCTCAGCAGCTTGCCTTAGTTGTAAAGGAAGACTGTACAATCCATTTCTTTTATTCTTGACTCTAATGCCAGAACCACAGGGCTGCAGCTGCCAAGTTCTGCTGTTTGATGGGGCTGGAACTTGGCCACCTCCTTCAATTACATCTGCATCAGCTTTCTGTTGTTGATGTTTTCCCTCACTGCTTAATCTTTCCTTTAATTCCTTTTCACAAGTTGGAACTTAGCTGGGTGGAGTCCTGTCCTGAGGTCACCACTCCCTTTATTCCATTCAGCATCAGACTTTTCTTTAAACATTTAAATCTCACTGAGCACTGAACTTAGCTTTATTATACTTCCTGGTGCTGCTTTTCTTTGTAAACTTTATATTTTGCATTTCTCTTGGTTCAGCTTGCTTCTTTCCATCATAGATATGCATAAGAGTGATTACTAATAATCACATGACAGGCTGTCTTGAAATCTCCTCTGCCAACGCCATTAATCCTGAACTCTTAAATTTAGCCTCAGACAGGTTTCTTGGACAAGAGCAAAAAGCAGCCACCTTCTTTGCCAAAATATCTTAATGGCCTCTAGACCCCATACTAATAATTCTCCCCTCTGAAGACTGTTGATCTGGGCCTCCACAGTTCAAATTGGCTTCAGCAATACTATCTGCCATGCACCTACTATGATAGCCCATTAAGCTGCAAAATGTCCAACTGCTTTTCTGCTCCAATAATCTGAAGACGTTTCTTCAACAAACAGCATAGTCAGGCCTTTCACAGGAATATCACAGTCCCTGCTACCAGCGTTTGTCTTCTTCACTGTTCTGTTGCTATGACAAGATACCATGACCATGGAAATTTTCTAAAAGAAAGTGTTTAACTGGGGGCTTCCTTACGTTTTCAGAAGGTCTATTATAATCATGGTAGGAAAGCATCATTGATGGCAGGCATGGCAAGCAGTGCAGTAGCTAAGAACTATATTCTGATCTGCAGGCAAAGCAAAAGAGAGCTGACTGGGCCTGGCATGGGCTTTTGAAACCTCAAAGCCTACCCCTACTGGCACACTTCATCCAGCAAGGCCACGCCTGCCAGTCTGTCCAATCCTATCAAAGAGCTCCATTTCCTGGTAACTAGATGTTAAAATATGTGAGCCTATGGGACCATGCTTCTCTAAACCACCACATCCACATCCATTGTTCAGAAGAAGATTCTGAGAGCCAAAGAGGTAAACTGATTTTCCAAAAAATCTCCAGGTATGTGACCTGAAATAGACATGGGTATTTTTGTTATAGGGCCTGTTTCATAGATCTAACACAACATTAAGTAATGGTAACTGTCCTAATTGTCATCTAAAGTATGAAAACAAAACGAGAAAATGTCATTTTTTTCTGTTCTATGAATTTGAATTTAGGATAATTTCTCATAGTATGACCATAAAGGTCATCATTTATTCACTGTTTTACTTTCTTTCTAAATCTGTTTCTGATCATACTTTTAAAGATTTTGGAAGAGGTTAGAGAGATGGTTCAGCAGTAAAGGCACTGGCTGCTCACCCAGAGGACCAGGGTTTGTTTCTCAGTACCCACCATGGAGACTCATAATATTGTAACTTCAATTCCAGGTGATCCAACACCCTCTTCTGTTCTTTGCCAAGCAGGTGTGCAGATAGTGTGTGCATACATTCAGACAAGATACTCATATGTATAAAATTTTAAAAAGGAAAATCTAAGTAGTGGCTTTAAGAAAGTATGTCTAATGTGTGTCTAAATTCTAGAATTAACATTGTATATATCCAGATTAAATCAAAAGACTGGGTAAGCTCCTGAAAAGCTATAATGTACTTGTTTGGGTTACCTGAATTTCTAAGATTCATTGTCTCTTCATGCAAAATCTCATCAGAAAAGACAGTATATACCTGAGTGGCTCTCGTCTGGTCAATGCCTGCCTCCCACAAACACAGGAGGGAAGAATATACTATGGAGAAAAGACTGGGGGACTCTGGAGAAGCTGGGTCTTGGGGTAAGGAGGGCAGGAAGGCTGAGAAGTCTTTTCCTATTCTGAGGTGGCTCTATTTGTGAATCTCCTGCAGTATTCCCTGGAATGAGGTGATTAAGGGGTGTTCAGTCCATACAGCTTTCTCTGTATGAGTCTGAATTCTGATTAGCACTAAAAGGCCTGTATATAGGGTATCTCAGACCAAATGCCTTTTCTCTTGCAAAATAAATCTAATTATAAAATATTATTAAAATAATACTGTAGTACTTTTTTCTGGGGTTCATATTTCCCACCCTTTTACTTAAGTTCAGGCTGTGCTCAAGTGTATAAAAATATCAGGCATTTCTCAAGGACTATAGACAATGATCTATCTATAAGACTAAAATGGTGTGTTAGAACATTCCAGCTTCTTCTGTCCTTTGATAAGTCTCTTATGTACCCTTTCTCAATCCCAGTCATGAAAAAAGGATGAGCCTTTCCATTTTAGCCACACTTACCAACGGAAGCCCTGGCATCTATGTTGCCCTTACTCATCATGACCATGAAGAAAGATGAGACCTTTACTCCCCATGAAATATATTTTGCATGGTTTCCTTTAAATAAATCCATAGTAGAAACATGTGAAATACAACTAAAAAGCAAATGAATAGGCCTGGGAATCAGAAATAACATCTACTGCTCAATTCCAGAGTTAACTTTGGTGAGTGAGAACCAAAGAAAAGCTTCCTTGGACCCGCGGTCAACGCTTTTTCCAATTCTGAAGTTTGGTCAATGAGGAGTAAGCTTTCTGCCCAGGAATGGTCATAGCCCATTAGATTTTAGTGGATCAAGCTTTGCCATCCTTTCTTTTTCTTTTAACATTAATAAATGTGTGATTCCTTCCTTCAGCAATGGTATTAATTTTGTTCCTATAAGGATCTACAGTGTTCAGAGGGTAGGAAACCAAAAAGATCTTATGTTCTTAACTTTACAAGCTGTTTTTGGAAGGAGGAGGAATGGGGGAGCTAGGAAGCATTACCAATATCCATGTGACTTGGTCTCAGCCTCTGTTAATCTGTGTAGACGGTCCAGGCTCAGCTATCTTAAAGTGCTTGTTTTCTCATGGTGAAGCTATATGCTTTCTTATATAGGCATAGAGAGTGGAATGTCCAAATACAATCTCACTCTTGACTACTGACCACATGGGGGCAGGAAGAAACAGATTTAATCATGCTGTCTCCTAATCAAAGAAAATACAAAGAAGACAGAGAAATGGGGACTAGAACAGATTATACCTCCTACCTGTAGTCTAAGGTAGGCACATTAAAGGTAAATAGGGCTAAACTAAAGCATGAAAAATAGACCATTGTGGGTGTCAGGGAACTCCAATTCCCCAGACTCCAAAAGGCTTTCCAAATATCCAGAAAGAAGCTCAACTTGGATGATAGGAGGATTTCTGGAAGTTAGAGAAAAGCCAGCATTCCTCACAAACTTGTAATGCTGATTCCCCATACCAGAAGGAATCATTTCCCTTCCCTCTGGCCAAAAGGACATAAGGCTCTCCAATTAACATATACCTGTGGTGCCTACCAGTGTATCAAGGTTTATGATACCCTCCATCTTCCACCAACTCCCTACTTGCTATGTATTTCACAGTCCATGTTACCATCTTAGCTCTTCTTACCTCTTCCTCTACCCTAAACTCCCTCCAGCTTATGGAATTTCCTCCCCTCTGATACCCATCCTCCTTATAACCTGACGATTCTTCCTACTCTCTGCTGTGGCTAGTCTCAGTCTGCTCTTCCTGTCTCTTCTTCTAGCTAGTCTCTCTTACCTCACAGATAGCCCTCCCCATGTTCAATCTACTTCTATCTCTTTCTGCTCTTTCAGATTCCTCTGTGTATTTCTTCTCTTTTATCTACAATAAACACCTAACCCAAACACGGTGTGGACATGTCAGCAGTTTCCTTACTGCATCACATTCACATAGATCTGGTGCCAAAACCTCACATACAGTGGTCTGGAAAGATGACTCCATGGGCCCCCACATAGTAAAATTATTCTCTGACTTCCATAAGTTCTCTCTCTCTGTCTGTCTCTGTCTCTGTTTGTCTATCATCTGTCTGTCTGTCTGTCTCTCTCTCTCTCTCTCTCTCTCTCTCACACACACACACACACACACAGACAGACAAACACACACAAAATAAATAAATAAAGTAGGACACTGATCTGTGCACTACAATTTCATAGCCCATGCACCAGCATGATTCAGGAAAGTATAGTTTCCTTGAGGGGACCAGGATTATGTGACCTCCAAGTTCTTTTCTCACAACCTAAAAGATGAAACCTGTGGACTACAAAAAGGTAGGTCTCTAAAGGACATTTTATTGTTGGATTGTAGGTGGGAACTTAAGGAATGAGGGTAGATGCTCTATATTTCTAGAGGGGTCTCTAGAAATGGTACTACCAAGGCATCAGCCCAGAGGCTTTTTGTAGGGCTTTTTGGCAGACACTGGGGTGAGGCCTGTAGAGGGGATGATGGGTTAGTTCTAATTATCCCTTCCATGAGATGTGCATGTGACTGTTGTTTTGATTATTACAACTTCACAAAAGTTCCCAGGCAGGTGTGCTCATTTACAGGAAGAAAGAGCAAACCTGGCTTTTGTGCTGGCATTTTGGACCTCTGGCAAGAACAGAACTACCTACCAAAAAAAAAAAAAAAGACATTTCTATCTTCTATTCTAGGGCAAGAGGCAAAAGCTCTCACTGTTTGGGTCCCTACTGTCTGAGCATTACCTACCTCCTATTCTCATCAATTTCTTACCACGAATGGTATATAAGCAATTGCATTAGGGAAAGTACCGAATATCCCCAAATAAAATGCAGCCTACCCAGTTAAATTTGAATTTTAAATAAGCCATTAATACCATCTTAGAGCAAAGATGTCCTATAATACATATGTAAACTCCAAAAGAATTTATCTGAAACTTTTATTTAACTAGGTCTTATGATTTTATTTGCCAACTCCAGCCACCCTAATATGTGAAGAACAGTCCGGGCTGTGATCTTCCTACTCTTTTTAAAATTATAGGAAACTATGCTGAGCCCACCAGGCTGTTGTTGCTCTAAATGAAAAACATAATTTTTCTAAAGAAAAACTGCCCTCCCGAGTCTCTTAGAGCTAATAGGAACTACCCAGCTGTTCCAACAGGGCTGTCATTACCAAGCTCAATAAAATGGATCCTCAACAGCTCTGGGGGATTGAAAGCTGCAGCGCTTCCTCACATAGCACTGAGAACTTGTCGGTTTTGTTTAGTAAACATAATGTCTGACTCCAGGTGCATCTTCCTTTGTTTACATTTGGCTGCACTGAGAGCCATGGGTAAGGCCCATGGCTCCCTGGTCAGGCATCTTGTTAAAAAGCAAGCAAATACCCTAGGCGGTCCCTGGAGTAAGGACACAAGAATCCAAATGTCCTTGTTCCTATGACCCACTTGCCTGTCAAAGTAATACCTCATTTTGTGGGGAGAAGAGAAAGAGATATGGGAGATCACTCAGTCAAGGAAAAGAGCAGAAATACAGGACTGTGTCTCTTACTGCATCTCTCCTGACAAGGCGCTACACATAGCTCTATCCTGCAAGACTCGGGCCTCCTTGAACAGCAACAAGGGAGACAGGCAAGAAGGACTCATCTTCCTTTGCAGCCCATGGAGATGGAGAGTAGTTTGGCATCTGCTGCGTATCCACAACAGGTTGAGACTCTGAGTGGGAAGAACTGATATCAGTCCCTAGACTCATACACCTCCCCCAGTCAGCTTTGACTCTGTCTGGCATCCCAGAAGCCCCAACCCCAGCCCCACTCCCAATTTCTACCCTCACAAACTGTCTCCTGAAAGAAATTCCATTTGCTATTCATGAGATGCTGCTACCTTATTGTGAACTGGTCTACACTTGTGTGTGCACAGGATTCTGAAGATATATATATATATATATATATATATATATATATATATATATATTCACATAATATTTCCAGTTACTGTGGCTGCCTAACAAATTGAAAAAGGAAAATTGACTTCTAACTTCTCTTGTTAGGGAATGTCATCTGTTAGCAGAAACACAATAGTCTCTGTTTTTAGAAAAATGACTCTACCTCATACTTCACTACAAAGTAATGAACTTAGTGTATGCTTTATACTCATATATATATTTACAATTACTTAAGATGTTAATGTTCATAAAGCACTCACCCAAAAGAGAATTGTTAATGGTATTCTTTTTTCACATAAGAATACACACACACATATAAAATATTTTTAAGAGATTTCTGGCCATGCTGGCATACATCTATAATCCCAGCATTTGAGAATCTGAGTAAGACAAGAGGATCAAGAGTTCAAGGCCACAGAGGTAGCCCATGGCAGTTCAGTGTCCAAGTGGGTTCCATAGTAATGGGAACAGGGACTGCCTCTGACATAAACGGATTGGCCTGCTCTTTGATCACCTCCCTCTGAGGGGGGGGAGGGAGCAGCCTTACCAGGCCAAAGAAGATGACAATACAGCCACTCCTGATGAGATTTGATAGACTAAGATCAGAAGGAAGGAGAAGGGGACCTCCCCTATCAGTGGATTTAGGGAGAGGCATTCGTGAAGAAGGGGGAGGGAAGGTGGGATTATGAGGGGAGGAGGGAGGGGTTTATGGGGGATACAAAATGAATAAAGTGTAACTGATAAAAAAATAAAATGTAACTGATAAAAAAAAATTAAAAAAAAAAAAGAGTTCAAGGCCAAGCTGGGCTACATACAGCAGCTTTTGTCTCAGAATAAATAACAGGTGGGGAGAGTCAGACAGAGAGACAGAGACAAAGACAGAAACAGAGAATGAAACTAAGACTTCCACCTAATAGACCAGATTACTTCTAAGTTCCCATATGTAAAAACACTGAATCTAGATGATCCACTTTTAAGCACAACAGCCAGAATGGCTATAAGGAACAGAGGATTTTAAGAACTAGGAATGTTTAGACAAATGGTGCTAATATCATATCTGGCGTAGGAATGTTGTATGGCTCGGGAGCTATAGGTCAGCAGAAAACAGCTGACACCTAAAGTCCAGAACAAAAGTGAAGAGTGGCATAATCAGTCACATAACTGTTTGGGGCAGAATGCCACCTTTGTGTGGGTTTTACATAAATAGGACCTTTGGGTCTAAAGCCTTCATCTTTGTCAGTTGTGTGTGTGTGTGTGCGCGCGCGCGCGTGTGTGTTTATTTTATTTGTAGGCATGTATGCCTACCTGTGACCTGTGTGCCAGTCTGTGCATGTGCCTGTGCATTCCAAATGTGGAAGTGTGTTCCTAAGTGCCTTCTGGCATCAGCAAGCCTTTGCCTGGAGGACCTAAAGTGTGTCTCATCTGCCTGTGGGTCTCAACATTCAACCTCCCAGCTTCCTGTGACCCTTCTTCTCTCCTGGCATTGGATGTTGGACATCACAGGGGCCTAGTATGTAGAGTTAGTTAACTGTAGGCTTTCCACTCCTGTCTTCAGCAGGTGTCATACCTGCCCACATGTTGCCTCTTGTACGCAGAATCATTCATTCTCAAACTTTGTGTTTTTCTAGCCATTCACTCTTGCTATCTGTTTCTTCAAATGTGTCCCCAATAAGAAGCTTTTCTTGACTCCCCTGCAACTAGTATGGCATTGCTATGGATGTTTAGGTTTAGATTTATGTGCCCATTGCTCTCTATCATCCTTAGAACCTTCTTTCATGAATATTTCTCTCAATACCACTGCATCTCTAAAGTTCAAAGTGCTGGATGATCATCATCATCATTGTTATTATTATTATTATTTAAACAGTTTGGCAATTCCACAAAAGTTCCAAAAGTGACTACTACATGATCCAGCAATCCCACTCATTCCAGGGTACATACCTCCGTAACTGAAAGCAGGGCTTCAACAGAACATTAGCCCTACTCACCAGCACTCAGAACAGCACTGGTAAAGAGTGAGAAAGCCACAACAACCCAAACACCCATGAACACACGAGTAAATGAACTAGGTGTGTGTGTTTACGATGAAGTATCTTTCTAATATAAAAAGTAAATCTTTTCATATACTAAAGTATATTTGAAACTTAAAGACATTTTAGTAAGTCAAGAATAAAAAAAAATACTATATAATCCCTCTGATCTGAGATACAACGAGTTGATAAATTCATAGAGATATTCACACTGAAGAGTATGGACATTACCAGGAACCTAAGTGAAGCAGAATAAGGAATAAGTACCTACAAGTACGGCATTTCTGTCTGGGCAAGATGAAAACCATCTGAAGTTGGATGATGTTAGAGGTTGTTGGATGGAATAATGAATATAATTTATGCTTCTAAATTAACTTTAAAAGTGATCAATTTTATTACATACACTACATATTGTATACACTACACCAACATGTATTATTCATTCAACAATTGTAGGCTTAGATTTTTCACCAAACCTACTTTATTTAGGTTCTTAAACACCTTTACCTCCCTTCAAACACTTCCCTACCCCAACCTTAGGAGATTAGTAGGGAAAAGGGCTGTAGACCTCTTTTATCTACTTCCTGCTGATTAGGGACGATGTGTCTTTAGAGGATTACCAAACTCGGTTATCAGGATAGCAGCAGTCCAGTCCAAAGGCCAACACCAAGTAGCAACACAAAGTCAGCAAAAGCCGCAAAAGACTCAGCAAAAGACTCAGTTGGATTGCTCAAAGAAATTCTCTGTAATATTTCTCTCTGCGAAGTCAAGTGGCAAAGCACAAAGATCAGTGCAGTGATGTCGATCCAAACAGCGATGTCTCATTATACATGGACCTCTATATATCTCCTCTCTTCAGAGTCCACCCATGAATGTTCTCAGCTGGCCAAAGTCACATCCCTTGCATGGAAGAGCAAAACATCATGTGCCCTCTCACAAGCCAACCTCCAGCAAAACATCACATGACAAAACTGAGTCTTCAAGGAAACCAAAAGCTTCCACTTCTACTCTTCGAGTCTGGTAATGCATTGTAATAGAAGTGCTTGAGTAAGATACATGTCATATGAGCCCACTTCGGTTCAGTTCAGTTCAACCTTTGGCTGTTCCACTCTAATCTAGCTTACTGATCTGAACAGTGGGGCTCCAGAGATGGTGACACCTGCAGGGCAATGCTCTCCAGGACCAGTCACCTCCCACTGTGTTCTAAACAAGATCAGCAGAGAAGCTAAGGAAAAAATGGAAGACCTATCCTGTGATCTGGCTTCCTCTGGGCTATGTCCATTTAAAACCCAATGAAGCTTTCCAAATTGCAGCCCAGGTTGGACAGATTGACATGTAGACACTTCCTGAGCCAGATCCTCCTCCTCACACATCCTCAGGGACCTTTTGGTACTTGAGAGGACACAATAGTTGTTTTTTTATTATTATTATTATTGCATTGCATCGTTTATAGTTTATCTAATTATCAACAAGGTGATTTGTGTTGCCCAAAGCGTCACATTCCACTTCCTTCCTAAACCTTTGTCCAAAATGTTAGTGATGGACTTATTGATATCTCTATCCAGTTTTAGTTGACTTCCTTATGGCCCCTGATGCAGCTGAGTCCTGTCTCCCTCAAGCTCTCCCCTACCTGGCTTTTTTATTAACATCCAATTTTCTCATAAAGTCTCTTTCAACTGCTCCTGTCAACACTGAAAATTTCATTTTATCTGAACTCCACATGTAATACCAAGTCGATTGTTCTCCTATCTGGATGTTGCCTTTGCATTTTGTTTGTGCTATGAATTTCTTGTCATAGTTTCCACATGTTACTCAATTTAACAAACTTACTTTGAGCTCTTAGGATGTATAGAAGGCATGATAGAGGATGTGAAGATAATTAGGGCACTATCTTTGTATCCATAGATGTAAATCTAGTAGGAATTTAAAATTTATTTTACAGTGTACAAAAATGCACATATGTTTTTAAAAGATAGGAGTTCAAAAGAGGGAAAATCTCATTCACTTGAGACAGAGTAGAGAAAAAGAGTTTCTGGAAGTCAGAAAAATAGAGTGAGGTTATCAGGAAGGACAAACCTCATGGAGACAAGTTACCTGTATATTAGCTAACCTTTCCCACTTGAAGACTTTTCTTGTAGGTTAAAAAGCTTCTCTTCAATAAGAGCACATTTTCTTACTTGCTGCATTAAGTTGGATCTGGGTAAAAATAAATCTACAAGTGAGACTTTGGCTGCAATGTAAAGAACTCATATTCAGAGTTTGTTGGCCACCTTAAGAAAGTATGTAATGCCCAATAGAATAAGCATTTAGACATGTACAGAGACCTCATCCAACAAGAAACACATACTTCCTGGCTCAATGATTCTCTGCCAATGGCTGTATCTTCTGAGAGTGAGGTGCTATGCAAAACTGCAGTCTTGAGGTCAGAACACAGGCTGGGAATTCTAGGACTAGTTTCTAGGATTAACTAACCCTTTTGAAGATTTGCAATCACATTGAAAGTTGAGAGCCATGAGCTAGACAGTTACCAACTTTTGTCCAAGTCAAAGAATCTTCTTCAAAATCAAAAGGGAAATTTGCCTAGCATGTACTAAGGCTTTTAGTTCCCAACACTCCTAGCACAGAAAGAGAGGTAAAAAGAGATGGGAAGAAAAAAGAGAGAAGAGGAAATGAGGGAAGAGTAAGGGAAGGGAGGAGAGAGAAATGAGAGCAAAATTAGCAATTGCAATGTAGATGACTTCATTGCTACCTCTTTAAAAGATGTTCCCAAAGCCTGCCCATTGGCTTTCAGATACTTCTCATATTTATGCCTATAGTGTTATCGAAGGCATGCATTTAATAATAAGAAGATCCAGAAAGTACCACACATAAGGTTTTCTACATTTTCTGCCATTTTAAACGTTTCCGTTTCCTATGAGCCCAATTCGAAGAACACCTAGAGATGAGTTTCCAGTTCATACTGGAACAACCACAACAAAAGCAAAATTCAGTCACAATTAAGAAAGATTCAATGACCAATTTTGATCTCTCTCTAGAAAAATCCTAGTTTCTGGGAGCCTGTGGTTCTAATAACCGACATCTGAGGTCCTGGTGCATGTAAAACACTATCCAAGTACAGTTGCTTGAACTGAATACCAAAAGGAAATCAAAAGACCTGTACAATCTCTCTCCAGCCTCCCAGCCCCCACCCACATTGTATTCTGCGCACATACTGAAGCATTAGCATCGGCTGATTTGGAAGGAATATTGGAAATGAAGTGATAGCAGAGTAAATGTCAGTGCATTCAGTGTGACACCGTGAGCACCAGATCTTAAACAGCTTCATCATTGTGGCATTTACTGTGTCCTGAAATAATATTAATCCCACTGTTGTCCTTCTTGATAGAATCATCCATGAATATGGTTTATGGGCCTGGCCAAAGTAATAATAGGTTAAAAGAACAGCCTATCCAGTGTTCCACTAAATTAAGGTTGCTCCATGGAATTTAATGAAACAAGTGCTGTGTGGGGTTTTCAAAGGACGTTCTTGTAATTCATGTCTATTTAGGGCTCCTGATAACCAGAAACCTAATTTCTTAGAATAAAATAGCCTTTTGTAAAGCCTGGTCACATAGAAAAAGAAAAAGAAAAAACTTTAAAGGGCAATAGTCAGCCCTTTGTTATTTCAAAGTCAAAGTTTAAGCAAGAAGAAAAGTTGGATGGGAATAAGGAGACATTTTGAATAAAAATAAAGAGGAAAATTAATCAAATCCATAAGAAGTGCCACAGCTGAGTCCTAAAATAAGGATCTTGTGCTAGCCATTCCCTCTAACCACACAACTGGGGAAATAAAACGGTGTTGGGATACAGAAGGCATACAAGATATGCTGAGAATCCAGGAAGTGATTCAGGACAAAGAGCTTCAGAGAGAAGACAACAGCAAAAGCTCCTGTATTTCCATTTCTGTTCTACTTGCCAAAAGCTAAACAGAAAGTGTTAAACCTTCTCTAAGAAAAACATAGCTCCAGCCTGGGAGAATAGGGCCGTTCATTGTCCTGACGAAGGCTGGGCCTAAGTATCAAACAAAACCAGATATTTATCTCTCGTGCAACACGGGTAGGTAGAACACTTATGTTTTAGGGTAAAGGCAATTTCCCCAGCAGGATTCACTAAGCATTTCCTGGACTATCATTTTTATTTTCTCTATCAGCGACTTTGTATTTCTTTGTTAGAGTGTAGGTCACAAACTAAAATACTAACAGGAACCAAATAGATAACTGAAATAGATGTGGGGGTGGGGGAATCAGGCAACAGACAGGAGAGAGGTTGGGATGGACGACAACAAGGGAATGATTGTCCTGTTGATAGAAGAGGATGAACTTGGGACTATTGGACTATGCAACAACACAGATTTATTGTTGCCATATTTGAGGAATTTTTTTTTGGAGAATCCAGGAACCCCAAAGTTTTACATAAAACAATCTTGCTTTTAATTTAGACTGATCTTGCTCTCTTTTTTTTCATTACATGACATCATGTCAGTGGGCTGTGGTCTTAACTCAGCTTATAAATCAGAAATTTGACGTTAGAACAATGATATTTAAGGTTCGAAGAACTAGACTAGAAAAAAGAAAACAATATTATCTATCTATCTCACTATCCCTCTGCTTTAGGCCTATGTACACTAGACTTTCATTTATCTTTGGTTTTTCTAAGCTAATCATTGTAAAGGTCTGAGGTCAGAGTTATTGTTTCTGACTCTGGGGTAGGTAAAGAGGGCATTAGTCACCCAACATCTTCTGGGTGGGGACTGTTTCCTGTGAGTTTCTTGGAAAGAATCCCCATCCCCTCCTAATGGCAAAGCTATTAGAGATTTCTCTTTACATTAGAATTCATTCCCATTCACCCCTCTCTCTTCTTTTCTCAATGATTTCTTTGTTATAGATCAAAACAAAACTAGGTTAATTATGCAGACATTGGCTGTCCAGTAGGGCCACTTAAATTGCAACAGCAATATATATAATCAACAAGCTCTCAGTTTAACCTCCCCAATTCCCAGCCTAAGCACAGCATGATAAGCCAGATTTTCTGCTTCTAAACATGTGAAAAGATGTAGGCTATGCACAGACAAGAGCCCAGGTATGTTTTTTAAGCAGGGGTCCCCTTTTAACCAAGTACAATACCATAACAAAGCAAGCAGTAACTAGTGTGCTGGATAGCTTATATCAACTTGACATAAGTTAAAGTCCTCCAAGAGGCTAGAATCTCAGTTAAGAAAATACCATTGTAAGATTGGGTGGTAAGCAGGACTGTGGGGGCATTTTCTTAATTACTGATGATGGTGTAGGGCCCAGCCCATTGTGGTTGGTGCCATCCCTGGACTAGTAGTCCTGTAAGAGAGCAGGCTGAGCAAGCCATAGGGAGCAAGTCAGTAAGCAGCACTCCTCTGTGACCTCTGCACCAGCTTCTGCCTTCGGGTTCCTGTCCTGACTTCCTTTAAGATGGACAGTGATGGGGAAGTGTAAGCCAAATCAACCCTTTCCTAACCAAATTGCTTTTTTGATCATGGTGCTTTATTCAAGCAATAAAACTAAGTTCCCCCTAACTGAGACCCCCAGCACAGGTGAGGCAGTGGCAAAAGTTGCAGCCGCCAAGCACCTCTTCTGGGTTGAAGAACAGAATCCCCAGTGGTCCGAATTTTTTCAGGAAAAAGTGGAGTATGAAATGCAAAGCCTTATTCATTCATTGCCCAGTCTAAGCACATTATGTGGCTGACAAAAAGAGTCTATAACCCTCTCCTTTCTCTATCTTCTTCTCCCAAGAGAAAACTCAGTAGCTACTAAGTTTAAGTCTTCTTAATCTATAATTTAATTTTTCTGTCTGGATCTGAGATAAATGTTAAATGTTTTTAAAACCAGAAATATTTGTGTAATCTCTATGTATTTCACACAGCACTAATACATAGCCATGAGCATAAAAGCTCAATCAACATTTGAAATTGGGAATGACATAAAGATTTGTTTATCAACATCTGAAAGCCAAACTCACCCACTGAGAGGAATTCCACTGCATTAAAGTCGAAATCCTAAGCAGGAAGATTTGTACATCATAATCAAATAACAGATATGCAATAATTAATCTTAACTCTCAACCTGATGAGATCTAGAGTCACCTGAGAGACAGGCCTCTGCAATTGCCAGTGGGAAATTACTTTGATAGGTTAATTAAACCGGGAAGACCAATTCATTGTGGGTAGCACCACTCCCTGGGATGAAGTCCTGTAGAATTCAAAAAAGAGCAATACAAGCAGTACACAAGTAGAATACAAGCATTCTTTACTGTCTGCTTCTTGACTTTGAGGTAGAAAAGCCCTAGCCTGTTACACCCAGAGCTCTGTGAGCCATTCCTATGAAAGCTTGGAGGGCAAGAATACTCATAAACATGCAGACAGTGGAAGCTCATGGCTGAGTTTCCAAACTGGAATGATCCTCATTAGGAAAAATAAAAACCTTAGTGGAAAGCCTCACAAATGTAATGGACTATGTAGAAAACAGAATCATGGGTGAAAAATGAGGAAAAAGAATTGGATTACTTAATATAGCATATTGATAATTTAATAAAAATGTTAATTTAATAATAATGATAAATTTTCAAGTATATATGAAAGAGTTCTGGTACACCATAAAGAGACCCATATTTTGGATTATCAGTACAAAAAATAATGCCATAACAAAAACATAAAAAATATATTCAATAAAATCATTTAAAAAAAAAGTTTGCAAACCTAGAGAAAGAGATGAAATCTCTCCAAATAAAAAATTAGTGATGCAACTGAAGGCTTTGAAAAAAACAAGAATAAATAATACTCAAAAGTAGTAGATTGCCCCGACCAGCGGGGCTTGAACGTGGATTCCCAAAGAAGGAGAGTGGAAGGAATTGGGGGGTGGGAGGAACAAGAAGCACAAGGAAGGAAGCCAAGTCTGTTTGTTTGATCAAGGCTTCATTTATTAGAAATTTTTACCCAACTTATATAGGGAGAAGGCAGGAAAGGGGGAAGGTAATTAGCTGCTGCAGGAGACAGGAAGAGTGCTTTCATGGCTTAACTATTGTACCTGCAAGATACCATAAGGATGTTCTCTTAAGATATCTTACGGATGCTCTAACAAAGGATGTCCTCACAATCTATCACCCATGATTTAGGGTCTAGATAACTCTTTCACTACATAGCTTTAGGTCTCCACTAAATGACCTTTGCTCTCTACTTGGCTTTGGCTTCAGTAACTACCTTTGTCTCCACTAGATAGCTTTGACTTTGGCTTCCGTAGATAGCCTTGGCTCACTAATTGACTTTGGCTTCCGTAGATACCTTTGTCTTCACTAGATAGCTTTGGCTTTGGCTTCTGTAGATAGCTTTGGCTCCCAGCAGTAGATAGAAATAATCAAAATCAGGGCTGAATTTAATAATATAGACATGAAAAAAAATTAAGAAACAGTTAAAAGTGAGTCAGTCCTTTAAAGAGATGAACCTATGGCCAATGTAACCAAAAGAAAGACCTGAATTTATAAAATTAGAAATAAGCTCCTGTCCTGTTCCCTGTTTTTTCCCTCTTCTGATATCCGTCCCATTTGCCTTTCTGAATGAAGTTTGAGCTTCTTACCCAGGGTCCTCCTTCTTCATTAGCTTCTTTAGGTGTACAGATTCTAGTATGATTATCCTATATAATATGTCTAAAATCCACTTATAAGTGAGTATGCATTATGTGTGTCTTTCTGCTTCTGGAATGCCTCACTCAGGATGATCTTCTCTAGATCCCACATTTGTCTGAAAATTTCATGATTTCTTTGTTTTTAATTGCTGAGTAGTATTCCCTTGTATAAATGTACCACAATTTCTGTATCCATTCCTCAACTGAGGGACATCTGGGTTGTTTCCAGTTTCTGGCTATTACAAATAAAGCTGCTATGAACATGGTTGAGCAAATGTCCTTGTTGTATACATGAGCATCTTTTGGATCTAGGCCTAGGAGTGGTATAACTGGATCACAGAGGGCCTCTGAAAAACTCTAACCAGCAGGGTATCAAAACATATATGCTGAGACTCATAGCCAAACTTTGGGCAGAGTGCAGGGAATCTTATGAAAGAGGGGGAAGACAGAAAGACCTGGAGAGGACAGGAGCTCCACAAGAAGAGCAATAGAACCAAAAACTCTGGGCCCAGGGGTCTTTTGTGAGACAGATACTTCAACCAAGGACTATGTGTGGAATAATCTAGAACCCCTCCCCAAATGTAGCCCATAGCAGCTCAGTGTCTAAGAAGGTTCCATAGTAAGGGGGGATAGGGACTGTCTCTGACATGAACTCAGGGGCTGGCTCTTTGATCACCTCCCACCTGAGGAGGGGAGCAGCCTTACCAGTCCACATCGGAAGACAATGAAGCCAGTCCAGATGAGACCTGATAGATGAGTGTCAGATGGAAGGGGAGGAGGACCTCCCCTACCATTGGACTGGGGGAGGGGCATGGGAGAAGAAGAGGGAGGGTGAGTTTGGGAAGGGGTGGGAAAGGGGGCACAGCTGGGATACAAAGTGAATAAACTGTAATTAGTAAAAATAAAATAAAAATTTTTAAAATAAATAAAATAAAATAAAATTAGAGATAAGGGAGATATTAGAAAAGACACTGAGGAAATTCAGGGAATAATAAGGATACGCTTTAAAAGTTTGTATTCCACCAAAACAGAAACTCTAAAAGAAATGCATATTACCCATGGATGCTGGGAATCAAAACCCTTAGAAGAATAGCCGGGGCTTTTCAATCTGAGCTATCTCTTGAGCCCAAAATGTTACTTGCTATTCCTTTTCTCAATATTATTTCTTTTTCTCTCCATAAATTCTATTCTTCAGTACATGTTAGTACTGAAGTCATTTGTCCCTTTGTTCTTGACTTATTTCACTTAACATGGTATCATTGAAATTCAGCCACATATGCCAGAACCCCCTTCCTTTTGGAGACTGCATAATACTCTGCTTTGCATATATATCTCATTTGTTGTCTATCTTTTGGATGCATAAATAAATGTTTGAGTTGCTTCTGAAAAAAAAAAAGAAAAGAAATGCATATTACCTACCGAAGTTGAATCAAGAGGAAGTAAATAATTTAAACAGACCCACAACGACCAATAACATAAAAACAGTAATTAAAGGGCTGAAAAGATGGCTCAGAAGTGTTTGCTCTTCTAAAAGTTCAGTTCCCAGCATCCACATCAGTTAGTCCACAATCACCTATAATTCCATTTCCAGGCTACCAAGTGTCTTCTTCTGGTCTCCACAGACACATGCACATAAAGAAAGATAATAAAAATTAATCTCAAAAATTAGTAATTAAAAGTCTCCCTACCAAAACAACCTCAGTGCCAGACAGATTCAGAACAGAATTAAACCAGACCTTCAATGAACTCCTCAAATTGTTCCATCTAAGAAGGGAGGGGGGGTGTTCTAAATTCTTTCTTTCAATGCCAGCATTACTTTAATACAAAACAAGGAGAAGGGAGTGAGTATTACAGACCAATCTCTGTGGTGAATATAGACTCAAAATTTTCTGAATAAAATATATGCAAACCAAATTTTAAAATACATTAGAAAGATCTTTAACTCACAACCAAGGTGGCTTCATCCCAGCAGATATGGTTCGATATATGTAAATCAGTAAGTGTAATCCACCTAGTGAAATAGTCTCAAGGACTGAAATCACATAATCATCTTATTAGAGACATAAAAGACCTTTGGCAAAAATCAAGCACCCTTTTGTAATGAAAGTTCTAGAAAATACAGGGATATAGGAGACATATCTCAACAAGAAATCCACAGCCAAAGCTGTGTTAAATGCCTCAAGAAAAACTTGAAGAACTTCCTCTAAAATCAGGAATGAGAAAGATGTCCATTCTCTCCTGCTCAACATAATGCTTGAAGCCTCATCTACAGCAGTAAGACAAAAGCAGGAGATAAAGGGAATTCAAACAGGAAAAGAAGAAGTCAAAGTATCCTTACTTTCAGAAGATATGATTCTACAAATAAAAGACCCTAGAGACCCTCCTAGAAGTTTCTTAATGCTGATAAACGCATTCAGAAAGGTAACAAAGAATAAAATGAAGTCTGTGTGTCCTGAGAGACCACCCAGGTTGCAGTAATTGACACCACCCCCATGCACATAGAGACGACCCTAAAGGGACTCAGTGGCTTAATTTTGCTTTATATTGCTTTGATAAGATAAATGGTTTATTTCACCTTATACTTTCAGGGAAGTTAGGGCAGGAATCCAAAAGGGAATCTAGAAATAAGAACTGAAGTAAAGGCCATTGTGGAATACAGCTGTGGTCATTATACTCAAGATGTAGAACATTTTTTTCACCCTAAAATTGACTCAATGTCTCTTTGCCTTCGATGATCCCTTCCTACTTCAAGCCTCAGGTAGTTTTTCCCTCTCCTCATGTAACTGAATTTATATAGTTATAGAATTGTTTAATTCTGTCTGTCAGTTGGTGAACAGTTTTTCAGATTCGTATCTGTTAGGGTATGTAATGTTAATTGTATCTTGTTTTAATGTTCAGTTGAGTTCCAATGTGTGTGTGTTTGTGTGTGTGTATGTTACAACACACATCACACATAATACATTTATCTAAGTACTAGATTACTAGATATTTGTATTATTTATAGCTGTTGACTTGCTATAAATACAACAGAAAATTTTCACATGCAGAATGTTATGTAGACAGATGCTTTTATTTCCCTGGTGCAAATAGTTGAGTGGTATCTCTGTGTGATACAGTAATGATGGCTCACCAGAATGTTTTCCACAATCGCTGCCTCATTTTGTATTTCTGACAACTGTGTATGAGAGAGGTACAGTGTGCCATAGTCTCACCAACCTGAATACCACCAGGGTTTTTTTATTCTAGCCATTCCAAAAAAAAGTTAGTGATGTTTTATGGTGGTTTTAATGTGCATGTCTCTACTGACAGATGACACTGGATGTGTCCTGGCATGCTAATTAACCTCATGCTGGTTCTTGGTTCAGAGGTTTTACTCACTTAAATAAAGTTGTCTTCTTATTGGATTGTTTTAAGATGTGGTCTAGAGAAAAAGTCCTTCATAAAATATTTGTTTCTAAAGATTGTTTCCTCCATCTGAGATTTCTCTGAACAGTATATGTTGAAGGTCAAATATTTTAATTCGGTAAACTTTATTGTGATTTCCTTTGCATCCTGCTTCTATGTGTTTTATTTTTAAAATCTTTGCCTAAATCAAGATAATGTTTTTTTTCTTACTGCTTTGAGGAACTTTTATAGTTTTAGCTCTTATGTTTAGATTTGTCACACTGGAAGATGACAGAAGTCATCTGGGCTGTCAGCCCCTTCTGCACCCATCTGGTCTCAAGGCTGCCTTCCCTGTTCCAGTCACACTAAGATTATAGTTCTGTCTCCCTTTCCCCACCCCCACCCCACCTGTCTCCCCTTTCTGTTTATATTCTGATCTGTACTCCTAAATACTCACACTTCTCTGCACTGATCTTCAGCCTCTCTGGGTTGATGGCTATGTTCAGTCTATTATTTTTTTTCTTATGAGATACTTTCTCTTTTTCTTTCCTGCAGGATTTCACTGCAGTTTTATTTCACCAAAATCAGCAACATTGAAGTTATTCCTTCTATAAAGATGTTCTCCACCATTCTAAACTCTCTCATCCCTACCACAATAAAGTATATCTTACACATAACTTCATCCTCAGATCTGAATAAGGCAGTGATTAAAATTATCTATTTTCTTATTAGTGTTACTTGGAATACCTAACACCATAGATGAACAAAAGGATGATTAACCAAATTCATAGATCTACACTGAATTCCACTACTATATTCTCTATTAAATAAAAAAAGGCTGAGAGGTCTCAGAAATAGAAAAAACAAGAGGTGAATTCCATGCGCAGATTTAAATTCTGCATGAGACAGGAGTGCCAGAACTAATCTGCTGAAGCCTATGACCTCCTTCTATCCTTTATAGATGGTGGAAGCCAAAGTGATTATGTCCAAAAAAGAAGGACATGGTGACCATCAGTAAGCATGAGTGAGCTTCTCCATGAGCGTATCTATAACAACAGTGTCCTTGCATCTGATGCCAAACATATGGCCACAATATCATCACGTTACAGAAATGCGCTGGACCTCAGATACGTTTCCTCCCTGCTTTCCCCCACCACCAAGTGTGATCACTGTTCTTCTGTTTACAAAATGAAATGGAAGCCGGGAAGATGGCTCAGTGTATAAGAGCTCATTGCTGAACAGGCTTGAGGACCTGAGTTCAAATACTGACCACACTTGTGAAAAGTCCTGCACATGCCTGTAGCTTCAGTGCAACTGAGAACCAAGGGCAGAGAGGACAGAAGGTTCTCTGGGGCTTGATGGCTGCAAGCTACCTCCAGAGTCAGTGAGAAACTTGATCTCAAAAAGAAATAGGTAAATAGTGATAGAACAGGACACTTAATATCCTTCTCTGGCCTCTGTACATTCAAAGCTGTGCAAACACCTGCATGCATGTGTGCATATGTCACCCATACCTAGTCCATCCACATACGCAAACAAAAACAAATAAATTAAATGCTTACATTATTTGTGATACTTGCTAAAGACTTAACAGGGATCTTATTGAAGAAGGACATCACCTAGGAGAGGAGTGGGATAAGGAATTTGTTCAGATATTGATGGTTGATTAGACACAAAGAATGTACTTTCTGATAAACCAAGATGAAAAGATTCACCATAAAATTTGGTGCAACAGTGAATCACAGAACTCCAAGTGTCAAGGCATACTCCATACTCAGGAAGAAAATTCATAGTAGAGTAATGAACTTTGGTAAAAAAAAAAAAATCTTTGTCATTCCTAGAATCCAGGAAAGGCAGATACCTGTTCATTGTATATATAAGCATGTTCTCTCTCTCTCTCTCTCTCTCTCTCTCTCTCTCTCTCTCTCACTCACTTTCTACCTCTGCCTATTTCTTTCCAATTGTCTTCTCATTATTTTAATTTTTATTTTTTACAATTTATTCATTGCATATCTCCATTGTAGCCCCCTCCATCATTTCCTCCCAGTCCCAGCCTCCCTCCCTCTTGTCCCCTATCCTCTTTCCCTACTCCACTGAAAGGGGGAGTCCTCCTCTTCTGCCACCTGACCCTAGCTTATCAAGTTTCATCCTGGATTCTCTTCCTCTGTGGCCTGGCAAAGCTGAATCTCCAGAGAGAGGTGATCAAAGAGCAGGTAACCAAGTTC
Organism: Rhombomys opimus; assembly: GCA_010120015.1. Taxonomy (NCBI): domain Eukaryota; kingdom Metazoa; phylum Chordata; class Mammalia; order Rodentia; family Muridae; genus Rhombomys; species Rhombomys opimus. The sequence continues at coordinate 1,055,097 of REGO01000555.1, read as the reverse complement.
ATGACAGAGGCAGTTCCTGTTCCCCTTACTCAGAGACCCACATGGAGATGCCTACTGGCTACATCTGAGCAGGTCTGGGTCGTCTCCATGCATGGCTCTTGTTTGGTGCATCAGTCTCTGGAGGGCACCTGAGCCCAGATTTTTTTTGGATTTTTTTCTTTTTTCTTTCTTTTTCTCTCTTCTTTTTGAATTTTGCAAGTTCCTTTCTTTTTACTGTGTTTTCTGTAGAAACATGTCCCAAATGTGATATCCCAAGGCCTCAGAGAAAGTGTATGTTAAGGGGTGAACAAGTAGTTGGAAGCATAGGATTGGCTTTAAATAACATAACAGACAATATACACAGTCCAGCCAAGTAAAACTGGTACTTAGCTTCTAAGAACCCCAGTCAATGGCCCATCTGTCATATTGTTAAGACCTTTAGAAGTTGTTTAACAAAATGTTAAATGAGATGACATTCAGCAGGCAACAAATGCTTGACTGCCTAATGCAACCCCAAAGAGCTGGTCTGGTGGCACTGTTTGATGTAATGCTTTGTACTGCCTTCCCAAGATCCTAGGAGCAAGAGGTCTCCCTGCCTGTCACTTCCTATCTGGGTAAAGTGAGCCTGGGATGGGAAGGACACAATCACCCTTGGCAAGAAAGCCTGGCCAGCTAATGGGGGTGGGGAGGGCTTCATGGAGGCAGCATGGCTGAGCAGGGGCACCTGGGAGTAAAGCCAGTAGGGAGAAAAATATATATATTTCTCTGAAGCTTCATCTTCTCTTCATCCATATCTCCAAGGCGCTCTCTCTCTCTCTCTCTCTCTCTCTCTCTCTCTCTCTCTCTCTCTCTCTTTCTCTGCCTTGAGGGGAAAGCAGAGGTGTAATGAGAGTAGACTTTTTCTAAGGGCTGAAATATGAAGCCAATTATTAAGGGGCATGTTTCCAGCAAATTGGCTTCTGATAGCTCACATTTATCTGCTTTAGATTTGCATAGACAGCCTGGAAGAGGGCTGTTCTCTTTGATCCAGGTAACAAAGGCAGAATCCGCTCAGCAGGAGGTGAACAACTTGCTTGCAACCTTGTGTCCAGAGTTCAGCAATTACAGGCAATAAGGAACAAATCATGCCACAAACTGGCTTAAAGGAAGAAAAGAAAAAGAAATCTGTAAAAGAAAAAAGAATCCATTTCCTCTGGATGATGTGTGAACTCTAGCAGAGGCAGCCAGGTAGGTTACACAACAACTGAACCACACAAAACTTTTGCAATGGCATGATGTTTTTTCCTAGAGAGTGAGCACAAGAAAGGAAATATGATTTTTCTCCCCATTCTATGTAGTATTTACTGGGATTAACTTCTATAAGAAAGATTTGTGAGGAAAAAATGTCAACAAATTTAATAATATGGACATCTCAAATGTACAACAGAGATACCCATGAAACAAGCAATAAATCCCAAGGAGGCAGCTCTGAACCCAGGCTTAAAGACAGTCGTGCTTATTTGGAATGGCAAGCCCTTGTCTTCTCTATCAGCCCCAATATTTCTCATATTCTTCCTTCCCCCTAGTTCCTGGCCTGCATCTTATATTCAAACACTTGCTAAATACCCAGAAAACAGAGGCAGCCCTCAGAACTCCAGAGAAGGCAGAATTATCTGCACCTTGCTGATTAAAGCAATAAAGTCCAGGCATCAGTGCAATGAATCCTGACCTGCAAAACCATTTCACATGTTTCAATAATAAAAGACAAGAAAATAACCCAAGTGAGCATGTGCAAAGAATTTGGTCCACAAACAGCCAGTAAAAATATGAATCGAAACCTAGTTCACATTTCAAATTCAAAGACTCTGGCAGGCAGATCACAGACTTGAGAGCAGTGTGTTGTCATATGTGTGAGATATATATATATATATATATATATATATATACACACACACACATACATGTGTGTATGTATGTATCATTTGTCATATATATCATATATATCAGATATATATGTATATATATATATATATATATATATATATACTTGTTTTAAATTTCTTGGAATGCCATCCAATTTTCCATGGTCTTGGTGGCTTATGGTCTCATAGTCCTGGGAGAAAGAAGTCAGATCACAGCATCAACAATGCTTACTCCTTTAGAACTGTGAAGATGAGTCTCTTTATGTCTTCTTCTAACTCGCAGTCATTTTCCAGAAATCATGAACATTCCTTGTAGTAATTTTGTAGTAAGTTTGTAGTAATTTTGTTCCCATCAGTTTCCATCTTGTCTCTACATTGATGCTTTTTATAAAAACACTGGTCATATTGTGTGAAGAACTACCCCAATCAAATATTTTCTTATTATTATTTTATTTGTTATCTCTATAAAGACCCTATTTTAAATAAGCTCAATTCAGCAAATCAGAGTCTCTAGAATAAGACTTCAACATATGAATCTGAGGATAGGGACACAGTTTCATATAGAACAGACTTATTCAGAATAATAATATACAGTTGACACACTTCATTGGGAGACTATGAAACACAACATTATAAGCTAGAATTTTAAATACACATGTCTCTTTTTAGTCTCTAAGCCTTTCCTGATCTTTAAGTAAAGCAGGGGAAAAAAAGCATTGCAAATAACTGAACAACTAAAATGTCACAGTTTCACCTAACCTCCAGTATACAGAGAAGTGCCAGGACACAGTGAACCAAAGGGACTGAAAAACAACTTTGATGCCTGCCACAGATGGGACTTGAGGGCCCAGGATAGCACTTTCTGACAAGATATGGCTTTTTTTCCCTCCAATCAATACAAACTCTTTATTCATGGTTTTAGTCATGGCTTTCTTGCATTATTTTGAGAATGGGCACTCGGGCAACAGTCAGTTTATCTCTAGGCTTTGCCAGTTACCAGAAAATCAGTGCTTGGGTTTCTACTCAGAAAACATCTATGCAGAAGCAGTCTTCAAATGATCTGCATGATGACATAGACTGAGACAGGAGATGGAAAGACTGTCTAGGTTTTGTTTTCGGTGCCCTGTAAACAAGTGAATGAGTTCACATTTGTCAGTGATCTCAGCTCTCAACACAGATGGAGGCCCACCAGCTAACAATCCATCAACTCCAACTCCACTGCGTCCTCACTCATCCCCAGCATATGCTCAAGCATGTGTTCTATGAAGCAAAAAAGCCTGGGCCTGGTGGTCTAGACAAAGAGTCAGTAAGCTATGGCCTACATCAAGTCCAACCAGCTTCCAATTTTTATATAGCAAACAAATAAAAGAGTGCTGGGAAAAATATTTACTAATTGAAAAAAAAACATAAAAAGTTCATAAAATGCAAACTTCAGTTTCCACAAATAAAACTTCATTGCTCATGAGAGTGTTGCCTTTATTGCAGGAGCACAACTGAGCACTGCAAGAGACACCATATAACCTCCGACGTCTAAAATAGTTACTGTGTGGTTCCTCACAAATGGAATTTCCCAACCCTCTTTGCTTCTCAAACAAGACTATGTTAACATGCACTCTGTCAGATTCCACTGCTTGAATAACGGTGCTCATCACATAACTATGGCATAGGCATAGCACTTACAATTTGAGTTGTCTGTTATTAGAAGAATGAACTTTTCCTTCTATCCACTTAGGTTGGACTGGGGAGACAGACCTTCAAATTAACTGGTAATAGGTTAGCAAGAGAAAAGACAAATATTCACATTTGCATGGAAATTATTTGCTCAATGAATGCTCAGAGGTTAAGGTTACCAGTTTGACAGAAAGGGAGTGTTTACAAAGTTTCAAGAAAATGTGGAAAGTTCTGTTGGTTTTGAACTTTTTTAATGCTACTGGAATAGATAATTAGCCTTCTTCCTGGAACTTGCAGGGACTCCCTTGGAAGAGAGTAAAAGTTGGGAGCATTTCAGGGAGGCTTGGCAGGTTAGACCAAGGAAGTTCAGAAGAGAGTTCAAATGTTCTTGTGTGAAAGTAATCTTTATGCTCTTTTACCACCAAGTCAGTCCCTGAGTGACAACATATCCAAGGGTCCATAAGCTCATCTTTGAGTCCTTCTCTTGATGCTGTGTCCATCTCCCTTGCTCTGTGAGAAAAATACATGACTAAACATCTTGACATTCTTGCAAAGGATGACGGATCAGCATAAAAGCAAACCAGAGAACAAAGTCCCACTATCCCTGTCACTTGCAAAGCAAGAGTTCCTCCTGCTGCCTTCAGCAAACCTCCATAAACTCAGTGCTTCCCACTGCAAGCAAGCAGCATTAACATCCAAACTACCATAGGAAAAAACATAGTACTGCCCACTAGGCCATGACCCACTGGAGTGTCCATTACACCCTATACTTCAGGACTCCTTCAATCTATAATATCCACCAGACCGTATCTTCTCACATCCAATATTGTCCCTATGCAGAGCTGGGTTCCACCGGCTAAGCCAGTCCTATGTCATTTCTGTCACAAAAGCGTGATATCCTGTTGGTAATCTCAATTAGAAAATCAACTTTAAAATGAGATCCTTACGCGTAAGTATCAAACTGATTCAATATTTTCTAATATCGGAATCTCTGGTCTTGTACCTGCAAGCTCTCATGATAGTAAGGCAAACGCTGGCGTCAGATTGGAAGCTTTCGGAAAAACTGTGAGCTCTTTCCCCATAATCCTGAGATTTACAGTATTAATTTAAATCCCTGAGACATCTGTGACTTTACAGCACCTCAGCCAATTTTTCCTCAAGGAGCTGTATGGGTTTTGTAAGGAATTCACTGCTAGATCAATATTAGCTGTAAAGAAGAAGTTGCACCCAGAAGTCAAAGTAAGCACGTTGTTAAACCATGCTTCAGTCATTCTATGTCATAGGAAAAATGCTTAAAGATAAACACTAAGGCTAAAAAATTGGGGTGAGCACACACCTCCCACTTTCTCAGGAAGGGAGAAAATAGAACACTCGGAGTTTGTTTTTGCATTTGTCTGAATATGTGCCTTTTCTGCTATTTATGACAATTATAGGTGAGAATTATGCATCTGGGAAGGAACAAATCATAAGTCTCTCAAGCAAAACTATCTAATAAGACATACCTGATTGACAAAAATGTCCAATATCCATGATGTCCAATATGGTGGCCACTGGTTAAAGATTGCCATTGAGCACTTGAAATGTGACCCAGTATGACAGAGGAACTGAAGTTCCCATTTTAATTAAGTTTAATTTAAATAGCCTCACATAACTGCAGAGCCCTGCTTCCAGGATGCAGCTTTACACAAGCCATTAAATTCCCATGAATTTTCTTTTCTATTTTGGAGAATTTGAGCATGATATTGTGATTTGGGGTCTGATTTGAACACATCTTCAAAATATCACGTGCTGGCACCCAAACTGGTGATACTGACAAACACGGACAACTATTATGCCTTGAGGCCATCACCCTCATAAGGGACAACGCTAGATTCACAGAGTGGAATCATTGCCATGAGAATGGAAATGCTAAGAGAGCCTGGCACCTTCCCTGAATCCATCTTCTGCATGTACTATCTGTCACTCCTTCCACCATTGTGATGCCATCTGTCATGAGGCACCACCAGAGCCAAACAGATGCTAGCGCCATGCCCTCACACCTCCAGAACTGTCTGCTAACAATAAATCTCTTTTCGTTACAGGTTCCCCATCACAGCAACTGAAACCTGTCTAGGACAGTGGAACTATGAAATGTGCCTGGATTCATGAAGTGATTCCACTCTATATGCCAAGAATAAACAACACAGCAGTTGGCCTTGTACGCAGGGTTGTTTTCAGGTCTTTGATCAAACTCAGACTCTGTTTTCCTTCGTCTTCCCATCACACATTAATGACTCGGCATGAGTGGAAGCCCCTTCCAGTACACAGTCTAAACTCGTGACCAGCACCTGCTTCCCGACAGCTTTCACCACCTGCTCTTCTAATACCGCAAGGAAAGAAACAACATCAAATTTCTCTTATTCGCTTTGGCAATAATAAACTCTTAATAACCTGAACCACAATCTCGATATTGCCCTAAGGGTTACTTTACCTGCACACTGGCCAGAATCCTCCAGTGTGGGGTCACAGGGCACAGTTGGGTGGAGGAACTGATGGTGCCAGGATACTCATGTGACACAGCTTCTCTCCAGGGAGGCCGACTCTGCAGTCCTTAGTTAATTTCAGAGCAGCAGGCCACTGCCTCCTACAAGGTTTGAAAAGACCTGGCAAGATCAATTACAGAAATGATTAGCATGCAAATGGCACCAGCAGGCTTCAGGCAAGAACTCTCTCAATAAGGACAGCAGAGGCCATCCCTGTTAGAAGCAAATCACTCAGCTATAAACAGAAGAAAAGTCATTAGCCTCTTTATGGATGGAAAACATATTTCTCCCACCATATCAAGTATGATACTGATATTCTGAAATCCTTTAATCAGAGGCTAGAGACTGGAAAATAAAAACTTAGCAAAATGAAAGATTATCATTCTCTGTGAAACACCATATAATTCCAGCACCTAATATGTTCATCTCCCTGGTGTCTTCTTATATTTCTCAAGAGTTCACCTGACTCAAAGCTGTGACTCTCAAACGTGGGACATGCTCTGCTGGTAACTTAAGCCAATGTTTCCAAAGTCCCAGGCTGGTTCTTAAAAATTAGGAAGCTGTAACCAACTCTCCTTTAGGCTAAGATGATTCAAGCTAAAGGAGACTACTACTTTGTTTGCCCTGTTCAGTGTGCTAGAATGTTCTCTATTTTATGAGGGTTTGATTTTTGCTTTTAATAAATTCTTTGCTGGCAGCAACAAAAGCTAACAACTGCCAGCCTTGTGCTATGGGAGAACAGAATGTGCCTTAGCAGAATATGGAAGATGATTTCTCTGAAGGGAGTTAAGAGGCAGCAGATGCAGGTCCTCCCTTGATTTGCCTACACTCAAGATGCAGATGCAGATTTGCAAAAATAGAAAATATTTGCCTATCTCTGTTCCAGGAAGAACAAAGCAGCTGGAGAAAGCTTTGGGTCTTCATGGGCCTACCAATGACTCTAGAAGAATCTTGACGCACAGGCCAGCCCAACTGTTCTCTTCCATTCATACTATTTCCCAGGTTGTCAGCAACAGAAAACTCAATTCCCCCCCCCTTTATTTTAAAGTCTTGACTCCTTTATAAAAATGTACTATTGTTTGTTGAAGATGCTATGTAAGCTTGGAATTCAAAGCTACCTGTCTGAGATCTGCTCACTCCAGATGTCTAGAAACTCCACTTCAATATTGTTCCTTCTGTGACCTATTTAATCCCAGATATTAAAGAAAGGAACTTTATTTCCATCCCTGATAGTAATACCACCCATGATCTGATTGGTTGACTAATTTGCAATACAAATAACCAATTGGTTATTATGGTTTGGATAGAAAATGTGCCCCCAAAACCTATACACTGAAGAGTTAAGCTTCAGGTCACATTGCTACAGAGCAGTGATTAAGTTGTGTGGTGCATGTGTGTGGAAGGCTCAATCCACTGAAGAGCTCAAGTGCTATTAGTTGGATGAAGTCACTAGGTATATGCTGCCCTAACCCTTCTCCCCTCCCCTGTACCTTTGTACCTCTCTCTTTCCTCTCTCTCTCTCCCTCTCTCTCTCTCTTTCTCTGCTTCCTGGACACCTCATGTGGCTCATTGGTGGTCATCTCCTTTCTGCCGTGTGCTTTCCATTATGATGATCTTGCCTTGCCTTACCACTGGCCAGGAAACAATAGAACTCAAGCACAGAACCAGGGGGTGGACTGAAGCCTTTGAAACTGTGAGCCAAAACCAACCCTTTTTCCTTTCCATTGATTTTCCCAGTATTTTGTTTCAGTGATAGAAATATAACTAGCATACCAACCTCTTGACAAAGCATTGAGCTGAGGGGTAAAAAGAGTTCTGTGTAGACCTATCTGAGCCTTCTGTCCACCAGACCTTTTTAACGTAATTCACCTAGATATGACCCATCAAATGAGCATGGTTCTTTTGCCCTCATCCTTTCTAAGAGGAATAGCCAAATCCCAATTTTCAAAGCCTGAAGTGTTGGGAAAAGTACATCTTCACCTAGGAGAAGGGTGTAGCCAGAACTTCTGAAGAAGTATATGAAGACAGGTTGGTTTTGTGCTGTCACATTTCCACACTAATTTCTACTTTATTTATAAATTCTCATCATATGTGTCTATTATATGCTAAGCACATTTTCTCCCATGCTCCTCCCATGCTAACTTTTTTCATCTCTCCCATTATTCTCCTTTTGCCACCTACACAGTTTTAATAATTCTACTCCCATGCCATATATACATACATGATTTACAAAAGATAAAAACCATAAATGGAAGAATAAAAATTATTTGTCTTTCTGAGTCTGTAGGAAAATCTGGCCATGGTGGCTCACACTTTTAATCCCAGTACTTGAGAGTATGGGCAGGAGTTTTGCCAGAGCTTGAGGCCAGCCTAGACTACAACATAAATTCTAGGCCAGCCTAGGCATGTATGGTGAAATGCCAGCAGTTTCTACAGAATTCAGCAGTCTTAATAGAGTGAGGTAATGTGTCATTTGGCATCTAATAGGGTTTTAATGATATTAAATAACAAGAGGAGGGTGTGAATATGTGCATAATCATGAAGAAATGCAATTGGAGGGAAAATGTTAAAAAGAAGCCAAACACAATGGCAGTATAGAGATGACTACAAGGAGCAAAGGCTCCCAAAGAGGAGCAATCATATTAAACCCCTCTATGCCAGAAACAAATTGAGGAATATCCGCAGATGTGAGACTCACAGCCAAACTTTCCACAGAGCACAGGGAGTCTTATGGAAAAAGAGGGATACGAAAGGACCCGGAGGTGTGGACAGGAGGATTTCTACTATCAGTGGACTAGGGAAGAGAGGTAGGGGAGGGAGAGGAAGGGAAGGGAGGACCAGGAAGAGATGAGGGAGAAGACTACAACTGGAATACAAAGCAAATAAATTGTAAATAATAGTAATAATAATAGAAAAAACTTCCTAGAGTAAAAATGAAGGCACAACATATCCAAACTTATGGGACACAATAATGAAAGCAGTGCTAAAGGAAAAGTTCATAGGACTAAGTGCCTTCATAAAGAAATTGGAGAATTCTTATATTAGCAATTTAAAAGCACAACTAAAAGCTCTATAACAAAAAGAAGCAAATATACCCAAAAGGAGTAGATGGCAGAAAATAATAAAACTCAAGGTTGAAATCAATAATTTAAAAACAAAGAGAACAATACAAAGAATCAATGAAACTAAGAGCTGGTTCTTTGAGAAAACAACAATATCCAAATTAACAAAATCAGAAATAAAAATGGGGACATAACAAGAAACTCTGAGGAAATCCAAAGAATCATTAGATCTTACTCCAAAAGCCTGTATTACACAAAACTGGAAAACCTAAAGGAAACAGACAATTTTCTTAATAGATTTCATACACCAAAGTTAAATCAAAATCAGGTAAATAGTTTAAATAGTCCTAGAACCTCTAAGAAAATAGAAGCAGTCATCAAAAGTCTCCCAACCAAAAAAAAAAAAACACAGGGCCAGATAGTTTTAGCACAGAATTCTATCAAACTGTAAAAGAAGAGCGAATACCAATATTCCTCAAAGTATTACAGAAAATAGAAACAGAAGGAACATTGCCAAAGTCATTCTATGAAGACACAGTCATCCTGATACCTAAACCACACAAAGACTCAACAAAGAAAAAAAAAATTCAGAACAATCCTCCTCATGAACATTGATGCAAAAAAAAAAAAAAATACTCAATAAGATACTTGCAAACTGAATTCAAGAATATATCAAACACTTCATCCACCAGGATCAAGTAGGCTTCATCCTAGGGATTGAGGGATGGTTCAATATATGAAAATCCATCAATGTAATCCACCATATAAACAAACTGAAAGAAAAAAATTCACATGATCGTCTCATTAGATGCAGAAAAAGCCTTCAACAAAATCCAATACCCCTTCATAATGAAAGTCTTGGCGAGATCAGGGATACAAGACCCATACCTAAACATAATAAAAGCAATATACAGCAAGCTGATAGCAGACATCAAATTAAATGAAGACAAACTCAATGTAATTCCACTAAATTCAGGAACAAGACAATTCTGCCCACTCTCTTCATACCTCTTTAACACAGTACTTGAAGTTCTAGCTAGAGCAATAAGACAGCAAAAGGAGATCACAGGGATACAAATTGGGAAGGAAGAAGTCAAAGTATCGCTATTTGCAGATGATATGATAGTATATGTAAGTGACCCCAAAAATTCCACCAAAGAACTCCAACAGCTGATAAATAGCTTCCACAAAGTGGCTGGACACGAGATTAATTCAAAAAACATCAGTAGCCCTCCTGAACACAAACGACAAATGGGCTGAGAAAGAAATTAGGAAAACTACACCCTTCACAAAAGCCACAAATAATATAATGCATCTTTGTATAATTCTAACCAAGCAAGCAAAAGACCTGTATGACAAGAACTTCAAGTCTCTGAAGAAAGAAACTGAAGAGATCAGAAGATGGAAAAATCACCCATGCTTGTGGATCAGTAAGATTAACATGGTAAAAATGACCATCTTACCAAAAGCAATCTACAGAGTCTATGGAATCTCCATCAAAATACCAACACAGTTCTTTACAGACCCTGAAAGAACAATTCTCAACTTCATATGGAAAAATGAACAAACAAAAAAAAAAACAGAATAGTTAAAACAATCTTATACAATAAAAGATCTTTTGTAATTATCTCCATCCCTGACTTCAAGCTGTCCTGCAGAGCAATAGTAATAAAAACTGTGTGATATTGGCATAGAAACAGAGCAGTTGATCAATGGAATCAAAAAGAAGATAAATAAATAAACCCATGCACCTACAAACACTTGATTTTTGACAAAGGAGCCAAAACCACACAAATCTTCAACAAATGGTGCTGGTCTAACTGGATGTCTAGCATATTTATCTTCCTGCACAAAACTCAGATCCAAGTGGATCAAAGACCTCAATATAATACCAGACACACTAAATCTATTAGAAGAGAAAGTGGGAAAGAGCCTTGAACTCATTGGCACAGGAGACAACTTCCTTAACAGAACACCAACATCTCAGGCTCTAAGATCTACAATTAATAAACCAGACCTCTTGAAACTGAAAAGCTTCTGTAAAGCAAAGGACACTGTCAATAGAATGAAATGATAGTCTAAAGATTGGAAAAATATCTTCACTAGTCCTAGATCCAACAAAAGGCTGATATCCAAAATATATAATGAACTCAAGAAATCAAACACCGATAAACAAAATAACCCATTAAAAAATGGGGCACAGATTTAAACAAAGAATTCTCAACAAATGAATCTCGAATGACTGTGAGGCACTTAAAGAATGCTTTATGCCTTTACTCATCAGGGAAATTCAAATTTAAAGGACTCTGAGATTCCATCTCACACCTGTCAGAATGGCTAAGATCAAAATCTCAAGTGACTGCACATGCTGGCAAGGATGTGGAGGGAAACACTCCTCCATTGCTGGTGAGAGTGCAAACTTGTATAACCACTTTGGAAATCAATCTGGCACTTTCTCAGAAAACTGGGAGTAGCCATACCTCAAGACCCAAATATATCACTCTTGGTTATATGCCCAAAAGATGCTCCACCATACAACAAGGATACTTGCTATCTTCATAGGAGCTTTATTCACATTAACCAGGATCTGGACACAAGTGAGATGTCCCTCAACGAAAGAATAGATTTAAAAAAAACTGTGACACATTTACACAATGAAACAATACTCAGCTTTTAACAACAAAGAAATCATGAAATTTGCAGGCAAATGGATAGAACTAGAAAAGGTCATTCTAAGTGAGGTAACCCAGACTCAGAAAGACACATATGGTGTGTTCTCATTTATAAATGAATTTTATCCATATAGTACAGGATAAGCATTATTATCAGGCACAGACCCAAAGAAGATAAAAAACAAAACAAGGAAAATCCAAGGGAGGATGAATAAATCTCACTCAGAAGAGGAAATAGAATAGAAAGTTGTAGTGGTCGAGGAGAGGGGGAAAAGGTAGGATAGGGAGCATAGGATAGGGAGCACAGAGTATTATGAGGATGGAATCAGACCTGGGGAGAGTGGGGGAGAGAGTACAGAAGGCCTATAAAGAAAAGAGAAACTGAGGGTAAGGGCATGTCTGTGACAAGCTGGAGACCTAAGTCAGGGTAGGCTCCTGGGAGGGTATGAGGAGAACTCAAGCAGAGACTCCTAGTAGCAGAAACCACAAAAACTGAAGAGAACACCCTCTAACTAGAGTAGTCTCCTAGTAGAGGGGGTGAACACCAACCCACCCACAAAAACTTCAGCCCAAAATTTCCCCACACACACACACACACACAAGATGTGCAGGGATAAAGATAGAGCAGATGAAGCAGAGATTGAGGGATTCCCAACCAATGCCTGGCCCAACCAAAGACCCACCCTATGGGAGAGTGCCAACCCCTGACACTATGAGTAATACTCTGCTAAGCTTGCAGATAGGAGCCTGTCAGAGTTGTCCTCTGATAGGTTCTACCCAGCAGCGCCTCAAAACAGATGCTGAGACTCACAGCCAAACATTGGGTAATGCTTAGGGAGTCTTATGGAAATGGGGGAAGAAAGAGAAAAGAACCTGGAAGTGACAGGAATTCCACAAGGAGACCAACAGAGCCAACTAACCAAGGTCCAAAGGAGCTTGCTGAGACTTAAGCATTAACCAAGAACCATGCATGAACTGGACTTACGTTCCCTACAGAGGTAGCTGATGAACAGCTTAGACTTCATGTGGGTTCTCTAGTAAGGGACTGCATCTGACAAGAACTCACTTGCTAGCTTTTTGATCACTTCCCCCTGGCAAGACTGCCCTTCCAGACCACAGGGGGAGAGGACATGCTCAGTCCTGATGCAGCTTGATGAGCTGGGCTGGATGGGAAAGGGAGCTCCTCTTTTCTGAGGAATAGGGGAAGGAGGAAAGGGAAGGAATAGAGGCAGGACAGAAAAAAGGGGAGGAGGAATGAATAAATGAATGAATTTATTATTACCCCATTAGAACACAGTACTTGGGTAAACTCAATCTGTGTTTGCACAGTCATTCACATTTGGCTCTGGCATTCGTTGTTATCTGTTTGTTTGTTTTAAAAACAATGTCTGTGCTTTTTTTTTTTTCCAGTGACAATGACAAAATGCTAAAACTGAATTCTCTTTGGAGCCAGGTAGAGAAAAAAGCCAAATAGGTATAGAATATGGAGGGAAATGCCATGAAAGCTTGAAGTTTCAGGTGCCTTCAGTGTTCTGAGTAGTGTTGGACTCAAAGAAACTTGCTAATGGAGAAACTCTTGTTAGGGAGTAGCAGAAATTGTCATCTGATAGAATATATTATGACATAAGACAATCTTAGCTATGTGTTTACTCTCACAGCAAAGAAAATGTAAGCCTAATTTTTCTTTTCTAAATCAAGATTTGCTGGTGTTGAAAATTCTTAGCCTCTCCAGAAGCTAATTCCAAAGTTAATAAATGCCTCTTGAGCAATGATTAAACCAAGTCAGCCAGAAAATAGGGCCCAGTGATGTACAAGTTATTGTAGTAAATACTTTCTTTCATTAAGTTTTAAAGCCCTACCTAGGAATTCCTTGTTGGGGCCTTAAGCCTAAAAAAGTTCACATTACAGATGAGAGTTTTTCCAATAGCATCAACACTATGGTTCACATTTATAGAACACCATATTTTGAAAGTATTTTCTCAGCATTTAACAAATTTGATCATCCCAATAGTGAGAATTTAAAAAAATCTGAACCAAATACTCATAAAAATGGGGTATTTGTCCAGTAGCTTATAACTGAGTTATGAAGAACTGACTCCCTAAAGCGTGTCTTCATAGCACCTAGCCACTTCATTTAATGAATGGAGATGTCTTGAAGGTGTTTTTAAAAGTGTGGAAAGGAGAAACTATCCAAATACACTGGCACATAGATATTTAAGTTCTTTCTTTTTAAATCTTATTTTTCTTCTTTGAACAAAATCTAAGCATTACTATTCTCATTTTCCTAGTTAGTTTCAATTTTTGTTTTGTTTTGTTTTGTTTTGTTTTGTTTTTTGAGGCAGGGTTTATCTTTGTAGCCGTGGCTGACCTGGAACTCGCTTGTCAGACCAGGCTATCCTCAAACTCAGAGATCCACCTGCCTCTGTCTCCCGAGTGCTGGAATTAAAGGCCTGCACCACCACCATCCAACAGCTTAAATTTTTAACTTGACACAGCCTACAGTCACCTGAGAGTAAAGCCTCTGTTGAGAAATTGCCTAGATGAAATTGGTCTTTGGGCATGTCTGTGGGGACTGATATACAAGAATCAAGCCCACTGTTCGTAGTGTTACATTAGTGGGTGGTCCTGGGTTGTATAAGAAAGATAGCCAACAAGACAGAAAGTAGCATTCCACCATAGCTCCTGCTTCAGGATCCTACTTGAGTCCCTGTCCTGGTTTCTCTCAGTGATGCACTGTGGCCTGGACCCCAGGATACTGGAGATGCCACTGGGACACCCACAAAAGACAGTGACAGGTGTGAGCCTAAGAGACAAGCTGTTCATGCTATGGGGGGCAGAGTGGAAGAAATGGAACTGTCCTGGACCTTTGGAGCCCAGAAGATCACAAGTGAATGCCAGATGTTAGACACTGAGCTATAGAATCTGAATTTACAGGACTATATACTGGGTTTGATCATTTTCATGCCCCAGTTCTTCTGTTTTGGAATTTTAAAAAAGTATTTAACTTATTTTTGGCTTTATATGAGCCCACAGTTAAGAGACTTAGAACTTTTAAAAGGATGCCAGACTTTTGAACGCATTGGTAGTTTTTAAAACTGCGGGACTTTTAAAGTTCTACTGTGTTTTATATTATATCTAGGGGGTAAGGACTTAAAAGACTACAGTTTAAAAGTGATATGTTTATGTATCAAGTTGACCAAGAGGCAGAGTGTCGGAGTTAGCTTTAGCTGTCAACTTGACACAGGACAGAGTCATTGGAAAAGAAACATTCTACTGATGAATTTCCTGGATTAGATTGGCCCTATATACGAGGGATTGTCTTATACATAAATTGGTGGACTGTCTTAAGTAAGATGTCTGAGTGTCAACCTGTGTGTGAGCAAGCAAGAAAGCAAGTCAGTAGGTATACTAGAAAGTAGTATTTCTTCATGGTTCCTGCCCCAAGTTCCATCAATGACGGAATTGTGATCTAGAAATATATGTCAAATAAACCCTTTCCTCCCTAAGTCACTTTGGATCAGTGTTTTAATAAAGCAACAGAATGCCAACTAGGATACTCACCATACAGGTCATGGGAACCACATAAGCAATGATGGTTTTTGCCATGCCTAACCTGGTACGAAACAGGATGTTCTTTGTGTCAAAGATGAGCCTGGTGGTGCACATTTTGAGACAGCTATGCATGGTGCAGAACAGACCATAGCAAAAACAAAACAAAACAAAACTCCCAGCAGAGATTTTGCTTTCTTTTCCAACCTTCCCTTGGATTTGCTTCAAAATAAAAGCTTTTTTTTTAAATGTGCGTTAAAGATGTAAATACAATAAGAAAACTGGCCAGAAGTGAGATGTGCAGATGGAGTGTCGTGATACTGTCATATTTATTAACATGTTTCAAATTTTCACTATAAAAAGTTAAACATAAAAAAAAAAGTTAAACATACTGCTCACATGCAGGCCCCAGCTAAGGAGCCTCTGGGGCATCGTGGCTTCAGTTCCTTTGTGAGAGTCTCTCCTTTTAAGGTTCCTCCAAAGTACTTGAACTTCTCCCTTCCCTGGTTGGAAAGTCTTTCCCTCCTCCTGTCCCTGACTGGCAAATCCAACCAATCCCTGAATTCAGCAAAACAAAGGGCTTCACAAGCAACAGGACCCCTCCTTCCAAAGCAGTTTAGTGACCAGCTTTTGTCACTTGCACACTTTGAGGGCTTAATCCCTAGCCAAAGTGGTTTATCAAAGTAATTCTCCCAAACATATGCAGTGCTTTCCCTGAGAAGAATACTGCTGAATAAAATTTTCTCCATCTTGTTACACTTATTATCGTGAATTCCTTTGCACTTTGTTCAAAAGAAGCCAGTCACTGAAACTTGATTTTGAGAACTCAAGCCGCCCAGCATTCAACCAGTCTCTGAAAGGGGTAGTTAATTCTATTTGAGTTTCACTCCATAGCCCCATTCAAAACAGGTTGTGTGTATCTAAGAATAAATGGAGTTACCACACAAGAGGTTTATTATTAGAGCTAAGCCTCTGGAAGCAACTCCCACTACTTAATACTGAAAGGAGGACAGAAAAAAAGAAGGAACACAGTCCTTGATGAATGGAGAGAGGAGGTGAAAGAGGAAGAAGGGAATGGATAAAAAGAAGAAAAAGGGCAAACGGGGGCCATTTGAAAAGCCACTGGCACTGTTCACATCATTCAACTCTCTTTGCTGCACCAGTAAAAAAAAAAAAAAAAAAAAAAAAAAAAACAAGATCCATACAAATCAGAATCAGCCTTGTTTTATCTGCGATTGTCGCAAAACCTTTTCTCTCTCTCGGTGTCTTCATTTGGCCTAGATTTCAGTTTTTACTTGTTCTGTAAGAGCTAGAGATTTCATGGCCTCACTTAATCAAAGGGAGTGAGCCCAGTCCCACAGACACTGGAGACTTGATTAGGAGCCAACCATTCCTTCCCTGCATTTGATGTTGAAATCAACTTGAGCCACGTCATACCCCCTTTCTTCGTGTGTGTGTGTGTGTGTGTGTGTGTGTGTGTGTGTGTGTGTGTGTATGATACTCACTGGGTATTTTTGTTTGCTTATTTGTTTTGTTTTATTTGCTTCTTCTCCCAATGAACAAAAACATCACAAAGCTGAAGAACTGCTCTCTTAAAGGGACTTAGGAGTTAATTTTGCCATCAACACCATGCTCTGAAATAAGCTGGCCTGACGGGTTTCATATTGCCAAAGGGCCTTTTGACTCTTTGCATCTCATGAGTGCCAGGAATGGGTGGTTCCATCTGAAGCCCTGTAGGTAACAGTGGTTTTCTGAGACTATAATATCTCTGGGTGGAATTTAATAAGAAAAACTCACTTTCCATTGAGTTCCTGGAGCAGAGCCAGGCAAGCCTAGCATAATACAAGCTGCTTCCAAAGAGAATTCCAAAAATAATTACCCAGTTTTGAGAATTCACCCTCTCCTTGACTGATCTCTGTTACTTCTTCCAGAAAATGTCAAAGAACCACTGAAAAGAGGGAGACCACCAACTTCCTATTACTTGTGCAAATAAAAATGGCTTTTCCCCTGCTATTTCCCTTTAAACAGAAAGGAAGCACGGAGCACAAGGCCTGCCCAAACGTCACTGCCTGCCTTTGATTTTATTCTTTCTCTTGCTCTCTTTGCTTGGTTTATTCCTTATTTTGCCAAAATTTTCCTCCCAAGTAATTACATTTCTTGACCTGGAAAAGGTTGTAGCTCTCTTTGTCGCTTGCATTTGATCACCCAAGTGGATTAATGTGGGCGTGTTAAATGGTTGGAAGAAGTTGCTTTCTCTGCCAAGTTTTCTCAATCACCCTTTTGATCTCACTCTCATCCTCCCCACCTACATGGTGTTGGGGGGGAGAGAAGGAATGTGTGTGTGTGTGTGTGTGTGTGTGTGTGTGTGTGTGTGTTCCTTCACATATATTAATTCCCTTTCTGGAAGACATTCCTTTTAAGAGCCTAGAGCAAGTGCATGTGTAAAAGAAAAAGCTAAGCAAATGTATGTGGCTTTGTGTCAATCAGGAGTGGGGAAGGACAGAAGGAGCCATCTGTGTGCATTTTCCTTTTGGTCTGAGTAGAGCCAGTGTTTTGTTTTCCCCTCACCCTCTGGGGAAAAATGGGAACCTCTGATTTTAGTGCTAAAATTGAAGGAACTAAGGAGGGGCTGGTGTCCTTGGATTTGCAGCTACATAAGTCTCTGCGTACATTTGTCTTCTATTGCTCCAACATCCCTTGATTTCCTAGTCATTAAGTCTCTATTCTCACTCCCTAAAGACTTCTAGAAGTAATAATGATAAACTCTTTGAAAGAGAAATTGTTTCAAATAAAGTCAAGAAAGGCTTCCTACACCAGGCCTATATAGATAAAGTAGCTGTATACACCTACACCTATATATAAAGGTGTAGAAAATGATGCACACTATTACCTGTATGTA
The DNA here is from genome assembly GCA_010120015.1 of Rhombomys opimus. Lineage (NCBI taxonomy): Eukaryota > Metazoa > Chordata > Mammalia > Rodentia > Muridae > Rhombomys > Rhombomys opimus. The sequence goes on along the minus strand of REGO01000555.1, from coordinate 1,036,842 downwards.
ATTATAAGATAACCAGATATTAGGATATTTCATTGTCCTGAGAGTTGTTAACCATCTAGACATAAATTAAAAATAGACTTTTGCCTTAAGTACCAACTCTGACTAATTCCTTCTGACTATCTCAACAACTTTACTGAAAGGATGCTAGAACCACATTCAAAATAAAAATATTCTGAGATCAATTAGTGATGGCTGACATGGGCAAGAGAAGCCGGGCTTCTTATTTATTTTATCAAGGTGACTGTGAGGACTAACAGAGCCTTGACATCAACATTTTAAATTCTTCCAAGTCCAAAAGTCTTGTGTGTTTTCAGAATAAGAATATTGAAAGTGTTTCCACCTCTTTAGATGTTGTGCTTCTGTTAGTAACAGCTGGCCAATCTCTCCAGTGACCCAGCAACAAGGCTTGATCGTTTCTTACGTTAGTTCATTAAATCTCTGTAACAACCCAGTTAGGTAGGTGTTTATCCCATTTTCTTTGTTTATTTCTTTGGGTTTGTGTGTGTGTGTGTGTGTGTGTGTGTGTGTGTGTGTGTGTTGTGTGTGTGTTTTGCTTGAGTGTATGTCTATGCACCATGTGTGTGCAAGGAGGGCATCAATTCCTCTGGAATCAAAGTTACAGATGGTTGTGAACTACCCTATGGGTGCTGTGATTGAACTTGGGTCCTCTGCAAAAGCAACCCATGCCCTGAACCACTGAGCATCTCTCTATCACCGTGCTTCCATTTTACAAATGATAATATATAAGCTCAGAAAAGTTCTGTAAAGTACCCAAGGTCTCACGGGTAATGTACAGGTAGCCCCAAGTCTTGACTATAAGGTCTTTGAAATTCAAAGTTAAGGATAAAGAATTATTGGAAGCCATCAGAAAGCAGGTAGAGGTGACAGGCGAGTGTTGGGGGAACAAGGTGGAGTCCACTACTGGATTTTAAATGTGTAGAGCCCAGAATGCTAAGAAAACACATTTATTTTAAGCCAGTAAATTTGGGTAATGTTACACCAGCCCTACAAAAATAAACAAGCAAATTAAAAAAAATAACGTCCCCCAATATCAAAACACAGAAGAATGTCACAAAAACCTCAGATGCAAGCTACAGAGAGCATCCTGCCTCCGTCTTCCCAGCGATGGGATTACACTCACAAGACACCACAGCCAGCTTTATAAGGGAGATCTGACTAGGGTCCTCCTGCTTTCAAGGCAAGCTCTTTATCCTAGCCCCACCACTTCTCTCTCTTAAAAGTTCATCCATCCACCCATCCATCCATCCATCTATCCACCCACCCACCCATCCATCCATCCATCCATCCACCCACCCATCTGTCCATCCATCCATCCATTTGTTGCTATGTGCACTGAGCCATCTTTCTGCACTCCCCCAGTCATTTCTTACCAAGTGATGTACCCTCACTGTGCTAAGTGGGTGATGAGCACTGCCTCCCCTCCCCTCCTCAGCAACAGGTACCAACTTTTCAGTTACCATCCAGTAACCTGCAGAGGAACATAAACATTATGACCGTTAACCTGGATTAGGAAACCATGTGTCATCATGGAAATCTTTAGGCACATGCTCTCTCAGTCTTTGTGGAGGCTACAACCCAACATCTGTGCAAAGCCACTCAGGAGCATGTTCCACTTTGGTTCACCTTTGCTGCTGCTGTTAGCTGCAGGTCAAGTTCAGGGGCTGGAGAGGCTTCCCTGTGGGCTTTCTGTTTGCTGCTTTTATTACTGTGTATTTTAGATTTAGGTGTTAATAGTAATGGGGAAAAAGAATCAGCAACAGCCCTCCCCCCCTCAAAAAAATAAAAAAGCTCTCCCTTTCTGGGAATCTCTTCTTCATGCAGCTTGACCTCAGGCTGGAAAATTAGGACATGGCTCAAAAGAGTGATGGTTCAGTTTCCCTGCTTCTTCTAATTAAGACACATACTCTACTTCAGCACAACATGAAGAACTGAGGGAAGTGAACGAGGGTGAAAAATGAAGCACTTTTAAAATTACCTAATCCTATTTGTTTTGTTTCCCAGCTATTACGAGCCACTTCTACTAGGAGCTTGGTGTGGTAAACACCATCTATTTCTTTTGTGATGACAGGCTAAAATTATTTGTAAGGCCATTTCTGTGATTAAAAGTCCAGGAAACTGTCATAAATTACTAGGTAGAATTATCCATTTGCAAATATCATAAATAAATATTATGATGGTACTCTTTTCCAGCAATTACAGGAGGCAAGCTAGTGGCTGACCCCGTACCTCTTTGGTGAATGAGACCTTCTACTCTAGCTGGAAGAACTGTATGTTCTCTATGGAGAATGAGACCTATCTACTGGAAGATCTGGGTCTGTTCTCTGAAAGGAATGAGAGCTTCTGCCCTATCTGGGAAGCTTCGTTCTGTCCTCTATTGCAAATGAGACCTTCAGTCCTAGCTGGAGAGCCTGGCTGATCCCCATAGGGATTGAGAGCTTCTATCCTAGCTGAGGGGCTTGACTGGTATCTATAATGAGCCAGACCTTCCACTTTCTTTATTTTTATATTAATTAGAGTTTATTCACTTTTTATCCCAGCTGTAGCCCCCTCCCTCATTTTCCCCCTATCCTACCCTCCCTCCCTCCCTCATCTCCTCCCAGGCCCCTCCTCCAGTCCACTGATAGGGGTGGTCCTCCTCCCCTTCCATCTGACCCTAGCCCATCAGGTCTCATCAGGACTGGCTGCATTGTCCTCCTCTGTGGCCTGGCAAGGTTGACCTTCCACTTTTTCTGCGGGGTCGAAGTGTGTGTGTTTTGTTGTGAGTAGGACTGTCTACTTCTGCTGTAAGTTGCCTGAAAAAAAAATGTTGCATCTTAAATGTTAACAATCAAACATCACTATTCACCCCCTGGGTCCTGATAGTGATTCTCATCCTGGAATTTCAAATCTTTACAAACTCTGCTGTGACAGCAGACACTGAAATTTGGGTCATCTCCAAGCTTCAATAATTACTGCCCAAACTGTATATAGAAAGTGACTAAAATTCTCTCGGCCTTAGCATCTACACAAATAAGAATAATAATACTGGCTCCTCCATACAATGATTGCATGAACTTAATTTAGGAGTATACATAAATAATTTAGAATAGTGCTTGGCAATTAAATAATGTTCGTTGCTGTTATTCTTCAATGTATATCATGATTGAAATGGAACTTAGCTTATTCTATTTTCTGTAATTTATAAAATGAGATTAGTAAAAGAGAGAGGAGAGGGAAGTGTAAGAAGGAGAGGAGAGGAGAGGAGAGGAGAGGAGAGGAGAGGAGAGGAAAGTGAGGCAGTTCTATGTAGCATCTGACTGAGAGTACCTATGAAAGTATCATGTTACAGACCCTCACGGAGACAGACTTCCTCATTAGTGAGCTTTCCATTACACAGAAAGTATATGGCATACAAGCTTATTCTTTAAGATCCTAATTTTGGAGGTTTCAGTTTTTTGTTTGTTGCTATGATTCCTTTGGGGCCTGTGCTGACTGTGCACGAAGATTAAAAAAAAAAGGTTCAAGGTTCAACTTGTTGCCAGGAAAAGCAAAAGGGTGGGCTGAGGTCCCACTCACCTCTTCCCAGGCATCTTAGTTTGCTTCCTGTTGCTGTAGTGAAAACCGTGATCAAAGCAACATGGAGAGGAAAGGGTTTGTTTCATCTGACGTCTTACAGTACACCACTTACAGAAGCCAAGGCGAGAACCTGTAGACAGGAGCTGAGCTAGAATCATGAGCACTGCTTAGTAGCTTGTTCCCAGTGCTTGCTCAGCCTACCTTCTTATACAGCTCAGGACCTCTGACTAGGGGTGGCATGACACCCCTAGACTGCATCCTCCCATATCAATCATTAATGAAGAAAATGCCCCCACAGACTTGCTACAAGACAATCTGATGGAGGCAACTCCTTGATTGAGATTTCTCCTTCCCAAATATGTCTATATTAGTTTTAAGTTGCAAAAACTAACCAACACACCAGGCTTTCATACAATTACTAGACAACCTTCAACTGGGCTCCTGTTATGAGGGGTTCCATCACCTCCCAATAGAGTAACGGGCTTTGGGGGCAGCCTCTGTAGGACAATAAGGACGCTTGTCCTCACTGTAGACAACTTGCAAAAGCAAAGACAAAGACAAACCCTTAAATTCAGTTTTTGTTGTTGTTGTTGGATGACATGATCCTGTAAACCAAAAGATGGAGCAAGAGAAAAGAAATAAAAAGAAAAATGGACAATACTCAGAAAGATGGCTGAGCCAGTAACTGTTTCAGGTCCAATGATCTGAATTTGATCTCCAGGACCATATGCTGGAAAAAGAGAACTGGTTCCCACAAGTTGTCTTTTCACTTCCAAATACACATGTGCACACAGAAAGGAAGATAGGAACATAGGAAAGAAGAAAGGAAAGAAGGAAAGAAAGAGAAGAAAAGAAAGAAAGAAAGAAAGAAAGAGAGAGAGAGAGAGAAAGAAAGAAAGAAAGAAAGAAAGAAAGAAAGAAAGAAAGAAAGAAAGAAAGAAAGGAGCGAGGGAGGGAGGGAAGGAAGGAAGGAAGGAAGGAAGGAAGGAAGGAAGGAAGGAAAAGAAATGATGTCCTATGTACTAAAACCTGCTATGAAATTTAAAGTTGTATGTTCATGAAGGATAAACAATTTCTAGGAGAATGCCATTATGATAACTAGATCTCTGATACTTTACTCAAGCTAGAGTCATCCGGGAAGAGGAAACCTCAACTGAGAAACTGCCTCCACAATATTGGTGTGTAGACAAGTCTGTCAAGAATTTTCTTTATTGACAACTGATGTGGGAGGCCCCAACTTACTGTACATAGTTCAACTCCTAGGCAGGTGGTCCTGGGTTGCATGGGAAACCAGCTGAAAAAGGAAGCCAGTAAACAGCATTCTTCCATTGGCTCTGCTTTAGTTCCTGCCTCGAATTCTCACCCTGACTTCCCTTCATGTTAGACTATTAGCTGGGATGTATAAGGAAAAATAATCTTTTCCCTCTCCAAGTTGTCTTTTCTCACAGTCTTTATCACAGCAACAGAAAGCTAAGTAGGAGAGTCTTGCTGCAGCAATGAGGACGACATATCAGGAACTCCTGAAGCTGGTAAAGTCTGTGCCTAACTGGTTGTTCATAGCAGTGTCTGGAATAAGCAATAAAGCCAAAATGATACTAAGTTGTGACCAGTTCTCATTGAGATAGAACCTGAAGAGGATAAAATGTGTTTAGAGGTTGGGCATGGTGACACACACCCGTTTAATCCCATCACTCCAGAGGCAGAGACAAAGGCAGGTGAATCTATGAGTTCAAGCCAGCCTGGTTCATATAGTGAGTTCTGGGCTAGCTAAGGCTACATGGTGAGATCCTGTTTCAAACAGAACAACAACAGAAAACAATTATGCTTTTATTTTGAAATCCTAGTCATGCTCATGACTGTAGACTACTGGAACTTAATTATTTCTTGGCTTCTGACTCAAAATATCTATGTGAAGGAGTTATTCCAAAGTCAATATCCAACCTCTTCCCCTGACTTCACTCATTTTCATTCTTTGACTTTAATACAAGAGAATCTTAAGTTTGAAATATTGAAGAAATGTGGGTCATCCTTTCCATGACCATAAGCAAAAATGCCTAGAGGATGCTGGGACACACCTATAGGAAATGAAACTATAGCTTCTCTCAAGGTCACTCTTCCTTCTTTAGATGGTTCAGCTAGAGAAACAGTATGGCCTCTGACTCAGATAAAGAGAAGCAACTTATCTTAATTGATTTGCTTCTCATAAAACACCCCAGATCTCTTTGGGCTACATTAATTAATTAATTAATTAATATGATTCTGGGACAAGTTTGAAAACGCATGCAGTCATCTGTCACTACTAAATACCCAATTCTTTTTATCTTCATCTCTTAAAAAGAGATGGAAAATAGTGCATTTTGAGTGTGAATAAATTTGTATTATATATCCAATATTTTATTGTCCACCACAGTATCCCTGAGGTTGAGATGTGGCCAGTGTGGCCGTAGTTTACATGTCCTCTATGTTAATCAAGTGTCAGTCTGATGCATTAATTGGGGCTACGGCAGGGATCACCCTGCCTCTGTCTATCTTGGAAGGTGTTATCATCCCACCCAACCCCAGCAGGAGGGCAGCATCTTCAGTCAGTTCTAGCCAGCCTTCCCTTGCAAAGCAAAGATTCATGGTGCATTGTGTTTACTTTCACTACTTGCTTGATTCTAAAGAGACAAAACACAAGTTCTATGAAATGGACTTACTGCTTGCAGCTGCAACTCAGCATTCACTACAAGTAGGTTCCTTATGGCTCAGGGAAATTTATAAAAGTTTCACCGGCCTGTTCCACTGTGCCACAGTTGTGGTGCCCTGGAAAATATCCTATCTGGCCATTACATCCCCAAAAATAAGAATATTGAAGAGCAACCTGTTTTTGGAGAGACTAGAGTGGGATGTAGGCATCTCAGGATGCTATATCCCACCATTCTACAATCGTTCTTAAGAACTACAGATGAAAGGGACAAAAAGCTGAGTTGGTACATGTTCTCAGTTGCAAATAGAATTCTTTTGTATCTGTCTTTTGTGTCTTTGTCTATTAGTTTAACAAAAACATGCATGGTTACATTTTGGGAATTTTATGCCAACCTTAAACTGTACTATTTTTTAGTATTAAAAGCTATTCTGGTCATTGCATAATTACTGCAAATGCAAAATGTGTTACTCTGACAGCCTGAATTTGAATGTTCAAAGCAGAACAAGCAAAAATTCCTGAGCTCAGAATTCAATGCTCAGAACAGGTTATAGGATCACCTACCTCTCGGGCCTACAAAATGCCTAGCGTAAGCAAGCTACAACAAGCATCAGCACGGGAAGCAAGTGTGCTATGGATACTCACACTGGACAGCTGAGACCCACAGGGAGGCAGGAATTATCTTACTGGGAGGATGCTTGGTGTACTGAGGAGCTGAAGACTTGCATTTGACATAAAATTTAAATTGCTAGAACGCACGACAAAATTCTTCTGAATTCCTAATTTAGTACTCTTGCTCCCGGTATAGTCTCCCTCCTAGAAATGGCTGAGATTCTGGCTTAAGAGAGCAAGTGAAGTTCAATAGCAGAATGCTTGCCTCTTATGTAAGGCCCTATGTTCAACCACCAGTAGAGGTGGGTGGAGACAGGAGGAGACACAGAGAAAACGTGTGAGATTCTGACGGTGAGACAGAAGGTAGATCAGGCAATAGTAAGGCTCCTCCCAACTTTATAGAATATGCATAAGCAGTCATTCCAAGGACCCCCTGCTCAGATGTGACCGATTGGCAGCTCAGCCTTTATGTGGATCTCTGAGTGAAGGGGGTAGGGGCTGCCTCTATCCTGAACTCAGTTGACTACTCTTTGATTGCTCCCTCCTGATGGTGCAGCCTTGCCAGGCCACAGAGGAAGAGGATCCAGGCAGTCCTGATGAGACTTAACAAGCTATGAGCAGAAGGCAATTGTGAAGAACTCCCCCTTTCAGTGGACTAGAGGAAGAGGATGGGGGGAAGAGGGAGGGAAGGTGGGATTGGGAGAAGTTGAGGGAGAGGGCTTCAATGGGGGTATATAATGAAGAAGTCCTGAAGAAAAAAATTAAAATTAAAAAATAATAAAATAAAAATAGAAAATAGAAAAAGAAGTCACTCCAAATCTAGTGGCACAATTGTATTATGAAATAAGAATTGTATTATGAATTAAGGATTGTATTATGCTCGGTGTTCTTGGGTCAAAAAGGCACACAGAGATGGTCTTCCTGTGTTCTCCAAGGCACGGTCTGGAGCTTCAGGTAGGAGGAGACACATGTCTTGGAGAGATGAAGTGTCAGAAGCTGGAATCAGCAGCAGCTTCTTCACTTATGAAAAGTGTCTGGCAAGTGCATCGGGATGTCTCAGAAGTCGGTGGTTAGCTAAAGCCATCACCTGCAGTGTCTGCACATGCTGCCACTCCATATGTCTTGGTTTCCTCCATAGCACAATGACATCTGCACACTCAGGCTCCTGTCACGGTGGTTCGGGAACAGACGCTCTGGTAAATGAGGGAGAACATGTGTACTTTTGCCTCAAATGTCACATGGTGTCGCTTGTGTCTTATCTATTAGTTGAGGCCACCCCAGCCCACCTGGACTTAAGGGGTTGGGGTGTGAGCATGTGACATGCTGTTCAACCTGAAAGCACTCACAAGATTGTGAAGCCAGTTCTAAAAAATAACATAGTAAAAATTTGTGGTGATATGTGGGAAAGCTGATATTCCAGTATCAGAAAGATCTACCTCCAATATGGCTCTTCTTTGTCCAAGTTGGCATTGGGAAAATTATTTAATGTCATTGATTCCCTATTACCAGATCCAAAATGATGAGGCTCATAATCCATTGCAAATGTCGAGTGAATGACAATGATATTTTCCTTCTTATCACACTGATAAGAATTTTCACATCTATTGAACTGACAAGGCCTGACCGGTCTAACCTGCAAGCAAATCAGAGCCCAGTTGGAATTCTTACTCCAGTCTCATGATGATGCTAGGTTTGAGTTACTGAAAATACTGAACAAACAAACAAACTGTTTTTTAAAAATGACTGCCTGCTCTGAAGTCTCAAAAAATTATCCGTAGGTTTTTCAAGGGGAGAAAGACAATAAGTGGAGAGCTAAAGAGAGAAAATCTTATGGGGCTTACCTGCCTGAAGTTAAAAGAGCCTCTCTCAGTATCTGCGTGTGGTATAAGTAATGGAGACCATCTCTGTGCAGTCCTCCAGTGCTAATGGCTCTAGTGAAACCTGGAGCATACAATATTTATTTGAAGGAGAAAATGATTTCATTTTTGCTTTATTTCTGGTTCAGCAAAGTAGTCAAACAGCCCACAATAAGCCTTCCAATTAGATGTTTAATTTATCCTGACAGTTTGTGCATAGCAAGGAGAGCCCAATCCTAGGGCTTCTAGTTAGGGTGATGCTAGGGCAGAATAGCTCTCAGAGGGTCCTTAGATCCAGTTCTACCTGACACTATTTCGTAGACCAAGCCAGAAGGGCAAACAGCCTAAAAGCTGTTCAGCCAACAGCAGTCAAACTTCTCTGTATACATCACAGCCTCAGAAATGCCTTCATGCATCTCTCTCAGGCTAGACCAGTTGCCATGCTCAGCGCACGCTTGGGACCCTGTAACTTTTTTTGTAATTAGTAATTGTTTTTAATTACAAAAACTCACACCACTACATTGAGTAGAATGTCAGAGACCACATCTTATTTACATCTAGTGCCCAAAATAATGCTTAAGCCCATTGTATATACTCAGTAAAATGCAGTGGCTGAATGTCAATACAGCATTATTTATTGTTGTTTGTTCTGACAAAATATATATGATGTGATATGTGCTTAATATATATCATATTACATATGTGACATAAAGTATAAGTATGCATGTAATTTAGATATGGTATAATAGATACATGTAATTGGATATGATCTATACTCACATATTTTATATATAAGGTGCAGGTACACCTCTTCTGACGCAAATGTGTACTTATTATCAAGAAAAGGAATCCATGTGTTTGTTTTCCAAACTGAGCTATACAACAGGATGTGTAGTAAAGTGGCAGAAAGTGAGCCCTGAGAGTGTTTGATGACTGAGTGCAGGCAAGGCCCTTGCGTCCTTAAGCATCAATCCTCATCTGTCTGGAGAGACTGGTAACACTTCCAGGCATAAAACGGTTTTAAAATGCGTGGATAAAAAAATAGTTACATAAAATAATATTACACAATAATTGGTAAACAATAAAACTTAACAGTGTGCCTGGTATTTAGTAAACATCAGTTGTACTGAAGGTGATGGTCCCATTTTACGGGGAAAGACACATTTCTGTCTCTATATAAAAACTCTTAAACTGCATACAACAAAGCATTAAGAGCAGAATTGCAAAGGTAAGGCTACAATTGTTTTTGAAGATTGCTTTCCAACTGTTTCTATATTTTACTAGACAATAGGTTATTTTGATGAGGGGAAAATAGCTTGTCTTCAGTAGCTAAAGTTGGACATCTTTATCATAAAATGTTTTCAACACGGGTGGCTCAAAATGTTTCAGGGCTTATTATCTGAGGTAGGAACACCTAAATAGTGTTTGAAAAGCCCATTATTCACAACTTTGACACTTACTATTTCAACTCACTATGTCAGGAAAAAAGTCCCCGACTTAATAAAATTATTATAATAAATGCTATACTTTGGGATCAAAAACTAGAAGCATATGATTATAATTCATGCCAGGAAAAAAATAATACATTATTTCAGAAGCATTTATACGTAAAATTAGTAAATAAACTGATAATAAATTCAAAATAGAAAACATTTTTATTGATACCTGGTAGCTGTTAGATTATCTATTTTATTAAAGCAAAGAAAGAAAGTAAAAAGCCACAGATAACCAAAATAGTTCCTCAAGGTCACCAATTACAAGGATAGTATTAGAAAATCAGTAACTGTGTGTAACCCTCATGTCTGTACATTTGAATAAACTGAGTTGACAACTCAATATTTAAAGTGTATATAAGGCAAACTACACCCTCTAAACATTAAAGCAAAGCAGTAAGCCAAGATGAAATTCTTGTACCATAAAATGTCACTCCCACTACAAGCAGTGTCTAAACACCAGTTTAAAAACAAAAACATTTTTAGTAAAAAGGAAAACAGACATGACCAGATAAGCAATAGAGGATACGAATGGGAAATTAACATAACAAATAATACAAGAGCTCACTAAGAATTAGAATATGTGTATCAAAGAGATATTATTTTTATATCTCTTAGATTGACAAGAATTTTCAGATTGCTAAAATTTACAGACAGTGCAACACTGCCCGTAATCCCAGCACTCTGGAAAGAAGAGGCAGGCGGATCTCTGTGAGTTTGAGGCCAGCCTGCCCTACAAAGTGAGTCCAGGACAGCCAGGGCTACACAGGGAGACCCTGTCTCAAAAAAAAAAGTATTTATATGAAGGATGTGGCAAAATGAATAAACACATTATGTGGACAGTAACTCAGCTCAGGCTTCTTCTTTGGCAGCCACTTTGACAGTGTTCACTCAAATGTACAGACATTTAGGGTCACACATATGGTCCAATCCACATGAAATGGATCTACACTGAGCCTATCTGTCACATGTAGGCCATCACCAAGAGCAGTGAGTTTATGATGGCATCACCGTCACTGAGGCAGAACATGTGACCCAGTCAGAAAGATTTGTAAGACACACTAGTAAGCAAAAAAAAATCTACATCACAGAGTAATACATAGCAAGGTTCCATTTATTAACTTTTAAAACTACATCTATGGCCAGGGACTCAAGGAGGCAGAGGCAGGCAGATCTCTGAGTTCTAGGCCAGCCTGGTCTACAAAGCAAGTCCAGAACAGCCAAGGCTGTAGCTGTGTACAGAGAAACCCTGTCTCGTAAAACAAACAAAACCTACATCTATGTAGGCCTCGTATGTGTATATGCATACACAGAAAGAGTCTGAACATTATAAGCAAGTAGTCATATCATTTTGAGGTTTCATTGTGTACAGAAACATTCACACATACATGTACAGATATGCATACATCCATTCATAAGCTTATACATGCACACACATAGTGCTTAAATGTTTATGGGAAGCTGGTGTTCATATATTAGCTATATTTTTATTTTGAAAAAGAGCTATTTAGTCATTAGACCATGCTCATTCCTGGAAAGCAACTAAAGGCACATGACATTGTGTAGAGTTTAAAGAACACACTGAGCAAAAGCCATTTGCTCACTCCATACCATTCCTTCTCATTCTGCATGACTATTAAATGTCTCCTAAAGGTGTGTTTGCTGTGGGCGGTAGGCTCTAGAAGAAGAAATTATTCATGGGGATTGTGTCCTTAAAGGAGACACTGGAATGGCAGCTCTTAGTCTCTGTGTTGCTATGGGGTGATGGGGTGAGCAGACGCTCTCATTCGCACATTCCACCAAGGTGTACCAAAGCAATCACTTTCCTGCAGTCATGAGAGGAAACTGATGATTCCTCCTTTTAAGTTGATGTGTTCAGGTGTACAGAAAGCTAATATTCTGGTTTCTCTTATGCTGCTCATGTGTTTCCCTATGTCTGTCCATTGTGTATCCACCTCCCTAAGTGTCCTGCAGTTCCTAGACAGTATCAGTCGGTAGCATGAACAGTGAAGGGTCCCAGTCTGAAGCCTTGAGATCTGGTCCATTCAGAAGCTCTGATTTGCTACAGAATCTCAAGTAAGTCCTTGCTGTCTCGTGTGTACTCAGAGTCCCTTTCTTCTTAGCCTTGGGTTTCATATGCCCTGTTGCCTCCTTGTTGGCACATGCCAAAAGCCTACAACAAGAAAGTGTGGGTGCTCAGCAACACCATCCACAGGGTAATGCGCGTCTGCCTATGCCTGCCTGGGGACCAGGGGCTGATGTGAACTGATTGCCCATTAGTCAAGGGTAGGAGTGCATAAGAAAAAATCATTTTCATCTCCCCACAGCACTACTCATTTGTGGACACAACTCTTCTGTCAAATTTCTGTCAAGACTCCCTATGACAATCTTGTGGCAAAGCAATCACAGAGTTGCAAAAGCTAGAATTTTTTTTCTACTGGGAGCAAACTGTTTTTGTTTGGCCTTTCCCTGTCAATAAAACCACTGCAGTTACACAACAGCTCTCACTACTGCTCCAGCACCATGCTTGCCTGACACCACGCCCCCTGCCATGATGGACGTGGACTCTACTCCTCTAGAACTGTGAGCCACAGACACATTCTTTCTCCTATAATTTGCCTTGGGCATGGTGTCTTATCACAGCAACAGCAGCCTGAGTTGGATCCTCAAGGTCCTCACGTTGGAAATGGAGGCATCTCCTGCCCGTTGTCCTGCAGCTTCCACGTGTCTTCCATAGGCTGTGTACAGGTGTGTACACACACACTTAATAAACAAACTAACTAATTGATTGATTTGAAATTACTGTAAATCTTAATCTAAAATTAAAGGAAACATCCTTATGATCTACATATATGTTTACATACACGTCTCACCACTCCTACCCATCAACAATATTGTTCTGTATGTCCTCAGCATCAAATATTACTTAGTATTTTTGGTTATTAGTAATTCTCTTTTCTTTACAGTTTTACCAAATACACGAAATTATCTTTTCAAACAACAAGTTTTATTTTTATTTTTTAACTTAAATTTAGTATTTATCTAATTATTTTACTGATTTTTAACTTTATTTATTATTATTATTAATTACACTTTATTCATTTTGTATCCCCCCCCCATAAGCCTCTCCCTCCTCCCCTCCCAATCCCACCCTTCCTCCCCTTTCTGCATGCATGCCCCTCCCCAAGTCCACTGATAGGGGAGGTCCTCCTCTCCTTT